>JARHVA010007789.1:0-608366 GCA_037957365.1 Torreya grandis
CCATTTCTTAGGACCCTCATTATCCTTTTTATTTATTTCTTCTCACATCTTAAGTTAAAAAATAAAAACTTTTTAGAACAACTTTAGTTTGTGCATCTTTCTCCACAATTAAAAGCAATATAATTCAAAAAGAAATTATTGTTTTATTTTTGCTTTTCTTTTCCTCCTCTACCCCTGAGTCCCTTTGAGAATCCTATGTTCCCACACTTTTATTCTCAAGGAGATCTTTCCTTTGTGAAAATATTCGATAATAACCCCATTGCTCTTAATTACTATCTTAATAGTCAAGAAATACATATTTCTCCTTCCCTCCATACCTGAGATTCTTGATATATATACAAGATGCCTTTTGAGGGAACTAAGAAAATCAAAGAATTTACCATGGCCATGGTATCCTTTTCCATTGAATATCTTCCATTTGGTTCTAATACCTAGGTGACATAACCTTTAGAAAACCAACCACCCATAGTATCTACCAATTCTTCAACCCCCATTACTCTAACTTAAAATACTTATACCACTCAACCTATATCTACTATTCATCCTCAAACATTAGTAGTATCAATCCCTATAGGTCTCCCACCCATCAAAAAAACTCTAGCATATAGTTCTCAAGCTCTACCACACACATAACAAATCCTACACACATAATAAATCCATAATACACAACAATTACCTCTAACACAACCTCCTTAATAGTATGTTTCCTCAACTACCCAGTACATGGCTTCATCAAAACCATCAATAACCACTTACTTCTAGTCTTCTATGTAGAATAATATTTTGATACAAATCCCAAAATATGTGGTGGCATTACAATCTATTATGTCCACTACAGTTGGATACTCTTCTTCATGACCTTTGTCTGCTCCCATGCCAAATTATCAAACTCTTCAATAAGGTATCTTAGGGAATGTGACTTTGAATAACACCCAAGTAGACCTCATAAACATAACTATGATTATGATGGATAATTTTGAAGCCTCCACCTCTAGACACAACAATAGGGTCACATATGAGCAAATTTGTAATGAGCCTATCCACCCATCTATTCTTATTTGACCATATCCCTCGTAATGGGAACTTCCCAATTTTACAAAGTTTCAAAACAAGGAAGATCCCCAGAAACATCTTAGAGCCTTTTGACATGCATGTTACCTTATAAAACATGATGATGCATTATTACTTAGGACATTTCCCATGTCACTAGTAGGGGTGGAATTAGATTGGTACAACTCCATTCCTTATAATTCACCTCTTTTCCTTTAGGCAATTGGCCCAAATTTTCTTAGAATACTTCTTGATCAACATTGCTCAGAAAGTGACTATCATGGATTTATACACCATTTGACAATTTGAATATGAATCCATATCAAACTTTGTGGCTCATTGGTGTAGCCTAATCAACCACTTAACCTTTTCCTTGCCATAGCCTAAATTAATTGAATTGTTTTCATGCTCTTGTGGAAAACATATCTCATCCATGCTACAAATCTAAAACTTTAAAACTTTTTATGAAGCCTTTACCATGGCACATAAACTCAAAATTTGAGGCATTAAAGAGGAAAAGCTAAGTTACATAATAAAAACTTCAAACCTGACCCATCAAAAAGTAATAACAATAATCCTAAACCAAAAGGGGTAACAAATGTTATTATTCTAAAAACCTCTTCCCCTCCAACACCCAATAAATAAGGACCATCCACTTCACAACACAACCACCTAGGGGCCTACTCATTCCCCCCTAAGAAATACACCCCTTTATGAGAACCTTACACTTTGTATTAGATAAACTCCTAAAAGCAAACATTATTGAGCTCCCCTCTGATTAAACTAGTTGATGATATGCATCCTAAACCCACTTGGTATAAAGAGAATGAGTGTTGTGCTTATCATAGGGTAATAGGACATGACATAGAATGATGCCAATCCTTTAAATGGTTGGTACAAAACCTCATTTACAAGGGGGACCTCTATTTGGAAAATTTAGATGCTCCTTCTAATCTAGCTTTATATATTTTTAGACAACCATTTATAAACCATCCATTCACATCAAACACAATCCAAGCCAACCCTAGAGAAGCAAAAAATTTCACTACACATATGATTGATACAATCTATGACCAATTATTGCCTAAAGAAATTGTAGAGCAATTTTCAATCTTGGATCTCCTCACAAGAGATGATTTTAATGTAAGTCAACTTGAAATTATCAAGACAACTCCCAAAACCTCTATAGAGCTCCTACATCTCATTACATGGGATCATTTATGTGAACCTTCCCCTTAATATTCCCACACTAAATCTCCTAAATGGAAAATGAAACTCCTCCTTGGGCTGTCATAGATA
The DNA here is from genome assembly GCA_037957365.1 of Torreya grandis. NCBI lineage: Eukaryota > Viridiplantae > Streptophyta > Pinopsida > Cupressales > Taxaceae > Torreya > Torreya grandis. The sequence goes on from JARHVA010007789.1 coordinate 2,350, forward strand.
AACATCCTAGTACTTCTAAAGTCAAACATTCCACCCCTTTAGTCCCTAGAAAACCTATTTGTAATATGCACCAAGATCATAATATGGAAGTATCCTATTAATTCACTTGATATAGAGACCCATTGAAATCATCCTCTATCACAACACCTCTTGTCTCAAAACTGCTGAAGGAAAGGGTAAAGCTCCTATCGTTGATAGCTGGGACAATTGTCTTGGTATTCCATCAAAGAAAGCCTTAGCTCATCCTCAAGTTAAATTCAATCTTTTTCAAACATAAAATACAAAAACCTTGATCCGAATACCACCTCCTTTTTAACACATGAAAGAACAAAGGGACAACCCATTTTGTATCATCTCCATAATCTATTTTATGTCCCCATCCATTGTCTATCCATATCATAGGCTTTTCCATTCAAACACATGGGAAAATGCAAAGTTTCCCTCCATTATTAATCACACCTCCATCTTGGTATCCACCATATTTTCATAAAAGCCCATTTAAAGAAAAGGTTCCTAAGGTCATCCCTACTATAAAAGCTAAATGTTAAAACCAAACAACCAATACTTTGTCAAAAGATATTACAGAGCCTACTGTAAAACCACAACATGACCCTTCAAAAGGATCTTATGCTGTAATCTTAAAATAATTGTTGGATACATCCCTTATTATGCTACCAACTTATGGTCCATTAATCTTCACCCTAAGAGACTTGCTTGGTATAAAAATTAGGAAACATGTGCATATTATAGAGTACTTAGACATGATATAGAAAATTATAAAGACCTTAAGGCTATAATCCAATAGTGAGTCTAGGATGATGATATATTAATTGATGATCTAAATGATAACACCTTATAAGAAAAGGGTCACTATTCCATCCATTCCACATACCCATAATCTTGCTAGTCATATAATCGATAAAGAATCAGTGGCTTTTTTAGACCCTCCATTATTACATATCAATGTTGTCCATGTAGCCACTCGCTCTCAAAATAAAAATCTTAACAAAGCCAAGGTTTCAATTATAGGAGCCTCTACCCATAATATTCCTAAACCATCTAGATAAAATCTTAAATTCTCTATTATAGGAACTACCCCAATTGAAGCCAAAGAGCTGATACAAATATCCATATTAAAATAACTCCACCAAACACTTATAAAAATGTCATTGTATGAACTTATCAAAAACTCTCCACACCATCGACAAATAATGATAGAAGATCTCTAGGATATTAAAGTCTAGCTAGATGAGCCTCAATCATTATCAACATTTATAGGGGCCCTTCAAATGGTGTTGACTATTAACTTCACTAACTTTGAGGTTTCTCCTTTATTACCTAAAGATCAAGATCTCCCACTTTTCATCATAACTCAAACAAATCAAGCTCAAATTAAAAGTGTTATGATTAATAATGGGGTTAATATCATTATTATTTCTTCACACACTTTCCAATAGTTACAACTACCAAAAACCATTATTTCCTAATCCTAAACAATTCTCTATGCATTTAATGACATAATAACAGCCATAATAGGAACAGTCATCTTCCCCATTTATGTAGGTTCTCACACCCTCCATGAAATCTTTTATGTAATAGAGGGGACTTTTCAATATAATATTTTATTAAGATGTCTATGGATTTGAGCAATGCAATGTGTCCCCTCCAAAATCCATCAATGCCTTAAGTATGAATATGAAGGCCATGTACACATCATCCCTATTGATCCTCATCCCTTCAAATCATGAAAATTCACTTTTTGACCAAGTGATGTCATAATACCCTCACCTGACACAATGCCATATTCATCTTCTAATCAAGCCTTGACTAGTAGAACTATTCCTATGTCAAAACTACCAGATTAGGAGTCTATTGATTCAATGATGTAACATATTTCAATGGGGGAATATTAGTTATTAACCCTTAATGTGTTACCCACTCCTAGGGAATATGATCATCCTAAAAAATAACCCATGTATTCACCTAGCCTAGGTGAGATCATCCCATTTGGGCTACCTTTCTTATGTACTTAATATATGGTGGAATCAATTAAACCACCCTAGGGCCTGATAATGGAACTCATGATAAAACCTTCACATCTAATTTCTCATTTCTTAATAAACCCTAGTTCGCATAAACTTACCTTTATCATTGTGCCTAGAAAGGCTTTGACATGGGTAGATATGAGTAGGGTCCCCATGATGTCACATTAGGAGATTTTAGAAAACCATATTAAAATCATTTTTTAGGCTTTGAAAAAGATTATAAATATTCTCCCAAACCCATTCTTCTATCATTCTTAGAAGAAGAAGTAAAATATTCATCATCTAATACCTCTTCCTCAACCAGTGACATTATATCCATACCTTCTGACTTTTTTTTAGTCAATTCAATATCCATAGAACCTCTCATCTTTTAACATTGTAACAAGACCCAGACTATCCATTTAGAATATCCTAACTTAATAGGGCCTAATATGCCAACTTTGCCTATTCTTCAGTGTCAAGATGATGAGTCAATCTTGACTCATTTAGGTGATAAAAACTCTTATTTATGCAATTCTCTTCCATCCAAAACATTTATCTTATTAAACAAATCCACTTTTGATATTAGTCTTGGGTCTCAAGAAACCTTGAGAATTATCAAAATTAGCAAAGCCTTAAATCCTCAATAAAACCAAGATTTTACTAATTTTTTATCAGACCATAGCAAGTCATTTTCTTGGTCTTATAGTGATATGCCTGGTATTGACCCCATAGTCATTATCCATAATATCATCACTTTTATCGATGCTAAGCTTGTAAAACAAAAGCTCCTCAAAATGCATCCTCATGTCACAATCCTAATAAAGGAAGAACTACAATGCCTCTTATCTTATAACTTTATTCAACCCATTAATTATCCTTAATGGGTATCCAACATCTTTCTAGTCACTAATCCTATAAGGGGACTTTGTATCTATACTGACTTGCAAGATTTAAATATTGCCTATCCAAAAGATGATTTCCCTCTCCCTAACATTGACCAATTAGTGGACTTGATAGCCAATAATGAAATTTTATCCCTTATAGATGGTTTTTCTAGTTATAATCAAATACTTATTACACCATAAGATCAACATAAAATTGCATTCATTACTCTTTGGGGGAAATTTTGCTATCATGTTATGCCCTTTGGCCTAAATAATGTAGGATCCACTTTTCAATAGGCCATGACTTATATATTTGATGACATAATCCACAAAATCATCAAAGACTATGTAGATGACCTCCTTGGGAAGTAAAAATTATGTAAGGACCACCTATCCATACTTAAGTTATTTTCAATCATCTACTTCGGTATCATGTGTGTCTAAATCTAAAAAAGTGCATTGATGGGTAAACTCTTGGGTTTTATTATTTATATTCATAGAATAGAAGTTGATCCCACTAAAATCAAGGCTATTTTATAAATGCCTCCTCCATCCAACCTTAAGTAACTTCATAGTTTACAAGGCAAGCTCTAGTCTATTCATCATTTTATATCCCAACTCTCCAATTAGTGTCAACCTTTCCACTATTTATTAAAGAAGGATACCCACTTTGTATGGGATTCTAATTTTCAAAAATCCTTTAATGCAATCAAAGACTATCTTCTATAGCCTCCAGTCCTCACTCCACCTAAAGAATGGCAACCTTTCTTCCTTTATATCTCAGCTACTAATCATGCTCTAGGTGCTATGCTTACCTATTGAGATGAGCATCATAAAGAATAAGCTATTTATTATATAAGTCATACCCTTGTAGAATATGAAACATGTTATCCACATACTAAAAAATTATGCCTAGCATTGGTCCTTGTAGCCTCTAAGATTTGTCATTACCTACTTAACCACAAGACGTATGTAATTATGACTACTGACCCCCTTAAGTTCATGCATTATAAGCCTTATCAAAATTAATGAATGGCTAGATGGATTATGCTTCTAGCTGACTTTGACCTAGAATTTCTCCATCAAAAATCTATTAAAGGTCAAATTATTGCTGATCAACTGACTAAAGCACCTCTTAGTGACAACAGATCAATCGATTGTGAATTTCCTAATGTATCTTTCACATCTACTTCCTAATTAGTCCTAGAATATAAAATGACTCTATTATTTAATGGGTCCAAATGTGAGTGGGGAAGTAGTGCAATAATTATATTAATCCCTCCTCAAGTCATTCTTATGCCTTTATCTTTTAAATTAGACTTTGATTGCAATAATAACATGGTTAAATATGAAGCATTGATCATAGGCCTCTAAACTACCCTTTAATCAGGAGTTAGATCCTTAATATTTATGGTGATTCTCAATTGGTGTTCAATCAAATTATTAGTGTATATCAATGCAAGAATGATATGCTCCAAAGATATAAGACCTTGGCTAATCAAATCTTATCTACTTTTGAATGTTATTCCATCCAAACTATTCATAGATCAAGTAATAAGTTAATTGATACTATGGCATCTCTTGCCTCTTTTATCCCATCCTCATCTCAGGAGTCTAAGCTATTTGTCCTTATCCATCGACTTAACTAGCCTTCCTACACAAGAAATGATCTTCCATCTATCAATAATATTAAGGAAAACCTAGTGGAGCTATGGCACACACAAATATTTACTTATTTGTCTATAGGACTATCTCCTCCCCATATATCCAAAGGTTCTAGGTGTGTCTTTCAATAGAAAGCTACTCACTATACTATATTGGGGGGTGTTCTCTATAAGCATAGTTTTGATGGAATTCTTCTTCATTGTCTCCAAAATCATGAAGATACCTTAGCTATCCAAGAAGTACATAATGGGTCATGTGGTGGACACTTTATGGCCATGCTATTGCTAAAAAAATCTTATATCTGTAGACACCTAAAACTAGCCACCGATAACCTCCAATCAGGCTTTTGGCTAATTTCTACCCAAAATGCATACTTTGGCCTAAAAATACTAAAAAATGCTAAATGATATGAAACTAACATATTCAAGTGATAATTTTGGCTATTGTATCCCTAAATGGGGAAATGTAATTTATGGGCCAACTAACTTTAATTAGATCAGTTTGATTCAAAATTCTAATTTTGCACCCACATGCTCTGGATTGCTCTTTCCTATCAAATATTTTACACAAGATATGTGCCTTCATTATTTATTTTTGGTAACATCCTATATGTGAATATATATCTAATGCATCTAATGTGGATTTCCAATTCTAATCCAATCAAATTTAGGATCAATAACAGGGCATTTTGATCAATTTGTGCACAAAGTACTTAATCATGATTAAGAGCTAATTAACCCAACTCAAGTAATAATAAATAATTCCATGGAAACTTGTTGAATACTTGTTTTTAGAAATGAATATTTAATATCTGCATCATCAAGTGACCTCATTTCTTGGGAAGACATCCTTAGGCCATAAATGCCGCAAATATCAAGATTCATGCCCTCCATGACTCATTAATGCCTTCCATGATTCCATCCATGCTGTTTAATTTCCCCTTATTCCAATGTCATGATGAAGATAATTAAAAACTTAATTCCAAAAATTGAATTAATCCTCAACCACACATGTTAATATTGAGATGGATGGTTGAGGTTGATTCTAATCAAATCCAAAATTCTATAAATAGGAGGCCTCATAACATCATTTCTAAGATATTTTAGTGAAAAGTTATAATGCACAAATATCTTTAAGGAGCCATTGAAATTAGTGTTAACATGCCAAATTGATTTTAAGCCAAGCCAAGCCACAAGCCAAAGGTGCCAAGGAGAGATGGAGGTAGCCAGGGTTCCATTTCCAAGGACTTCATGAGCACAAACTAAGCAAGCCACCATTATAAAGCCATTTGGAGCATCCAAGGAAGGTGAAGGAATTTTTGTGTTTGATTCCTTACTTTTTAGTTGTGTTTGTTATTTACTTTTGTTAACTAAGCTCTCCCTAGTGTCTAGGCCTAGAGATGTTATGCTATTAGTGTGTTTATTTCATTTTGTTTTCATTTTGGAACTAACACCATACTAACCATCCTGTATTGAGTTAAATTCCTAGATCACAATGTCTAGGCTACTATTGGCCTAATTTGAATCAATATTATTATGCATATGTTAATAAGTGTGTAAAATTTTAGTATCATGCAAACTTATCCCATGTCCCTAGTAAATCCTTGTAGTTAGTAAGAGATTTATGGCCATTCTCCTAATTGGGACTTGATCTTATAGGGTAAATCAACCCTAAATCCTCTCAGCATCACAGTTTCATCATTACTACTCTAAAATACTTCACCAAGTGGGTAGAAGCTATGTCACTTATCTCAACCAAGGAAAAAAATATTATGGAGTCTATCCACCATCACATTATCTATCATTTTGGAATTCCATATAAAATAATAATAGATAATGGGAAATATTTCAAGAATAAGAAAGTCCAAGCACTATGTGATTTATTTAAAATCAAATTAAGTTTTTCCTCACCTTACTATCCCCAGGATAATGGTCAAGCAAAAGCATATAATAAAACCCTAGTCAAAATCTTAACCAAAGTTGTCAATGAAGCTAGAAAAGATTGTCATCTTCACATCCCTTTCACCTTATGGGCATATTGAACTAGTATTTGAACCCCTACAGGTGCTACTCCTTTGTCCTTAGTCTATGGTATGGAAGCTATAATTCCTCTAGAAGTTCAAATTCCCTCTCTTAATGTCTCTCTTAAAGACATCATTTTTGATGAGGATTTTCATTAGGAGAATTTATCCTAGCTCAAACTCTTAGATGACCATTCTGCAACAACCCTTGATCACCTTGATATATATCAAGAATGAATAAAATGAGAATATAATAAACATGTAATAGAATGATAATTTAATACTAGAGACCTTGTACTTAAATAAAATCAACATTTCACTAATATGGAACAACGTAAAAGGGGTAAATTTGCTCCTAATTGGCTTGGACCATACATCATAACCCATAAATATGGATAAGGGGCATATCATTTGGATTCTCTTAATGGTAAACCATAATTAAAACCTCTTAATGCATTGCATTTGTGTCCTTTATATATTTAATATATCCTAGATCATATTCATTAGCTTATATTACATAATATCATACCCCTTTATCCCAAAATATGAAATAATGATATTAAGGTTATGTGGTTATCCGATAGTCACTATAAATTTAACCTTAAATATGAATACCCTAGCCTTATTAATAAAATTATCTCATGGATATGTTTCACCTATAATAAGATAAACCCCAAATCATTATATCCCTTATTTCTTAAAAGCTGTCAATTTTTCAAGATAACACAATCATCTCATGTAATGAATTCATAGAAACTATCCTAAGGTATCTTTTTATGCCAACTTGCATTAGTATCTTTTGGATCCAAAATAAAGTAAGTAGTGAAAATAAAAAATATCAAAATGGGATAAATAAATAGACTAATCCCTTGAAAGACATCTGTAATCAAATATAAAGGCAAATACTAGACCGATCCCTTTAAGGACATCTATGTAAAAACATCTAAATGTAGACCACTCCCTTGAAGGATGGTTACCAAGTAGAAAACTTCCCACATTGATTAGTTTTCAAATTAGGCCACTTAAAAGCCCAAAAAAATAAATTAAATCAATAAAATAAATTGTCAAAAGTAATATCCCAAGAAATATTCTCGTATTGATCAACTTTCTAATTGTAGGCTTCCCATATTGATCAGTCTACCCATTAGATTAAAAGTGATTTTTGAAAGATAAATCTTGATTTTAAAATGTGGTGTGAAGAAGTTATCTCTAAATTAATCCATCCCCCATCTCACCAAAATCATATAATCCTAATAAATGACCAAGGTCAAATTTCTAACTAACCTAGATCCTGTCAAAATATATTATCATCTAGCTAAGGATGCATAGGCCATGTGTATGAGAGATTCTCTTTTTGGTTATGGTCCAAGTAAATGATGAGTAAATACATAATATATAATCACCAAAACCCATAAAATCATAACCATTAAACATTATATCCATTTATAATCTGTAACATCTATAATCCATAATCAATAATCCATTTATTAAAAACATATCTCATGATATAACATCTATAATACATAATCAATAATCCATAAAAATACATAGTGTATATGATAGCAATGATCAAAATTAAAATACATAACATCTAATCTATAATCCATCACATCACATCATCAATAAAAACATAACATATCCATAACCATCAATAAATTTATAAACAAACATACATGATCCACCCATAAACATAAGCAATGTCTATATATATATCAAATGTCTATACAAATGTCATAATACAAATACAATGGGGCTCTTAGCCCATACAATATGATCTACTCCATAAACTCAATCTTGTTGAGGTGTATGCTATCACCTCCCTCATCATCTCCTCCTTGACTCACTACACTCCCTCTACTAGTAGACCCCCCAGGAGTCCTCTGTGATATGCTATGGCTAGCCATGTATGAAGCAAACCAAGCCACATCTAGTAGTTATCTCTATAATATCCTCTCATAATATGACATTTTAGAAAGCAAATCCATATATCTCTAGAGTGGTACCATATCTAAAGGTGTAGCACTCAATCCTACAATATTTAGAGCTTGTCTCTCTACCAAAGTAGACCTCATCTACTCTAGCTCTGCTTGATACCTATCTCACTCCTGTATGGCCTGGTTATGCTAACTTCTCATGCTATATAGATCACCCTATAATGTGGTAATCTGATCTTGTAATGTATCATGTGCTATCTATATCTCCTATAGCTCAATCCTTAGTGTCTCCCTCTTAATTATAATTATAGCTATATTTATATGCTCATGGGTAGGGGCATACTATAGTGTTACATCCTTCATGTGTGCATCAGGGGCATCTTTCTCAGCCTCCCTCACCTCTTCAATAACCACCTCTTGTCATGGTCTTACTACTCTTTCTTGTCTCTTTGCTATCTCAGATGTAAACCAAACTGCATAATAATCCATATACCTGATGTCATCTAGGTCACTCACTGTAGGCTCCTCTTGTGTCCCCATTAAAATAACTATAGTGTCAAGTGTAGGCTAGTCAAGATCTATATCATCATACCTATATGATCATGGGGATAATGGAACATCCTATAATAAACCAAACTATTGATGGACCCTATTAAAATATAATTGCTCATGATGCTTTGGTCATCATCCATGTACCCATAACTCTCAATCAACATCCCCTATCTCCATAGCTAAACCAAGCCATGCTAGGAAATGTACATATAGCTTCTAGATAATGTCCCCTATCTATAATTTATTGAAAACTTGTCTATAGTATGCTGGATCATGTACTACACTATCTATATATGGAATCACTAGGTATTCCTTTCATTGAAGGAAGCCTACACTATAAACAATGTCTCCAAAACCAATCCATAGGGTCCCTATGGGGTGGATCACATGAATGTGCTCATATTCCTAGCAATGTAATACAAATGTGATGTTACGCCCTGATCAACACCTAGTATGCTAGCTCCAAAACTCCTTATATATTTGTCCCAATAATGTGGGCACCCAAGAAAAAATAGTTTATAACTCTACCACATCTGATATAATGCCAATAAAACTCTATGGTAGTCATCTTCTCCCAAAATTAGGTAGCACATAGTAGGTCAGTACTAGAATCATCATCATCAACACTAGTCTCTCCACAAGATCCTGGTCATATAATGGCTATAATGAAAACCCCCCAATAAAGAATCTGATGTCTAAAGCATCCTCACCATATAATCATGCCAACACCATCTCTCACATAACCTTATCCATAATATAAATAAGAGATCCTTAGATCATCACTCATAGAATCTGAATGATGTCCTTTATGGTGATGGCCATCTCACCATTCAGTAACCAAAAAGTGTTGGTGGTATAATCCCACCACTCTAGTAACTCCACTATCATACCAATATTCTGATGGAAATGGTGATAATGGTGAATCCCTTTGAATCCAAATGGATATAAATGAGCCTAATCCTCATCATCCATAAACTCCCATAACTACCCCAATAGCAGAGGGACCCTATCCCTCATTGTCAGTAGCTCTTGTGATTATTAGAAACATTTTTTTAGTTAATCAACAACCTAAGTTTTGTGCTTTCTATCGATCCTCTAAGGATTGATGTTGATTTGACCCAAATTGATTATGATCCTTATGGATCATAATTGATCCATTTGAACTACATCGATCCTAATCGATCGACGTCGATTGCCTCAACCAAAAAACATTCCCCCTAGGTTGTACATTCCTAAAATATGAAAAATCTACCTATCTACCCCTCTTTCCCCCATAAATTTCCTAAAAACCCAAATTTATTAAGCAAAACCAAAAATAAATAAATAAACAAAGCAATAAATTTAGTCAAAAATACATAAACACCTACCTCGTATTATAGTCATCATCATCATCATTATTGTCCACTCTTGCTTGCTTCTGTTATCTCTCACATTCACTTGTAAGGTTGATAGACATTAAATTTTGTTCTCAAATTCTTGTTCACATCGATAGCTAATGAGCCTTATGCCATGCTGGATACCTATATATAGCCTTTCTCATGATCGAAGTCGATTACTTTAATCGATGTCAATCCCCTTAATTGACATCGATCCCTTGTAGAACGATGTTGATTATCTTGGCTTGTTGAAATTTTTGGACTTATAGACCATTTCACATGATCCTATTTTCATTTCCAAGCCCTATCTTATTCCCTTTTCCATAACTATCCTATTTTTATGTCATATTTCTCTTTAGATTTGAGGATTTTAACCCTTTGTCAGTTCCCCAATCTCTTTAGGACATACCCCTTTTTTTAGTATCTTCCCATTGTAAGATTCTGAAGGTATATTTTATCTCAAGAACATTCATCTATAGGTAATGCATATACCGTACACACACCAAATTCTATGGTCTACCATTCCTATATTTTGTTCTCTTGATAGCCTTTACTTGTGTCCACCTATTTTAGCTATGACATTTTGTTAATCAATTCAGTCTTTAGGGCACTACTACCTGCATTACTTTCTATCCCATTAAATGCAATTTTAGAGATTCTTTGCATCATCCACACTTTTGATTGTACTTTGATATCATCTGCTTATCTCTTTCCACTTACCCCATTGTGTTTTTACCTTTCATCTTTTTCAAACCCATCATCTATTTCTTTTCACTTCTCAGTGCTTAGTTTGAGGGAGAATACCTTCTCATAATAAAATTGGGGCATTAGATAACTTATAGTTTTTGTCTCATAGCTCGCTATTACATACCACTCCACAAAAAGGGGTAAATGTATATGCTAGTTTTATACACCCTTGTGTATTAACATGGTGCATCATCACATTATCATGTTATTTCTAACATAATGGCCCCCATTCATAATTATTTGAAATAATTACATTCACCTCACCCATTTACCTTTACCACATAGGTTAATTAAACTTATTTACTATAGTTAAAAAGTAATTAACCCCTTTTTGACCATTTATAACCATAAAATCCTAAAAACAAATAAAAATACAACCTATTCAATCTCCCAACAACCATTCGAACAACTTACCCTCATCAAAAACCCATGCAAACAACTTAGTGTTACATTCATTTAGTGTAGCATGTGAATTAAAATAACTCAAGCCAACTTTTAACTAAATTGGGCTAATGAACATTGATCCTCCATGATCAATGTCAATTCTCCTAGATCGATGTTAATCCATATATATAAAACAAACCTCCATGGCTTGAGAGGGATGGTGACTTTTCTTTAGACTTTGAAACTCTATCGAAATCTCATTACAACCTTTGTTTGAATGTTATTAATATCTTGATATCTTATAGAACCTTGGTTTGAGAGATTATCAAAGGACTTGGCAGGTTTTGATCCATATATATACAACAAACCTCCATGGATTAAGAGGGATGGTGACTATGATTTTAGACTTCAAAACTCTATATAAATTTAATTGTAACCTACGTATGGATGTTGTCAATATCCTGATATCTTGTAAAACCTCTATTTAAGAGATTATCAAAGGATTTTGAAGGTTCTTTAACTCATCTTGCCAAGTTCATTTTCAACCATAAAGTTAGTATTTCACTTTAATTTATTCAAATTTTAAATCTATAGTCTTCTGCATCTAATTGTCACTATTTTATTATTGGTTTTAATTATTTTATCAATAATATAAGCTATTACTATAGTCTATTTTTAGAGTTTAGCATTTTTACATAGAATAGATGTCAATCCATCTAAATTGATGTCAATCCTGTAGGATCATCATTGATCCTTTCTAAAATTTTAAGACATTATTACAATCTATTTTCATAACGTTCTCAATCTTAAAAATCTATCAAAAACCTGTATTCTATTTTTTGAAAACCCATCTTTTATATGTAGATGACTCTGCCTAGATTAACACATGATATTGTTAGCATATTTGATCTTCCCATTGTTTAAAAACCATTTTTCATTGATCAAAGTGACATTACATTTTAATTAGGTCTTTTTACTATGGTTTTCACACCTAATTAGAAAGCATTAATGAACAATTGGCTGCAATTCAAGAGGACACTGATATTACTACTAAATTCTAGGATAATTAGTTTGATCATATTAATCTTACTATAGATTAGATATCTTTGGAATTGTATATTTATATATTATCCATATATATCTTTTTAATTTCATGTTTATTTATAAACTTGAATGTTAAATGTGGGCTAACATCTATCTAAGGAAGCATATCACTTCTTAGGACTAGTTTCTTACCAAGCAACCCACTTATTTTTCTATTAATCCAATTTTTTTGTTAGTGTGATTTGTAGGTCATTCCTCCCCAACCAAAGAAGATTTAACACAAAATATTGATCAATGGTGCACAACCATCCTTAATCTCTAGGTAATCTTCAAAACCTTGCATTTATTTTATTTTTAGTAGCTAATTAGTCCACATTGAAAAAGTGAAAAAAATACCAAAAAACTCCTTCAAGATAGTCATGTTTCAAAAGCATAAAATATTTTATTTCATCTATCTAAGAATATTTGTAGGTGATTATTTGGGGGAATTATTAAAATTTTAGCTAGAACTTGGCCTTTTCAACTATGTCACTGAATCTTAACAATAACCAAGCTTTATTATAATTGCTTTCTCACTATCCTATAATGTTTAATTGAAATTACATGGAATTATATAAGATTTTGGTCTCACCTTCATACATAGGCTTATTTAGGAGGGTCTACAACTATAGGTGTATTATACAATCCTTTTAAATTTTTTATTTTGGGGAGACAAGGCTTGCTATGAGGTGAAAATGGCTTGATGTAGTCATTATAAAGTAGATGTTTTTTGGGAGACCTCATATGAACTATTCCACTCTATTAAAGACCACCTATTAAGAACTAATCATCCTCCACTTGGGTATCCAATAAGCTAATACATATGAATGCGTGAATTGATTATCTTGATGGATAAAATGAAACCTAGGAATTCTCAAAAAAATTATACAATGCTAAGAAACCTTAAACTATGCTAAATAGCCAATGGATTCCTTTAGAGATAATTTATGCATGTTAGTCTTGAGGGACTTGTGGAATTTTGTTTCAATTTAAGTAATAACTCCTCCACATTCTTAAATCACCCCTACAACTTGAAGAAGGCATCACCCATAGATATTTAACCTGGAGATTGGTTTCCATGAGAATAAACTAAGATATGCTTGGAGCTTTTCTCCCTTTTTCACATGGTGAGCACTGAGGAAACTTGAAGGATACCTAATGTGATTAAATAATGACCATGTTGAGTATTTGAATAACATGGGGGGAGCATATAAAGCCTTTAATGATCATACTTGTGCTTTGTTTCTTTATGAAACATACAAAGTTTAGCACATGAACATGCATCCTACTAACCATAGAATATTTTGTGTTTATCTATACCTATAAGGGCCATGAGAAAATTATTAGAGGATTTTAGGACACCCATCAAACCTTTTTATATCTTTCCTCATGCTCAATATACCATAATGAGCTTGAATTTCTCATAAATTTACTTGTAACTAAGCTTATGGGGTTTACAGGGTTTAAGACCACTTATAGGTCTTAGTGATTATTCATAAATCCCAAGGCTTTTATCTATAAAAAAATTCCACTAATTTAAATCCTACTAAGCATCCTAACTCTATCCAAAAGCTTGGGTTTTGAATCTCCTTGTATGAACTATACCTTTCAAGTTAAACTAGCCCTTGTGAGTTTGTTAAGAGCTTGATGGAGATATTTATACTATTTATGCCTTTATCTTGGATATATGAGCATGGATTATTCTCTTTTATGCATATAAGGGACACCCCTAATATTTTTGACCTCATTTGAATTTGAACTAGTCATATAAGTCTTGAAAACACTTGTAAAACATCATTTCTCTACACTTGTTTAGGTTTGAGATCTTGAGAAACCATTGGAGGCCAAAAGGAGGTAAATAACAAGTCAAATACATTTTAAAATTAGAGAGTATGGATGGAGGGAAGCTTAAAAGTCACCTTTTCAATTATGTGGGGTCCCCTTTTGGTGAATGAATCGTGTTTGACTTCTAAAAAAGACCTTTTAACATATCAAACCCCCTTATAATGATATTATGATGGCTATGAGACCTTTTTGGAGATATTTTACCCTTTGTGATGATTTAATGATGTCTTAGAGGCCATATTATCATTATTCACATGGTTTGAACATCCATTTAAGGTAATACATACTTAATATTAAATGTTAATAAAAATGGAAGTATTTACCTTCATATTTGCTAAAAAAACCTTAAACTATGCTAAAGGTTTCAAACCAAGTTACCATCCTCTCCTCAAAATAGCTCTAATCCCTTTTATTTTTCCATATATTGTAGGTTATTGGTATGCTTGAATGAACACATGACTGGCCATGAGTTTGTAACATTATATATCATCCTATTATGAGTGATTTTAGATTATGAAGACCACACTAAGACTTGTTGCAGACCCTTGGACATAATCAACACAAGATGAAATATTGACAAAAGTTCAAATAAGGTGAAAGAGTGACCACTAAAATACTTCTCTAATATAAACATAACACATAAACATGATTCCTATGATCCTGATGATAGTTGACCCTCTATTAGACTCCATGACAAACATAAGCTAGTTATTTTGAGTTTAAGGAGAGAAATACATCAACATCACTGGTGATTCCAAGGGGTTGACATTTCTACTAGTCAAGAGAACCAATTTTTTCACATATGATGATCATGACTCAACTGAGATAACCTCACTATTTGGATTGATAATCAAACTTAGGATCCTATAATCTTTTATAGACTGTAACAACTTTACCACTCACACAAAAAAGACACAATAAAAAACCACCACCTAAACACTTAAGACATAAACAAGACAAAAAAACAACTAACTAATAAAGCACTATGTAATAACATATGGAGAAAAGAAAGAAATAACTACTATGTATAAAGACAATACATGCTACTCAATAATAGTACTTAAGGAACACCCCATTGATAATTATAGGGTGTTCCTCTCCATTAATTCTTGATAATTGGAATTAACTGTTCTCTTTGTAGCTGGTGATAACATAGGGTCCACACCATAGGCTATCAAATTTTGAGTGCTTACTTGATTTAACTTGGTCCTCATCCTAATTAAGCACAATATCACTTTCTTTAAAGTCCTTAAAACATATCTCTTGTCAAATGACCTCTTAACTTGATCTTGATGAGACCATATAACATGCATACCATCATTTATTATCTCATCTAGCTCTCTCAACTCATTTATCCTCACTTCCATGGCATCGCTCTCCATTAGCTCAAGCTAATGTGTGAGTTTAAAATCTATCAATTCAATTGATATGGGTAACCTTGACTCTTTTTAATAGATAAGAAGGTATGGAAAATTACCAATAGCTCTCTTAAGGGTGATCCTATCTACCCATAAGACTATTCTCAACTTGGTATGCCACATCCTTTGATAGTCTTCCATAGTTCTTTTTATGATCTTGATTAAGTTCTTGTTGGTGGAATATTCAAGTCCATTAGCCTAATGATAGTAGTTTGAGGAAGTACTAAGGTATATGCCATAATTTAGAGCCCATTAACTTACCCTTGCACCACTTAAAGCTAGTTCATTATTTGATATAATTATGGAAGAGACCCTAAATCTAGTCACAAGGATATCATAGTAATATAAGACCAAGTTTTTATTTACCTCCTTAAGGGATATTGCTTCTACCCACCTAGTGAAGTAGTTTGTAGTAGTTAAGACCCATTTGTGTCCTACACTAGATAGAGGATGTGTCATGCTTATAAAATCTATGCCCTCTACATGAAAGATTGTTCCACTTGGATGGGCTTGAGGGGAAAGGTAACTAGCTTCTATTTACTAGTGAAAATTACACCCTTATGACATCTCCTAACCCAAACATGGGAGTATTTGATATGGATTGGAAAAAATTAACCTGCTCTCATTATCTTTACTATTGTAGACCTAGTTTTAAATTGGTCTCTAGTAGGCCCATCATAAAATTGATCCAATAGCTTGTCAACTTGGTTAGTCTCCACACACCTAAAAAGCATGTGATTAAGATATTTATTAAATAAGACCTCATATACCAAGACACAAGGAATTTATTTCATCTTATAATACCTTCTTATCCTATATAAACCTATAAGACATTATCCTATTTGGAGGAATCTTAACATGTTTTGAGGTTTGCTGGAAGAAGGTGAAGGTGTAACTACTTGGGGATCACTATGCATTACCAAAACCACCTCTTTGATCTCTTTAACATATATTTATAAGTGCTCACATAGTATTCTACCCCTCACTAATTTTCTAGCTTTCACTTCTATGTCATACTCCATGCATCTAGACACCTAGATTGCCCTTTTTTTCACTCAAATCATGGTAGAAGGAAGTCCTTGATGCTAGGGTGGGCCACCATGATATATATTATTATTGGAAACCATGTGCCTAATGTTTTTAAGGTTTATCATGATTACAAGCACATATTTTTATACATAAGTATACCTCTCTTCATATCACTCCAATGCTTGGCTAAAGAAAGCTATAGGATGCTCAAGGCCCTCACTATTTTGTTGCATCAACATGCTAGATATGGTGTCATTGGTTGAGAAGGAATAAAAAAGAAGTATTTTGATAAATTAGGGTTAAGGAGAGTGGGTTCTTGATAAATATACTATTTAATTTCTTCAAAACTCCTCTTTCCTTCCCTAGTCCATGCGAAGTCCTTATGTTTCTTGAGCATAGTGTTAGAGGTACAATCACTAAGAGGGGGTGAATAAATGATGCTAGATATTCAATCTAATTCCAAATTCTTATAAACACTTAAACATTCAAAACATACAATCATGAAGCATACACATCATTCATAACAATGAACATGAAAGATAAAATAAGATCAAGCACAAAACACATGATATATGTGGGAGACCCTCTTGGAGGATAAAGCCCACTAAAACCTACAAGATGGACTATAGTCCCATAATAACAAGATCCAAAATTTATACTAGCACCAACTTATTAAGGAACACCCTTTCCTTATTTTAGTGAGACACTAATCCCACAAGGAGCTACTGCCCCTGTCTAACTGAGCACCCATAAAAACTAGACCTTTAGCAAGATTTATCTTGCAAGGAAGAGCCAAACCCCTAGGAAACTAAGCACCCACTTAGATACATGGAATATATATTATTAAACACCTATTTATTTTATTAAATTTATGATTACCATCTTTTTTTTCACTCTTTACCTCTAATCTCTCTCAAGCTGCGTCTAGAACTAACTCAAACTACCTCTTCTAGGCTCATTAGGTCCAATGACCCATGTTTCCTCCTACATCAATGTGATCAGATAAACATGAATGATCATTTTCACTCTCTATTTTTCCTTAATGACCTTTACCTTCTATTTCAAATGTTCTCTCCTTCACTTGAATCCACACTTGCACAAACAACATAAATAGTCCAATTAGACCTTGTATTTATACCACTCTCTTCCTTTAACCCAAAATTAACATAGGTCCATAAAAACATTAAATGTGAGAAAAAAAATCTTAATAGGTTTGTCATTACCTCATTATCCCCAAACCACCATTATGTATTGGTGAGACCTAAAATAATTAGGCCTTCATACTCACATGTTACATGTGAGACTACTTAGACCACCTTCATCCTTTAATAATGATTTGAACACATAAAAATTATATCTAATATTCCATTTCTCACTCTCATATGGGTCCATTCCACCTGTAACACCAACTCAACACTTGAACCTACCAATTACGTCTCCTCAATCTTTAGGCCTTCAAACATAGAAAAACATTGTCTCTAACTTTTGAAGAAACTACTCAAATATTTCATATATCCATATGATTATATCACATGGGTGAAACCTTTATGAAATTTTCAACACCTCCATGTTTCTTATAAATTCCAACATAGGCTCTAAGTACTCAAATCAACTCTCTTAAAATGACCACTCAGATTGGTCATATACAATCAAGCTATTTTGACTCTCCATAACTGATAAGATGAAAATAATGAAAACCAATAACTTTTCATAAATATTTTAGACTTATAGAACATATCCATACTCATTTTCTTCCTCAAATCTACTTAGAACATCTTCAACTTGCCTTCGTAATATGGTCACTCAAACTACCATTGTATTTAATAAACATAGTCAACTTATAAGCCTTTGTTCATACTGAATATGGATTGATAAAACCTAGAAAATAAATATAGATGGTCCTCATGGAGTCTAGAACACAATATAATATATATTTCATCTTGAAACATAAAAATACTATCAATAACAACTCAAAGGTCCTTCTTTGGTCACTTATAGAACATAGTCAAACACATAGTCAACTTTGGAGCTCAATATATACAACTATATAAACATTCAAATATTTTAATCAAATTTTATGGATGTTAATTGAAGTCCTTTATAACTTTTCCTTTTACATCACCTTAAAATTTTTCCTAGATCAAAAGGTACTAGAAAATACTATAGAATAGTTTTTCCCTTTACTAATTCAAATGCTAACGATCACTTTGTAATAAAAACATTGTAGACATGTGTCTTCATCTCATGTACCTTAGAAAATTTCTCAAATTTACTATATAAATATCCTTGTGAGCCTCTTTAATTTAAATATTTAACACTCATCCTTTATCATTGATTTGTGCTTCCATGATTAAGACACTTGGCACCCTCATGTGCCTTCTGAGCACATTACTGTCAGTCCTTGATCTTACACCACTTTTTAGTCCCATGTGACTTCTAATAAAATTTATATCAGACCCCACTCTTTCACCACTTGGTAGCCCTACATGCCATTAATCTTCTAGCAAATAATCATGATTGAGACACAAGTCACTAGCACATGTAATCTCAAGAACCTTTGACATATTGACTTCACATGCACCATTAAATCATAATCTATATGTTGAACTCTCACTATTAGATCTATATTAAATACTTGACCCCATACTTCAATGTAGTTAAAATTTACAGTCTCTGGCACATCACAATCTATAAGAGTAACTTTTAATGTTTATAAATTAAGCTAGAAAAAACTTCAAGATTCCAAATCTTTAGGGTACCTTCTTCATACTATAGACAACATCTATATGAAAACCTTTGATGACTATTAACTTTCTAAGTACCTACACTAAATACACAAACTTGTAGGTTCATTTATATCTATATGACATGAAGTGATGGTCTAGCTTCTCTTAATCTATAATATGCATGTTTCTCTTTCCAAATGATCAAATGACACACCAAAACTTCACCAAGACATCTAGGGATGCCTCATAACCTCTTATTTGTCCTTACTAATCTTCACATATCAAATATACTCTCCAAGATATAAACAAAAATTATTTATCATTCATGCACTAGTACCTCATACTTTCTTTGACATCAATGATAACCTAAGAGATTAAATGACCATGCTCAATAATCTCCCCCTTTATCATTGATGGTAAAATACCCTCAGAATGACCATTTAAACTTCATTTTGATCTTCATCACCCTTTGGCGTTAATGATAAAGAGTCTCTTCCTCAATATGCCAACTTGATCATTAACTTGAAAAATTGCTCATAGAGCTTAGAAATATTCCCCTAACATCAATCTCTATCTCATATCATCTATTCCTTTGACATACACCAAACTAAACTTGGGATTCTCTGATTCTTGGACCTATCTACCTATAGAACTCACAAGCTCTCTTTGCTCATGCATGAAGATTCAATATCTTGTAAAAACACATATCTTGGTCTGATCAAGTCATCATATCAATCTTCTTGAATTCACAATTGTATCAGACATCTTCATACTTTTATCATGGCTAAAGTATCTTCACATATGTTCCCCCTCACATAATGCACATCTTCTTTAAGCCACTAAAGCTAACTAATTTATCTGCCCCCTTAGACAAACACATATTTCAATGATATTCATGTCTTATAACATCAACCAAACCTCAAATGGCATCCACCATGCTTCCTCTTGATTTTCAAGTGTCTCGTATAAGCCTAGATAAAGATACCCTAACCCACAATGTCCTAGAATAATGTGAAACAAGGAATTTCCCACAAGTTCTCATATTCCTTCTCCTCTTTGGTCATTTAAAATTGATAGTTATTCTTCTTTTTCTTAGACTTAAGAGAAACAACTTGCTCATCCACTATAATATTATCCTTTTCTCTTAAGAATGAATTTACAATACATGGATACAACAAATATTCATGATATACCTCAGCACTAGACATTGATAACTGATGTTATTCACAAGAAACTTGTTCAAAAATAAAAATATATTTACTTGTATCCATAACTTGGTCTTTTCTTTGAGCTCAACTTGTACTAACTTTTGATTCTCCTTTTCTATCTTGATAGATGACACATTCTCTTGGCATTCATGAACCATCTTCATATCTGGTTCTTCTTTTGCTTTAGTAGGTAGTCCACCTTGATCTTTCAACTCAATTGAATTAGTTTTCTTAGTTTTCTTTTCATTAGGTTTCCATACCAAGGATTGACCTTTCTTGAGTAATCTAGGATGTCCATGTACCTTCTTATGACTTGAGATCTTATTTTTACAATATATTATAATATGACCAACTTAATGATAATTAAAACAAATAACATCATTCATACCTTCTACTTGATGAATATTATGAATCTCATCAAACATACCATCTTGTCTCTTAGGTTCATTATGCTCAAGGTTAACTATCTTAGGTATCCATACCTAGGTTAGTATTTTCCTATACATTCTAGGGTAGAATATAGAAATATGTCCCATGTCATGAAAATTATAACAAACTATATTATCCATACCTTTATCTAACCATCTGATCTTCCTTCTATAGTTTTTTTATTTATGACCAAAAAGCTTACATGCAAAATAATGACCATGAAATGAAATTTCATACCTTATAGTATTTGGTTGCATAATCAATCTTTTCACCTTCTTGTCTTTAACTAACCTCTCTTACTCTTTCTCAATCTTATTTACCTTGACAAAAAATTACTTATGCTCATCCTTCAATGAATATATCTTGGTCTTTAATTAAACACTCTCATCCTCTTTAGCTCTCATACTTGAACTTGTAGCCTCTAACTAAATTTTGAGATCTTAGATGGTCTCTTTATCCATTTTGGCTTCTTTAATCATGCCATCCTTCAATATACATGTTTGATCTTCAATACTATTTATATAATAAAGATTGGAATTTAACTCATCATGCTCACCTTGATTTGAACTCAACTTGGAATTTGTCTCTTCTAACTGAGTTTTGAGATGTTTTCATTCTTCCTCTTTTGAACTCAGATTAGTCTTTGTAACTCTTAATTGATCCTCAAGAGTGCTGATATTCTCTTTATCATATTTTTATTTTGAGCTTGCCTTTAAAGATTCTATCTCCTTATTAATCTTGGTGCACTCATCTTTCATAGCTTATTCTTGATCATACTTGGCCATCTTACCTTTGTACTTCTCAAAAACTACCTTGTACTAATTTCAATTTTATTCACTTTATTTTAGACATGCATAAGTAACCTCTACTTGATCCTTCAACACATGATTCTCTTTATTTAATTACATAGACATTTTATGCTACTTAAGATAAACTTTAGGCTGTTAGACCTACTCCAAAAGGACCCACTCTAATACCAATTATTAGAGGTACAATCACTAAGAATGGGTGTTCAATCAATGATGATATATATTCAATCTAATACCAAACCCTTTTAAACCCTTAACCATTCAACACATACAATCATGATGCATACACATCATTCATAAAAATGAACATGGAATATAAAACAAGATCAAACACAAAACACATGTTATATGTGGGAAACCCTCTTGGGAGATAAAACCCATTGAACCCTATAATATGGAATACAATCTTATAATATAAGA
Source organism: Torreya grandis (assembly GCA_037957365.1). Taxonomy (NCBI): domain Eukaryota; kingdom Viridiplantae; phylum Streptophyta; class Pinopsida; order Cupressales; family Taxaceae; genus Torreya; species Torreya grandis. Next base: position 24,906 of record JARHVA010007789.1, read on the forward strand.
TCCAAAATTTAGACAAGTACCAACTGATCAAGGAACACCCATCCCTTAGTTTAGTTAGGCACCAATCCCATAATGAGCTACTACCCCTGTCTAGTTAAGCACCCACAACAACTAAACCTTTAGCAATATTTATCTTGTAAGAAGGAATAAACCCCCTAAGAAATGAACTACCCACTTAGCTACCTTAAACAAATCATTTTAAACACCTATTACTACTCTTTAACTAATGATGACCACCTTTATCTACACTCTTCACCTCTAATCTCTCTCAATCTACCTCTAGGACTAACTCACTCAAACTTCATCTTCTAGTATCATTAGGTCCAATGAACTATGTGTCCTCTTACATCAAATTGATTAGATAAGCATGAATAATCCTCTTCACTCTCTATTGGTACTCAATCACCTGTAACTTCTCTTTCACAAGTTATCTCCTTTTCTTGAATCCACACTTGCAAAACCAACACAATTAGTCCAATTAGACCTTGTACTTATACCAATCTCTTCCTTTAACCCATCTTGTTTGGCCAAGATGATTTACATATTTGAACCACACTTAACATAGGTCCATACACATGTTAAATGTGAGAACCACATTCTTCATAGTTTGGTCATTACTTTATTATCCCCAAACCACCATTAGGTATTAGTGAGACCTAAAAAAATTAGGAATTCATACTCACATGTTACATGTGAGAACCACACTCTTCATAGGTTGGTCATTACCTCATTATCCCCAAACCACCATTAGGTATTTATGAGACCTAAAACAATTAGGCCTTCAAACTCACATGTTATATGTGATATTACTTAGACCACCTTCATCCTTTACCAATGATTCAAACACATCAAAACTATCTCAAATATCCCATTTCTCACTCTCATATGGGTCCATTCCACCTATAACACCAACTCAACAATTGAACCTACCAATTAGGTCTCTTCACTCTTTAGGCCTTCAAACAAAAAAAACATAGTCTCAAACTTAAGAAGAAACCACTCAAATATTTCACATATACATACGATTAGATCACATGGGTGAAACCTTTAGGACCTATAGAACACCTCCATGTTCCTTAGACATTCCAACATAGGCTAAAAACACTCAAATCAACTATCTCAAAATGACCACTCAAACTGGTCATATACAATTAAAATACAATCAAGCTATTTTGACTCTCCATAATTTATAAAGAGAAAATAATGACAAAAAAAACATTTTAAAATGTATTTTATACTTATAATACATCTTCATACTCATTTACTTCCTCATATATACTCAGAACATCTTTAACATACCTCTACAAGATGATCATTCAAACTGCTAGTGTATTCAATAAACATAGTCAACTTTTAATCCTTTATTCATACTAAATATGGATTGTTCAGACCTAAAAAATACATAAATATGGTAATAATGGAGTAAATAACACTCTCTAATAGATATTTCATCTTGAAACATCAAAATACTATCAAGAACAACTCAAATATCCTTCTCTGAGCATTTACGAAACATGGTCAAACACATAGTCAAATTTTTAGATCAATATATATAATTGTAAAAACATTAAAATATTATAATAAAAATTTATATATGTTCCTTGAATTCCTTTACAACTTTTAATTTTACATCACCTTCAAATTTTTCTTAGATCAAAATATATTAGCAAAATACTACAAACTAGTTTTTCCCTTTACTAATTCAAATGCCAATAGTCACTATGCAATGCAAACACATATATTAATTTCATGTCCCCTAGAAAATTTATAAAATTCACTCCATTTATCTCCTTGTAACCCTATTTAATTTAAATATTTAATGCTTATAATTGATCATTGATCTACACTTCCATAATTAAGACACTTTGCACCCTTGTGTGCCTTCTAAACACATTGATGTCAGTCCCCACTCTTGTGCCACTTGGTAGTCCCACATGACTTATAAGAAAATTTATTTTAGACCCAACTCTTATACTAATTATTATTCCTACATAGCACTAATCTTCTATCAAATCATCATGATTGAGACACATGTCACTAGCACATGCAATCTCAGGAATCTTTGACATATTGACTTCACACATGCAATTTGGATAATGAATGCTCATCGTTAGATCCATCTTGACTAGTTTACCCCATATTTCAATGTAGTTAAAATTGATGGTATCTAGCACATCACATTCTACAAGATAAACTTTTAAGGTTTATAACTTGAGCTAGAAAAAACTTCAAGAGTCCAAATCTTCATGCTACCTTCTTGGCACTATAGACAATATCTCCATGAAAACCTTTGACCACTTTTGACTTTTTGAGTACCTATACTAAATGCATAAAATTGATGGTTTATTAATATTTTCATGATGTAAAGTGGCAATATAACTTCTCTTAAGTTATAAGATGCATGTTTCTCTTTCTAAATGTTTAAATAACATACCAGAACTTTATGAAGACATTGATGGATGCCTCACAACCTCTTATTTATCCTTACTAATATGAACATATGCCATATACTCTACAAGATATCAAAGACAACTTATTTATCATTCATGTTCTAATACCTCATGCTCTTTTTGACATCAATGACAACCTAATACATCAATTGACCATGCTAAACATATAGAATTTAGGGGTCTAACCAACTCAACAAATCTGAGAATGAACCTTCTAAAGAAATTGATCTTACCTAGAAAATTCTGAAGTCATTTCTTATGTTTGGGAAGTGATAGGGATATAATTTGACTTACCCTCTCAGGATCTATAGAGAGGCCTTCCTTAGATACAATGTGGCCTAAAATTTTACCCTAATGGACTATAAAAATACACTTCTTGGTATTTAAATAGACCCCAAACTACTTGTACCTATCAAATATCAGCTTTAAGTGTGTTAAGTGGTCTTTGGCATCCTTTGAGAAGATGGTAATATCATAAAGGTATATGAGCACCATTTCATTGATGACTCCTTGAAAGGCTATATCCCTTTCCATTTAAAAGGTGTCTCCTACATTAGATAACCCAAAGGGCATCTTATTGTAAGCATAAGTGCCCTACATAGTTGTGAAAGTAATCTTTTATTTGTCCTCTTCTTTCACAAATACCTGGTTATACCCAAAGTATCCATCAAGCAAAGAGAAACATTATGATCCTATTTCTTTTTGAAAAATATAATCCATGGATAGAAAGGGGTAGTGGTATCTCAATGATACCCTTTTAAAATCTTTAAAGTTCACACATAACTTTATCTCCCCATTATTTTTACTTATAGGCACAAGGTTATCCACACATCAAGAGTGTTTGATGGGGAATATAATATTGGACTCAATCAGTTTACTCAACTCTTTATTCATGAGGATATCAATTTTGGGGTTGATCAATCTTTGTTTCTACCTTAGAGGTTTGACACTTGCCTCTAATTCTATGGTATGTTGAGCTAGACTAGGGTTAAACCCTTTAATTCACTATATTCCCAAGAAAAGATTCATGAAAATTATTTACATAGCTCTATAAAGGCAACCTTTTGTTCTCTATTTTTCACTTTGCCTAGTTTGAGAAACTTATCCTAAAAATGGTGACCTTCTCATAGTACTATTCATTGGTTGACATGATAACCTTATATCATCTTAACTAATTACCTTCATTGAAGATATTTTCAAGAGTCACTAAAAACATAGGAAGCTTTTTTGTATTCAATTGAATAATTTGGTCACCATACTATTGTAGAAGTCTACCTTGATTCTTTGAGTAGAATTCTGCCTCTTCTTACAAGAAGTGTGCTATCTACCTATCACTATCAAATCCCTACTAGCTAAATTAATTATCATGTACTGATGGTCTACAAAATACCTTAATTTATGGATAATTATTTGGGTTATTGACTTCACTTGGGATGTCATATTGTGCCCCTATAGCTACCAAACTGTTTGTATGTTAGTTGTATTTTCTTGGAATTGAATAGATGTCAAAGTACTTAAAGCTATATAGGAGGTCCCAAAACCTATGTTTATAGGCTTTTAATAGTTTATATTTTATTTAATTCTTCCCTCTCACCTGATGGACTACCAATTCACTATCTCCCATAGCTTGAAATATCTTGATACCTTTTTTCCTTGCACATTATAGCCCATGATGAAAGCATCATACTTTGATGTATTACATGTATAGCTAAGTTATAATATTATAGATAAAAGTACCTTTGATTATATGGATAAATAATAATGACACAAACTCTACTTCCATTCTTGCACCTAGAGCCATAAAAAAATAATCTCCATACTCCATTATTTTGGTTTGGATTGGTAAGGGATGGTATGACTACCTCCTCCTCATGCATAAAATATATCCATAATCCTTCTTTCTAAATGCTCTTTTAAGGACCATATCCATGGTTATCCATTACACACTCATCAATAAGTAGGTTTGATATGCCCTTAAGTGGTTCAACTGGTTCTTGATCATCAAGGTGCTCATCTTCAAAAATAATAGTTAAGTTGACATTTGATAGATTAGGCATGTAGGAATCTAAATGAAATCTAGATATAGGCTCAAACCTAATGGTGAATTTTGTCCAATACCTAATTATAAAGACCATATAAGACCAATTAGATGATAGATAGCCTCTTATTTTATCATTGAAGTCTTTAGATAAACACAAATCAAAATAAGAAGGTAGATCAACCACTAAAAAATCTTGGGATATGGTGCAATTATGGCAAGTATCTAGGATAAGTTTTAGGTCTTTAATCATACCAACGTCTTGGTAGGAGACCCATATAACTATAAGAATCCCTTAGAATTAGGCTCATATTTTAACCCTAACTTGTTTGCTATTGATTTTGGTATAACAACTGTACTTTCCCCACTATCTATCATACAACTATGTACTAAGCTATATTCTATTATGATAGAAAGATAGAAGGGACGGGGGTTAATTACCTTGGATAGTTGGTAAATAAACCCCCTCCATCACTACTCTTATCTAAATAATGCAAAAATAATGATAAAACCATGGAACTTAGCACAAAATCATAATTCTACCCTATAATCACAAAAATAATTAGTCAGACTATCATGGCTAAAGATAATATCACTAAATTTTTGGAAATATTAATTTTTTTTAGTAATATAAAAAATTTTAAACTCATGATATGGTCAATATCATGACTACAAAGTTGTGATATTGTCAATATCATAATTCTTCCATGTAAACATAAATAGTTAGCAAAAACTATGATGACTTAATACAATACCATAAAAGTTAGCATAGAACCACAAAACTTATGACAAAATACGAAATGTAAAAACAATGATATTGTGCACTATCATGATTATAAAGAGTGAGAACGTGATTACATAGAATAAATTTGGAATTTCTAGAAAAATGTCCTTGAGCCTTCAATTTTCACTTTTTTTATTAGTAAGTTTGGATTTTAACTTGAAAATTATTAGGAGGGTGTCGTAAAAGGCCTTGGGAGTAAATTTGAGAGGTGTAAGTCCCACTAGGTGTGTCATGATGTGAACAAGGAATACATAAAGGGGAGGATAATCTTGTGTTAGTCTAATAAAATAAATCAAAATAACACACTAAAATCTTAACACCTTTAGCCTAGACACTAGGGAGAGCATAAGTAATAAACATGCATATTAAATCAAAACTAAAACATAAAATAAAAAATCTCTTACCTTCCTTAGAGCTTTAAATGGATTGTTGAAATGGCTTGCTCAGCTTGTGCATAAAAAAATTCATTAATGGAGATTTGTTGGCTTTACCTTTCCTTGGTACCTTGGCTTGATTGATTGGCTTATGATTTAAGAATGGTAAAAATACTTGAATGGATTCTCTCTCTTCAAATTATCATTATAAAAATACACTTTCAAAATATTTGAAAGAATTTAGGCATAATAAATTTAGACTAAGAGAGCTTAGAAATCAATAGGCATGACCTTGTATTTATAGCCTCATAAGTTAACTCTCACCCAAGATGAGTTAAGATTGAATTTAAACATGGAATGGGTTCAAACTAACCCTAAGTGATTTGAAACTAACTACAATTGAGTTAAAATTTGTCATGTAATTATGATTTTCAATTACTAAGCAAGGCTTTCAAATTATATATTTTGGGATATTTTGGAAGAGTTTGACAACTCATAAAGGCAATGCTGAAAAGGGTTGATATTTTGAATTTCCATTTTTAGATATTCATTAATTGTAAATGGATAATTCAAATAAGAATTTAATCTTGTTTAATTATATGATTGATTTTGATTAGCATTTTATCTCTTTCAAGATTTGATGAAGTGCCCCACTTAATAGGTCTATAGGCCTAATTGATAGTTGTTAGATTGTAAGGTGAGAGGTTATTATTGTATATAGGATAGTATCCCAAATAGGAATGTCTCAACATGATTTTTAGAATTTATGAGTGATGCATGGCCCAAATTGGGGATTTTAGTGATTTTTAGGCTTAATTTGCAATGGTTGGTAGAAATCAGTCTGAAGTCTAGTCGAGAGCCAGTTATGGCTAGAATTGGATGTCTATAATTTTCCCTTATTTGGGAAATAATTTAAAGCTATAGATGTAGTAACATATTCTCAAAGAATGAAAATGTCCTATATTCCTAATACTTCAATTGTTATGGATGAGCCCTAGATGCCCCCTTAAGGGAGCGATCGACAAAGAAGGTCAGTAATCAGTCCATTAAAAGAAGGAAAATGATGGGAACAAAAGGGAAAAAGGGGTGGAAAAGACTAATTTTCCCATAGGTAGCTATAATTAGTGACATGGTAAACTACTCCAATTAGGTAGACAAAAGGATGATTTACCCACAGGTGGTTATAATCATCAACATAGGTAGGTAAATAGATAATGATTTTCCCAAAGGTAGTTATAATCATTAAACAAAGGATAAGGGAAATAAGAGAATGATTTGAATTAAGGAGGCTATAATTATTAAAATAAAAACAATTATTTTCCCACATGTAGTTATAATCATTAACATAATGAAAATGTACCTTAGTTGGGTGGATAGAGATAATGATTTGCCCAAAGGTAGTTATAATCATTAGCATAATGAAAACATGCTCCATTTGGGTAGAAAAATGACAATGATTTTCCCAAAGGGGGTTATAATCATGAACATCAAAATTTATTAAAACATAATCATTTTCCCAAAGGTGGTTATAATCATTGGCTCTATGGGTGGGATGATACACAATGATTTACCCAAATGTGGTTAGAATCATTGTCAAAATGATGGGAGTAATATGGAAAATTGGAATAGGGGGTTTAAATACTAAATACATACTCACAAAGTAAGAGTAATCCACTACAGAGGATGAAGATGAATTTGGGAAACCTTACTAGGAGGGATATGCACGTCTTAACTAGAAAAAATTGAAATTCTTTCATGATTTAATTACTTTGTATGTGGGTAAATAATTTGTGTAGATTTGGATTTTTTTAGGTATTAAGGAGAAGTACCATGACCTCATTTATTATAAGATTTCATGAGCTAATTTTTGTTGTATCATGTGATGGTATGCATCATGATATAAAAAACCATGATGATATTGCCAAAATATTCATATGGACTAACACACAATCTAATAAATAATTTGAAAACAATGAACTAATGATAAAAACCATGATGATAATGTTGACATATGAATATGGATGGACTTAAGTATAATTCATAAAGAATCACCCAATGAACACTGATATACTAAATCAAGGCACGATAATGAAAGCAAACAAATAAACAAACAAAAAGATAAAACACCACGAAATAAAAGGCACAACAAAACACCAAGATGTGAATAAATAAAATCAATGGTTAATCAAAATTTAAGTGTAAACAAAAGACAAATAAAAATGACACAAGGTTTTCCGTAGGCCATAGGGAAATAATGACACAAACAAGATGATAAACATTTCCCCTATGCTATAGGAGATAATGAAACAAGCAGATAAAATAGGGGGAATAGAATAAAAAGGGAATAGAATAAAAATAAGGGGTAGCCAAGATGACTCCAAATGCACTAAGCAAGTGGACACTACCTAAATAGTTACATGGATGCAAGATCTAATATAAAATTTAGGACAAATGTAGTTCTCCCAAGATATAGGATAGACAAAAAATGGATGATAAGAAAAAATGATTGATGAGGTATAGGAAGATGGGAATGATCTCACAAAAATACAAAAGCATAAGGCTTAGGGGCCAACAAGGATGGGGAAACTAAAGGACAAGTGGTTTCTTGTGAGTTAGCTAAGGGTCCTAAAATCCTTAAGGTAAATAAATGGTCGATGTGGTGATTTTAAGATTTTTTAGATCATTTAAAATGTTTTTATATTTTTCAAAGTATCTCAACTCGATCGAGGATTATGAGATACTATATGGTCCAAATCACAAAATAGTGAGAGATTTCCAACTTTAAAATGCTTATAAAATAGAAAGAGTGTGGAAAAAGGTGATTGATCTGACCTTAATGTGAATGAGAACTACCTACATAGTCCCATTAGGACTTCAAGTTATTGTAGTTCCATATGATAGTAGAGGAATCTAACTAGGTAGCAATAAGTTCTCAAATTAGGCAAATGGCACATTAGGGCATATGAATGACAAGGTGGGAATTTGAGGCATGATAAAGATGTTGTTACTAATTTCCCCATAAGTGGTTATAAATAGGTAACAATGGCATAAATCAATGATACTAATTTTCCCAAAGGTGGTTATAATTAGTAGCATAGAGTGGGACACTGATTTTCCAAAAGGAAATTATAATTAGGAATACTCACCATGAAACAAAACAAGAAATGAAAAATACAACTTCCAAACCATTATCAACTGGTTTAAAATATATCCTCTATCTATCATACTAAATCAAATATTGATAATTGATTTGAATCCTCTTGTTGAACGTGTCTAAAGAATCGATGGAATGAAACCAAGGTCAAAGAGTTGTTTAGGGAGGGTAAAAACTGCTTTAGTCATTAGGGAAGGTATGGTAGAATGGTATGGGGTATGGTACAAAGAATAATGTTGGTATTATGGTATAACAAAAATGTGCCTCATAGACAATATTTTAGGTTTCTCAAGTGAAGTAATAGTTTGAGGTGTATGGTGTTCATCAACTCATCAAATTCATCCTTATCTAGTGTAGCAAGCATGTATGCTCCAGAGCCATAATTTGGAATAATGATATATGGGTCTATCCAATTAGGTTTGAAATTTCCTTTCTTCTTATTCTTATCCATGGTGTTATTTTGGTTTTATTTGAGAACAAGATCCCTAAAATCAAAATCTCTATATTTGAACCATCAATTATAGTGACCACAAAGTTGGTTCTAGTATGCTTGAATGTTTTTGACAATGACCATTCATTTCTCATCAAGTAACTCTAACTCTTATATGTGAGTTACTCGGTAATGTTCATCATCTAGGATGTGTTTTAATGAGATGCACATAGAAGGTAGCTTGACCTCAATGGGAATAATTGTCTCAATGCTATAAACTAGGGAATATGGAGTGGCTCCTATTGGGGTATGGTAATTAGTGAGGTATGCTCAAAGGGTGAAAAATATTTAGAGGTGTCAATCATGGCCAATATCATTAAAAATATTTTTAAGGATGTTAACAATGGTTTTATTGGATGAATCTTCTTATCCATTACCTTGCGGGTGATATGTCATATAAAAATGTTGGGATATATTATACTCAAAAAAAAACATTTTGACATCCTTGTTTTTAAATGATCCTCTATTATTAGATATAATGTTAGACGGGATACCATAGCAATAGATGAGATGATTGAAGATGAAATTGAAATTTTTTTTTCCAGTCACATAAGTGATGGGTATAGCTTCAACACACTTAGTGAAATATTTGGTAGTGGTAAGGATGTGTTTATGTCCATCATATAAGGTAGGATTAATCTTACCAATGAGATTGAGTACCCATGTTGCAAATGACCATGGAGTAGGCATCAATTTTAGTGTTTTGGCTAGGGGCATGAATTAGATTGGCATGCATTTGACATTTGTCACACCTTTTGATGTAAGCAACTACATCTACATCCATTGTTGGCCAATAATAACTAGTACATAAGAGTTTTTTGGCTATGATGGACCCATTAGTGTGGGCTCCACATACTCCATGAATTTTATGTAACACTAATGTTGCTTCTAGAAAATTTAAACAACAAAACATAGTTCCATGAAAGTGATGATGGTAAAGGGTTGGGCCAAGTAAGGTATACTATGAGGCTTAGTGGGTAAAGGCCTTTTGTTGTTTTTGTGATAGGTCTAGTGGCATGATATGGTCATGAAGGTAGGTAAAGAGGTCTAAATACCATATAGAGTTAGGACCAATAATATCAAAGATCATTTCAATAGTTTAAGGTTCATAAGTAGGTGATAGAAGATTTTAAATGAGGAATTGATATTCTTTTGCCTTGTTAGTGTGGTGGATCAAAGAACCAATGGTGGCCATGGCATCCACTATCCTGTTATTGGCCTTGGTTATGTGTTCAAACTATATGTCTATAATCTATTTTTTGAGAACGTCTATCATAGCCTTGTATGGAACCAACTTGTCATATTTATTATGGAAGTGTTTTGTAACCTGATTAATGATCAACTAAGAATCACCATAAACTATTAGATGATGAATATTCTAGTTTACTACTTGGAAAATCTATACAATGAGTGCTTCATATTTATACATGTTGTTAGTATAAATAAATATGATAGAGAATTATTTAGGGATAAGATCTCCCTATGGTGTTATAAAAAATAGGATTACTCCCAACCCATGTGATGTGAATGATCTATCAAAATATATATTCTAATGATGCTCTTCAAGAGGTGTTTACATGATGGTCATAATAGACTCATCTAGGAATTAGAAAGTAAGGGGTTTGATATCTATAAGAGGTACTTCAAGAAGTTTATCTACAAGTAATTATCCTTTTATAACCTTATGGTTGATGTATTCTATCTTGAACTCACTTATAAGCATGATCCATTTAACCATCTGACCTTGTAAAACTATCTTGGATAGTAGATACTTGAGAGGATCTACTTTAGAAATAATTATGGTCTTGTTATTAAGAATGTAATTCCATAGTTTCTAAGCTACAAAGACCATAGCTAAATAATATTTTTCTATGGGCATATAGTTGTTTCCATACATGACCAATATACAACTTAAATAGTACATGGAATGTTCTTTTATATTGTCATCATGCTGAGCTAGAAGTGCCCCTAGGGCTTTGTCTATGGTAGATAGATATAGTAGGAATGGCTTTCCTAGTATTAGAGTTAACAAAATAGGTAGATTGGCAAGATATTCCTTTAGGTATTGAATATATTTATGGCATTATTCATCCCAAAGAAATGTGACACCCTTATTCAAGTGTGTAAATGGATGAATTTGTCAGCTAATTATGATATGAATCACTTGATAGATTGAATCTTGCCTTATGAATTATAGAGTTGATTCAAATTAGAAGGTGGTAACATCCTGGTAATGGATTGCACTTTGGCAAGATCAAATTCAAATGCCTATATGAGAGATAATGAAGCCTATAAATTTACATGAAGGAATACCAATAATGCACTTCTTAAGATTGAGTCTAAATTTATATTCATGAAGTCTCTCAAATATTCATCATAGTGTAGTTGAATGATCAACTCAGGTATTTGACTTACCTAAAATGTCATCGACATAGTATTCAATAATGTCATACATCATATCATGAAATATTATGGTCATGGATCTTTGGTATGTGGCCCGAATGTTCTTGAGACCAAATGGTATAACTTGATAACAAAATGTTCCCCAAGGAGTGGTGAATTCTATTTAATGTTAGTCTTCTATTGCAATCTAGATTTTTTTGTATCTTAGGAATCCATCCGTAAGTGAAAGCATTTCATACCCTATTTTGGAGTTAAATATCATGTCAATTTTTAGTAGAAGAAATTCATACTTAGGGTAAGATTTGTTTATATATCTAAAATTAGTGAAAATTTTAATTCCTTCTAGATTCTTATTGATTGGAATAATATTTGAGATCCACTCTAAATAGTTGATTGGTCAAACACATCTCACTTCTAAGATTTTTTACAAATATTTATTTACTAATACAATAATATGAGGATGAATCTTACACAATTTATGATTCATAGGTTTGGCATCAGGATGTAAAATAAGGTGGTGTAAAACCACGGCATGGTCTAATCCTGGCATATCTAAATAGTCCTAAGCAAAGATGCTAATAAATTCCCTCAAAATGGATGTAAATATTTCACATTCCTCTTTAGTGAGGGATGCACCTAATTTGATCCATTTGGGTCATCTAGAGTCCTGATGCTGAATTTAGTAGCGTATTCTATGAGGAGAGTCAAACCATCTTCTAAAATAGTTGATAATGATTTGAATTGGCCTATAACTACAAATTCCTCTATTTGGACTAGTTTTTCAAATTCTCCTAAACAAGATAAATTAAAATCTCCCAATGGTAGGGGTGTCCATGTTATAAACACTATGGGAAACTCTTGGATAATTTGGTCAAATACATGTTATTATTCAAAACTAAACTTAGAACCAAAAGCAAGTTCATCGTTGGTGGTCTCCTGAGCTTCAATTTAGGGAAAGGTGAACACCCCTATCTAATGGTGCTTGAAACAAGTTTTCACTAGTAGACTAGTTTTTCTCTTTACTTTTACCCTGGTCTAAAAGTTCCTTAAAGAGGTTTTCACTTTAGGATATCAATGCTTTATTTATTTGTTTATGGCTAAGGGTATTCACCTTTTCCCCAAAATAAGCTATAGGATCTAGTTTTCTAGATAACCCTTGTTTGTGGTCTCCCAATGAAACATTGTCTCTTAGGCCTAGAAAATTTCAAAAGGCCTTATCATTATCAAAATCATCTATAGGCACTATGGATATTTAGTGGTCCTAGGATATGAGTTAAATATTATATAGAGGAAGCAAACTATATTGGTTAACTAGAGTAAGGGTATAAATGGCATGGGTGTCAAACAAATTAGTATTGGTAAGGTCTTCATAAATTCTATGATAAGACTATACTTCATTGTTGACATCATTGTCACTAGTTGTTGGTGTTATAACAAGAATAAAATACATGGGGTCACCCCTAGATCTTTTAAATTCAATATTATAGGTTCCTTTATACCATGTTATAAAATTTGGCTCAAGAGTACCTTGTTGATTTGGTTTGAGGCATCCTCCTTCATAGGTTTTATTCTCCATAATCCTATTATAAATGGGGTAATTGGTATTTTTTTAACAATTACCCAATTTTTAACTGTATAACCAAGATTATTTATTGGCAAGTGGTCATCTTCCTGGCTAAAGAATGGTGTGAAAATGATAGGAGGTGGACTATGAATTTTTCCCTTCCCTTTTCATTGCCATTCCATACAAGGTGGCTTGGATTTAGGTCTTACATAGGACTTGGAGTTCTTTGGAAGCTTGGAAATGTGAAACTATCATGATTAAAATTCTCACTTGGGTTGTTGGTCAAGATGGTAAAATATTAGACATTTCAAGTAGTGGCATATGGGAAGATTAATCAAGGCTATCTGGGTCTATGCAATTGTCCTCTATTAAATTAACAAGTATTTCTTTGCCTTTGTCCTTTTTGGACACCATATCTAGGCCAAAATGGTAATTTTAACTTTCATACTTGGCCTCTAAATGTTTTCAATGTTTGTAAGGATACAAATCTCCATTAATGGTGACCTCCATACCTAAGTGAGATAACTTAAGACACTGGTGAAATGTTGATAGGATTGCATGACTTTCATATAAGATATGTCTAAGTCTAACACATGGAAAAGTGTATCATGGGTCAAATGCCCAATGATAACTAATAAGCTTATAGTGCCTTGTGGTTCCTACTCTTAATTATCTAGGCCTCGATAGTGATCATTTCTAGATGTAGATTGACTATTGTATATCTGAGATGATTTATGTGCTTCAGAGACAAAATGTTTAGACCTGACTCATTATCTACGAGGACACATTTGAATTTTTACTAAATAATGACAACTTCAATGTATAATTAATTATTATGGAGAGGGCTAAGGGATGACATATAAATTTGGTTGAAGGTAAACTATTGACTTGGGGATAGATGTCAAATAAAATCTTGAAATTTATTTGGGCTTATGTTGTTTGGGACTTGTGATTAGCCTAGGAACTCTAGTACGATGTTTTTTTGGAAAGTAGATGTATGTAACAACTCTAAAATTTAGATTTATGTAGGTGTCTTCTAAAGTTGTTCTATAATGTCAAATGTCTTTTCCTTAATAGTGGTATATGGCTTGTTCCTATCCAAGATGGTGGGTTTGATTGGTTTGGTAGTAGGGGGATGTGGGTTAGGAATGGTAATATTTGACCATTGAGTTATGATTACACAATTGGGAGTAGATATAAGACTGTTATTTCTAGAAAATGATAATAGAGGGGGGGGGGTAAAAAAAACAAGTCTTGTTTGCTAGTGCACTTGTATGTGGTCATGGGGAAATGATAAGTTATCATTTTAAGGTCCCAAAATAGTAATCCTTGGTTAATAATGTGCTTATTTATGATCCTAGGTCAAGGAAGGATTAATGGCATAGATGGGTTGATTGGAATTGTTTACCAATAACCCTGATTAATTGGCACTTGGTCTAGAATTAATGGTGATGGTAAAAATGTGACATCTTGAAATATGACCTAAAAATTTACTGTAGTAATGTGTAACTACATGGTAAGTCTATTGGATATTGGAATCATTTTGGCCTTAGTTCGTGGCATTTGGTTTATATTTTTTTTGTTGCTACTAGTATTGTTATTATTGTCATGACTGTTGATACTATTATTGTTGTTGGTCTAGATTTTGTTGTTACTATTGTTGGTTTTTATTGTTATGTTGTGGAAAAGGGTTTTGGTAGATACCCAAGTTCTCATTAGAGGTAGATACTCTATTATCCAATGTAATATATCCATTTTACAACATATTTTTGATGAGGTGTTTGATCTACACAATGACATAGATTATGCCCATAAACACAATGGTATTACTAAAACTCATTCTCTCTATACTAGTCTAGATACAAAAAACCCTCAGGATAATGTTTTAGAATTAGCCAACTAATCATGTTAGCTACACTAGATTGTAAAACATGAATTGTATAAGTTATACAAGGTCACTAAAGAAGATATAAGTAGTGTAATTTATTATTGGAGGAGGGGTTTTCAAAGGTAATGGTTGTTGTGTTTGTTGAGGTAGTATAAATTACTGTGAAGGCTATGCTTACTAAATGGGTTGATAATGAGGAGTAAGTTGCATTTGTGGTATTGGTTAAGTGGGTGGTGTTTAAAAAATTTAGACATGATGTGACTTGGTTACTCCATTTCCAACAACATTCTTGTTGTGTTTGAATTGCTTAAATTTTTCATAATTACTGGCATGGGCTGGTGTTAAAGCTTGATTTTGAACTTGGTTTTAATTTTGATTTTGGCCTATTACTTAGTTTTGGTTCTTATTTTGGTTATATGATGTTAATTTAATAATAATTTTATTAATAAGGGAATTTTTAATTAAAAAAACTTTGTTGATGATATCTTTGAAAGCATGTACACATTGAAGCTCTAGATGATAGGATATTTCACTGCGAATTTTTTTAGTAAACACATCAACCAATTATTTGTTTAATAAGCTATGGGTGAAAAAAAAATAATAACTCTCCATATATATATAAATTATAAATATTTCACTAAATTTATATTTGGCTTGAGTCAAACTAATGAAATCTCATGTTCAAGATTGTAGGAGAAATGTTACATAAATTTGTCTAAAAAGTCATCAAAATTAGATACAAAATTATTTAACAATTTTAAGAACCACTCCAAATTATATATTAATATACTTTGGGGAAATAAGAAGAGTAAGTAAATGTCACTATAAGCCACTAGTTGGTAAGCAACAAATAATTATGTCAAATGGGCCTTAGAGTCTTCTTTACCCTTATATTATCAAATTTCAATGGTTTATACCCTAGAAGAAATGGTATATAAAGATACTCCATTTTGAAGGGGTAGGAACACACATCATCAAACTTTAAATTCTTGGTTTACTTACCTAATTTAATGGTGGTAATTACATCCTTTATTTGATATATTTCTTATGCTAGGAAATTGTATGGAACATTTCACTGAGATTATGGTTGAGAGTTCAAAGATGAATTACCTTGACCCAAGGTATAATGAAGGTATGGTTTGTTGTGGAATGTTGGTTTGAGTGAACTAACCAAGAATATACATCCATGAATTAGGATGTGGTTGTTGTAATTATACACATTATAGTGCAATATTTTATCTTAGATTTGGTATATAGGCCTAGTTTTGAGGGAATTATAGTTGTAATGGAAGGATGTGGATCTAGGTAAAGTATTATTCCTACTAATATTGAGTAGGGACTTGATGATAACTAGTAAAACATGGTTTAATAAGAATAAATTTTTGTGGACCAAGGCCCTATCTTTGAATCTATGACACATTTTGAACAAAAAGCAATTATTACCTAATTGGTATTTGTTAGATAGTAGTACCTCTTGATTATGTGAACAATTATTATGGAGTAAACACTTGTTGGATGTTTGACATTTGTATTTGAACAATGGACATAAATTTTTTATTAGACAATATTTTTAATTGTAAAATCATGTTGGTTTAGGAATATTGAGATATACTTGTCACTACCTGGCGAGGTGGAACATTTGTTGCCCCTTATTGAGGTGGCATAGTGTTTGGCCTCTACTACAAATGTAAACTTGATTGTGCTTATTTTTATGGAATGTTAGTCATCACATATGAAATTGGAGTAACATTCATCATGTTTTGTTTAGGCAAGGCACTAGTTGATGTTTGATTATTTAATCCTTATGGTTGTGTTCTTGACAAAGTATTAAATTGAGGATTAGAGGTAACTTGATGTGGTTGGGATGTAAGAGTTCCTTCCCCATATTGTTTCAAACCACTCATGGTATTAACTAAAGGCACTTTTTTTGGACTAGTTGGTGGTGTAGTTAAACCACTTTGGCCTAGATTGGAAGACATTTGCATGTTATCCATCATGTTTGGAACATTGTTCTATGTATAAGTAGACACTTTTTCAACAGCTAAGATGTTGAACATGTCACCAACTAAAGTGATTTGTCAAAATGAGTCTATACCATGAATATATTGACCTATTAATTCAATTATTAATCCTATTAAATGAGATAACTCAATGAGAGGAGCTTTTGACATGGCCATGTTATTAAAATTATGTGATAAATTCAAATAGGTTTGATATGCTATTTTCATTTATATAAAGTGGTCCTACATGAGGCCATTTCATATTATAATCATATTAAAATTTTGATATGACATCAAAACAAGTGCTTAAGGATTATTATAAGAGGCCTATTCAATGGTTTAGTTATAAGGTATGTTAAGAGGCACTCTAACTAGACTAGGTAAAATTTTGTGGGGGAAGTCTAATGGAAACTTGGCCCCTACCTATGCAACTCTGACTAAAAATTCATCCTTATTTTATATAAAGTGACAATAAAATAAATAAGGATAATATGTTAATGGCATATTAATGTAATACAATTGTTTTTGAAACTATTCTATAACTGATGGTACACTAACAAGGTACTGGGTAGTTTGATCTTGGTCCTACTTCAAGTACAGATGCATGTTAACCAAATAGTGGGATAACAAATCTTGGCTTTTTTACATATATTGAGTATTTTAGGGAGGATAAGGTTATATCTCAAAAATAACATCATCATCATAGGGGTCTTAAACAAAGTCATCTTGTGTGACCACATTATCATAACCTAGATTGTAAATGGATCCACTATGAGTATAATGAGACATATCCAAATCAATGATAAATGTTTTGTAAAAAAGGCCTAGAGTTATACAAAATCTTAAAAACAAAGTCTAAAATAAAAATTTATAAACTTGGTTTAAGGAATGAAGCTATATCTCTAAAAAGGTTTATGGTAAATATTGGTCTAAAATTGTATAACTTTAAATGTCTAACATCAAATGTCTTACACAAGGTCAAATGAATGAAATAAAAATAAAATTCTAAACTTTGGTAAAAGGTTTTTTAAACAAGTCTAATCTAGGTATAAAGAAACAAAGGTTGCTAGATCTTTTGCAAAACAAGGCATAAAATCTAGGCTCAAAATAGGTATTGCTAGGTATTTTGGAAAATAAGGCACAAAAGATACACTTTAAATAAAATGAGGTCTAAAAGGTAAGAGATTTAATCTAATTTTTTTGAAACACTTTGAAAAAAACTAGGCATTCATATTTTAAACAAAAACTTGATCTTTTAACAAAAGACATTGAACTCTAGGCATATGGAAGATATACCACTTCCCCAAATTTAAGAACAAAAATAGTTTTTAAATCTAGCAAGGAATTAACCTAAGTTACACAACCCAAAAGTGAAAGATCAATATCTAGGCAAAATTTAAATGAGGTATAGTCTAAAATAAATCAATATTTGAATCAAAACTTGTCAAGACTAATTACAAACTCAATTTAGAGGACTAGGATTCTTAGACAACAAGATAGATAAGAATGGATGGCATGATGACACTAGGCATAGATCCAAAAGGCACACATGGTTTTGGTTTTAAAATTATAATTTGGACACAAGGAAATGAGTTTTTGAAATAATTTGAGAAAAGTAACAATGATATATTTCTCTAAAGATATGGTAAATTATTTTGTTTGAAGACTCTAAGACATAATAATTGGAACTATTTGGGAAGCATAATGATAACCTTTTTTAACAAGTGACACACACATAAAATTTCAAAAAAATACTAAGGAAAATGTGTGATGTTAAATGGACATCATAATTCCTATTAAAACAAAGAAATTATGTGTAAACAAGATTCATTTTAGATGTGGTATGATAAATAAATAGTTTTGACTCAAGACTATACAAGCAAAAAGGACAAATGATAAAAACACCTAAGTGTAACATCTTAAATCCTAAAATTGATAAGGTTACATCATAATATAAAATTACATATATATACTTGATCTTGAGAGGATTTTAAATTGTTAATAAAAAAAGAAAGAGTACATGAAAGTAGGGTTTTTAGGCTTCCTCTTCTCTCAAGAGTTTGTATAGTGACATAGAACTTGAGGCTACTTGCCCTACATCAACAATATACCTGTGACAAGTGGGGTTTTCTAAACTATCAAATTTTTCTCATTTATAAATTGTCCTATATGTGTGGAAAACACTAGGGCACAATTATGCCATTTGAATCCATGTCAATTAGTTTGTTGTGAAAAAGTCTTATCCTTTTCAAAACCACTACATCTATTAATTACTTAGTGTAGTGTGATGTCTGAGTTACCCCTATATTATAAGGTTGATTACCTCTAACAGAACTTGTTTAAACTACTCAAAATAAGCATCCAAGTGGGTCAACCTCAATTTATATAACCCACCATGGAGTTGGGTTGAAACCATGGCAGGAGATGAATTCCTAGGTTAACACTTCCTTAGAGAACCTGTGAGGAGGTGATGAACTCTTACTCACAATACAAAATGAATGAAATAAAGAAAAGTGGAAGGAATTTAAGATCATTTTTTGGGTCACCCAAATAATAAAAAATTTAGGGAGTGCCTTAGAAACTTTCCTTTCATACTTTTGGGAAAAAGTGAAAAATGCAAAGAGTGAGCATTTTTTATCACCGAAGTTCCCTAAATGGGATGGGGGAGAGCATACATGTGACACCCATTTTGCTTAAAAAATCACTTAAAGAAAAAAAAATGAAAATGAGAACTCTTATGAGTATGTAACTAAGGTGAGAGTTCAATTTTATATCACCAAAATGAAGTATGTGATGAAGTTTGAGCCCCTTGGCATTTGTGTTGAAAAATTTGATAGATAAAAGATGACTTAAGAAAAAAGATTTATAAAACACAAAATTTAAATGTGAAATTTACAAATTAAAGTGTTTTAAAGTGTTTTATCTTGGACTTTGAGACCTGAAAGACATGTTAGGGCGTCCTTGTGCTTAGAATCAAAATGTGATTGAACAAATGGATTTTAAAATCTAGTTCTCGAGTTTATAAATTTTTACATAGAGTGTAAAACCATAGAAACACAGAGCAATACCATGACTATTCCTACAAAAATATAATTATTAGTAAAATATTGGTACTTTCATTCAAGACAAATAATTAACATAAAATTATGACTCTTAGCAAAATAATGACAAAACTATGGAACTTAGCACAAAATCAAAACTCTACCATGTAGTCACAAAAATAGTTAGTCAAACTGTCATGACTAAAGACAATATCAATAAAGTTTTGGTAATATCGCAAACATTTTATAGATATTATGACTTTTAAAGTTGTGATATTGTCAATATCATGACTTCAAAGTCATGATATTGTCAATATCATAATTCTTCCATATAAATATAAATAATTAGCAAAAATTGTGATGACTTAACATAATACCATGAATGTTAGCACAAAACTACAAAACTTATGACAAAATTATGATAGTAAAAATAATGATATTGTGAAATATCATGATTCTAGAGATTGAGAACATGAGTGCACAAAACAACTGGATAATTTATAGAAAAATGTCTTAGAGCCTTCAATTTTCACTTTTTTTGCTTAACAAGTTTGGATTTTGACATGAAAATTATTAGGAAGATATCTTAAAAGGATTTGGAAGAAAATTTATGGGGTGTGGGTCCCATAAAGCATACCATTATGTGAACAAACATAGATAGAGGAGAGGTTAGTCTTGTGTTAGTCCAATAAAAAAAAAACAAAATAACACACTAAAATCCTAACACCTCTAGCTTAGACACTAGGGAGAACATAGGTAACTATCATACATATTAAATCACAACTAAAACATAAAATAAAACAATATTTTACCTTATTTAGAGATAAAAATGTCTTACTTATCTTGTGCATCAATAAATATTCATCAACGGAGCTTTATTGGCTTCACCTTTCCTTGGCACCTTAGCTTGATTTATTGGCTTATGATTTGAGCATGGTAACACTACTTGCAAGGATTCTCTCTCTCCAAATTAGCATTATAACACTACACTTTAAAAATATTTGAAGACATTTGGGCATAATAAATTTACACCAAGAGAGCTTAGAAATCAATAGACATGGATTTGTATTTATAGCCTCAAAAGTTAACTCTCACCCAAGGTGAGTTAAGGTTGAGTTTAAACATGGAATGGGTTCAAACTAGCCCTATTTAGTTGAGAATAACTCTAGTTGAGTTAAAATTTATCATGTAATTATGATTTTAAACTACTAGGCATGGATATCAAATTAGATATTTTGGGATATTTTGGAAGAGCTTGACAACTCATAAAGGCAATGATGAAAAGGCTTAATATTTTGAATTTTTGGGATTTCTATTTTTAGATATCCATTAATTGTAAATGGATAATTCAAATAAGAATTTAATATTTTTTAATTAGATGATTTATTTTGGTTATCATTTTATCTCTTTCAAGGTTTGATTAAGTGCCTCATTTAATATGTCCATAATAGCCCAAATTGACAATTATTAGGTCATAAGGTGATTAGAGATGAATCTATGAGAGGTTATTATTGTATATGGGATAATATACCAAATAGGGATACCTCAACATGATTCTAAGCATTTATGAGTGATGCATGATAAAAATTGGGGTTTTTAGTGATTCTTAGACTTAATTTTTAATGGTTGGTAGAAATCAGCTTGAAATTTGGTTGAAAATCATTTATGCCCAAAATTGGATGTGTATAGAAGTGTGGTAGATGGCCTATTTTCGGCCATATTTGAATCCATGTTCCTTGAAACCAATCCATTACTCCTTGACATGCACTAAGTGGTTATGCATCTATTCTAGGAAGGTAGTTACTTTTTTTATCATGGCCATTACTCACTTAACTACCACTTTTCATGCCATTTATAGTCCAGAGAATGCATTAGTCACCTTGATGAGTGAGAGGACTGAGACTTAAAAAATTAAAAGTGAGTGATGAGTCTGATAATAGCTTGGGGAGGTTTGTGCAATGGTGTTTCTACCTTTGAGAGTCTTATCACTATGTAAATAGGCCTAAAACACTCTCTTTTTAATGCAAATGAAGGTTATCTCTTAAATTGAGTTCAAGTATGCTCATTAATATTGTTTGTATCACTTTAGGGATTCAAAAATGGTTGTTTGAAGACCATTACATCTATTCACTAGCCCAAGAGGCCTCCAAATTCACTTAGGAGCTCAAACATACTTATAAAGTATGAAAAGTACCCCAAAACTAGACATTATAAGCCATTTTCTTACATATTATAGTCTACACATGACAAATTCATGGTGAATAGGGAGCACATATGACCTATATGTGTCTTCCTAATGTTTTCATTATGTTTCATGGTTATTGGATTCATCAATAATAACATCATGGCCATTGGGTTCTCCATTAGGGTTCTGGAGGGTTTGAAGTGGCCTACCCTCTTAACAATGGTTCATAAAGTATAGGCCCTAGATTAAAAAATTAAGGCCACAAATATTGAGTGTATAAACCCCCTCAAATATCCCTAACATCTCTTGGTCCCATGCATCTTATCTGGTGAGATATGATTAAAGGTTGGTAACCCTCAAGTTTCCACTAAGAAGTCTAGGCATGCTTACAATCTTAAGGATTATTCATAAAGATACCCCCATAAATCCATATCTCTCCATAATGGATGTAAATTTCATATGGCTCCTCAAATTTACCCAAGATCACTAGGCCCCATTCATTTATTCTTGAAATATATGAGCACCTTAGTTCATAATTCAAATTAACACACTATAGTGTAATATAAAATCCTTTTGATGTTATGAGTTTTGGGAGACAAGGCTCACTATGAGGTGAAAATGTCTTGATTTAGTCATTATAAAGAATTTTTTTTGGGAGATCTCATATGAATTGTTACCCTCTATTCAAAACCACCTATTGAGACCTAAGTATCTTCCATCTGGGTATCCAAAAAGGTAATACATTTGAATGGGTGAATCAATCATCTTGATGGAGAAAATAAAATCTAAGAATCCTCAAAAACTTTAAACAATGCTAATAAACCTTAAACTATGCTAAAAAGCCAATGGATTCCTTTAGAGCTAGTGTGTGGGTGTTGGTCTTGAGGGTTTTGTGGAATTTTATTTCCTTTGAAGGAGGAAATAATCCACATTCTTAAATCACCCCTACAAATTGAAGAAGGCATCACCCATAGACTTACAACTTGGATATTGGTTTTCATGAGAAAAAACTAAGATATGCTTGGAGATTTTATCCCTTTTTCACATGGTGGGCATTAAAGAAACTTGAAGGAGATCTAATGTGACCAAATAGTGACCATGTGGAGTATGTGAAAAACATGGGGGGAGAATATAAACCCTAAAATGATCATCTTTATGCTTTGTTTCTTCATGAAACATGAAAATTTTAGCACATGAACATGTAACCTACCAATTATAGAATATTTGGTGTTGATCTAGCTCTAAAAGTGCCATGAGAACATGCTTAGAGGAGTTTAGGAAACCCATCAAACCTTTAGAGATCTTTCCACATGCTCAAGATACCACAATGAGATTGAAATTCTCATAAATTTCCCTGGAATTGAGTTTATGGGGTTTGAAAAGGGCTTAACACCACCTAGGGGTATTGGTGATTGTTCATAAAGCCTAGGTATTTGATCTACAAACCAATTACACTAATTTCAAGCTTACTAGTGGCCCTACCCTAGATAAGATCTTAGGCTCTAATTCTCCCTGTATGGACTATACCATTCAATTCAAACTAGCCCTTGTGAGATCACCAAGAGCTTGATGGATATATTTCTACCATTTTTGCCTTTCTCTTGGCTTTATGAGCATAGATTATTCTCTTTGATGCCTACAAGGGGTACCCCATAATATTATAACCTCCTCTAACTTTGACATAATTATATAAGTTTGTACAAGTATTGAAAATACTTGTAAAACATCATTTCTCTACATTTTTTAGGTTTGATATCTTGAGAAACCATTGGAGGCCAAAAAAAGGGAAATAAGAGGTCAAATACATTTTTGAATCAGAGCATACAGATGGAGGGAAGCTAAAAAGTCACCTATTCAAGTGTGTGGGGGCCCCTTTTGGTGAATGAAGGGTGTTTGACTTATCAAAAAGACATTTTAACATATAAAACCACAGTATAATGATATTATGATGGCTATGAGACCCTTTTAGAGATATTTTACCCTTGGTTATGAGTTAATGATGTCTTAGGGGCCATATTATTATTATTTTTGTGGTTTGAACATCCCTTGAAGGAAATACATACATAATATCAAATGTTAATAAAAATGGAAGTATTTACCTTAATATTTGATAAAAACCCTTAAACTATGCTAAAGGATTCAAATCAAGTTACCATCCTCTCCTCAAATTAGCTCCAATCCCTTTGATTTTGACATATTCTGTAGGTCATTGGCATAATTGAATGAACACATGGATAGCCATGAGTCTAAAACATTATATATCATCTTATTATGAGTGATTTTGGATCATGAAGACCACATTAAGACTTGTTACAAACCCTTGGACATAATAAACACAAGATGAAATCTTGACACGAGTTCAAACAAGGTGGAAGAGTGACTACTACAATGCTTCTTTGACATAAACACACCACATAAACATGTTGCCTATGATCATAATGATAATTTAACCTATATTAAACTCTATGATAAGTATAATTTGGCTATTTTGAGTCCAAGGGCAGAAATACATAAACACGTAAGGCCAAACAACCTTGGTTGGTTAGATATTCCATTTCCATCCTAGGAAATGTGCACAATTTGCCTAGGAACCTAGAGAAGTATCTACCTTCTTTATCCCCTTCACGAGGAAGAATTATAGAGGAACACATCAATTATTTCAAGAATTATTTGAGGTTAATGAATGATAATGATAAATATGTTACATTTAGGCTTTTCCCATTTACATTATAGGATGTTGCCTACGAGTGGTACCTCAACCTTTAAGGGAACTCAATTACTTCCTAGAATGCATGCCAAAGAAATTTTATTACCCAATTTGGATTAGTTACTATCCCTATCATAGTGTATTAGAATTTAAATAGTATGAAGAGGGATAATAATGAGTAATTTCAATATTTCAATGTAAGGCTTTAGAAGATGTACACCTAGTTTAGACTAACATATAGACTAGATGTAGTGCTAGTGTTGGAGATGTACAAAAATGTCTTGTACCTAATCATTATAGTGTTATTACAAAGCAATATTGCTACCACCACTTTGAATTTAGAATATGAATAAGATATCAATGGTGATAGATATTTTAATCCTCAAATACTAGGTACCTCTAATATTAATGCTAGTTTCCCAACCTTGAATCCAGTCCCTCATGTTAAACAAAATGTTTTTGCTTTAAAATATAATCAATTATATTCAATACCTCCTCTAATGCATAAAATGCCTAATTATAACTATGGTTATATGAATAATTATGTATATATGAATAAGCATCAATATAATCAACATTTAATTCCTTCTAATACTACAATTACACAAGGTGTTGATTCTACCAAAGTAGAACTAGAATCTATACAAAGAATGGTCCAAAAATTGGGTAATGAATTATTAAACATAAAAAGGAATATGGGTTACACTATTAGCCATGATAATAAATATAATTTTGGGTTTAAAATATATAATAGACCTTTTAACCATTTTGTGAATAATATAAAACAACATTAGCCCAATAAGTTGCCAAAAATCAACATAGTAGAAATAGCTCTGCCTAATTGGTGTAGAGTCCATACTACACCATAGGATGGTGAAATTTAATGTGTATAATTTTATGAAACATTTTATATCTTCCAAAGGGATGTGGTAAGGTAATACTTGATGACCAATCCTCTAAAATTCTACCTATAAGTTGGTTCATCAAACACCATAATGGTATTTGAAATGCATGAGTCTTATTTCCAAGGCGAAGATGAAAATGAACTAGAGGATAACTCTAAAGAAATGAATGCCTTATAAAAACATCAAAATGGAATTAAAATATGATTAATAAGAAACCATTCACAACATCTACTCCTTTAAACAATACCATTATTCTACTGAATCTAAGGGGTGACAACAATCCACCTCTCCTAAAAGGGAATGAAGAGCCAAAAAATAAAGAGGAATAAAGAAAAGGAGGGCATAACATTGTTGAATACATGAATAATATTGAATCCAAAATAA
This sequence comes from Torreya grandis, assembly GCA_037957365.1. Lineage (NCBI taxonomy): Eukaryota > Viridiplantae > Streptophyta > Pinopsida > Cupressales > Taxaceae > Torreya > Torreya grandis. Next base: position 51,273 of record JARHVA010007789.1, read on the forward strand.
TTATTCATGAATTATATCAGATCATAGAACAAAATAAGTTTTGATGGAGGTACATTATAGGGAAGTTAAATGCAAAAAAGACATAAGTTACTCACACCAATGTCATATACAAGAGTAAGCTAGAAGTTACACCTTTATTATTAACTAATAGAGGATTTGGAAACAACATAGATAATTGTGTAGTATATTATGGTGATTCATCCATGATGATGCCATCCTTTATTTTCCAAAATCTTGGTTTGACTCCAAGCCCATTAAAGAAGATGGTTTCACAACTAGATAAGACTATGGTGCCTATAATAGGAGAATTAAATGATGTACACATATAAATATCATATGAGACATGATTAAAAATTATAATAAACATAATTTTAGTTCATATAATATAAGGATATAGACTCCTCCTTAGCAGAGGCTAGTCCAAGACATTGAATGGGTATGTAGCAACAAACATCTCTCACATTTGGTTACCATGGAGAGGTGTTGCAAACCAGATTTGAATTGAATAAGAGCCAAGAATGAAGTAACCTATTACTAAATACAATACATATAATGAATAATTAATTTATAAATATCCTAACCTTAGGATTTATACCTTTACTACAAAGCATGAGGTGAAGAAACCAAAAGTCTAGGGACCTTCCTAGTTATGGACTCTCTACTTTGATGATACAAGATCCAAGAAAGGATTAGGCATTGGAATTGAATTGTGGACCCTCAAGGCAATAAAAACTTAGAAACATATAGATTACAATTAATTTTCACCTATAATAGAGTATAATATGAGGCACTAATTTTGGGATTTCATTTTGATCTCAAAAATAATGTTAAACAACTGTTAATCTATGAAGATTAGAACTGGTAGTCAATCAGGTCAAGAATAAATATGAGTACAAGCTATCATACCTAGAGTGGTATAAACATAGAGCCTAGTATTTAATTTATTATTTTGAGGCCTTGAATATAGTGTCTATTCTTAGAGAATAAAATCAAGTTATCATTTCACTAGTTGCTTCAACTACCAACTTAGAACCACTACAAGAATACAAGGTAAAAATATTCTCTATTAAGATAGTAACTTGTCCATATGTTCCTAAAAATGTGGAAAATTTCCATGTATTTGATGATTATCAGTAGATCATTATATTCTTGACTAACTTGGGGTAATTTTAGTCTCAAATCATTGATGATAAGGAGATTAGTTACCTATGCCAAGAGGAATTGGGGGAAAAAGGAGTCATTTAAATGAAGGAAAACCACCTCCCTCTAGGAATGGTTTACTTATAAAGGACATTTTATTTGGATCCTTAATCACAACAGAAAAGGTAACCAAAAGTAAATGAATCTAAATTCAAAAGAGAGAATTTAGGAGATAAATATGACCCACACTATGTTAACATTGGTCTCAGCTACACTTCAGAGGAAAGGAAAAGGGTGAAGAATCTAATAACCAAATACAAAGATGTGATTGTATGGGAATATTAATACTTGAAGGTTTTCAACCCAAGGGTCATCACTCATATAATCCTATTTAAATTAGATAAACTATTCAGTCAAAGATAGAGGCTGGTAAATCCTATCCTAAAACCTCTTATTCAGAAGGAAGTGGAAACGTTGTTGAGTGAAAAAATAGTTTTCCCTATCATAAATTATACTTGGGTGGTTAATTTAGTTCCATTAAAGAATAATAATGGGGAAATTAAACCCTACACTAATTTTAAAAACTTGAATAAAGCTTCTAATAAAGATAATTATCCATTTCCTTCCTTAGACAAGGTCATCTAGATAATGAATGGTTCAAGAATGATGTCCTTAGATGGATTTTTTGGATATAAACGGGTGATAGTGGAGTCAAAGGACAAAATGAAGATTGCATTCACCACAAAGTGGGGTACTTATGCATATAAGAGGATTCCATTTGGCCTAATTAATGTAGGAGATAAATTTTAACCAATGATGGATCATGAATTCCAATGGCTGATAGGTAAATGTATAATCATCTACATATATGACCTCATAGTTTTCTCAAAAACTAGGACTGATCACATGGGTAAACTATAGTTAATCTTTGAAAGATGTAGAAGATTTAACATCTCAGTAAACCCCAATAAGAGCATATTATGTGTCATATAAGGCAAGATCTTGGGTCACATCATCACCAAAGATGGAATTATAATTAACTTGGATAGGATTTAGGTGATATCAAAAATTGCATTCTCAAATAGGAAGAAGTAACTCAAATATTTCTTTGGGAAGATAAATTTCATGAGAAATTTATATCAAGCTTTGTAAATTTTTTTAAAAATATAAATGTAATTCTCAAGCAAGATGCTCAAGTGGAATGGACAACATAGGCCCAAAATTATTTTCAAGACATTAAAGTTACAATATATTAGGCCTATGTACCAATAAGCCTAGACTTCACTAAGGATTTCTTCTTGTATTCATTCACTTCAAAACATACCATTACCATCATACTCACCTATAATAAATATGAAAGTAATCACCTTATTGAATTAATGAGAAAAAACTTGAAGGAGGTAGAACTCATGTATTCCATGATAGATAAACAAATATTTTCCCTTGTCAAAGTGGTAAATAAATTTTGACATTACATCTTGAGGAATAAGACCATCACCATTGTACCAGATTTTGATGTCAAGCTCACTTTGGTGAAAAATGAATTGGGAGAACACAAAGGAAAATGGATGATAAAGATGTAGGATTTTAACATAGAGGTCAAGCCTACCAAGATTTTTAGAGGTCAAGGCATTATTTATCTGATGACTGAGCTTGACCCATACATCATCATTGAAGAGGTTTGTGAAAACTAAGTATTTAATGGAGATTGGTATACTGACATTAATTAATACTTACTTATATGTACTTATTACATATAACTCAAAAGAGAATAGAGGAGATATTTAAGACTCAAAGTGGCTCATTACATGATAAAAAAATTGATCCTCTATATAAGGAATTATGAAGGCATCTAACTAAGATACAAATCATGAGAATAAGCTCAATAAATTATGGAAAATTTACACCAAAATATAGGTAGTGGTCATCCCTATAAAAACACCATAGCCCATAAAATCCTTAGAGTGGATTATTACTAGACAATAGTCTTCAATGATGCACATTCTCATGTTAGAACATGTCATGAATTCCAAGTCCTATTGAAAATATAAGTACACGCAACAATGCCTTTACAACTTGTTATTTAAGGAAGACCATTCGCTCAATGTGCTTGGAATTCATTAGGGTTATTAACCCCAATTATTTATCTATACACAAATTTGTACTCACTACCATTGAATATTACACATGATGGATCAAATTAGTATCTATAAAGCATTTAATAGTGCAATATGTAATTATCTTCTTAGAGGAAAATATCACAACTAGCTTTATTACCCTCATTTATCTAATTTATGACAACATGTTAGTATTTCAATAAGATGAATTCACTGAATGGGACCTCAATAATTGAATCACCATAAATTAATCATCCAACCATTACCATCAAGGAAATGGATTGGATGAATCAAAAAATAAGAACTTGATTGATGCAATTAAAAACTTAGTATTAAAAAACTTGAGATTCACACAATCTACTAAAGTATGCACTATGGGCTATGTTATCAATAAAATTTGCACCCTTGAGGAGGTTTTTCAATCATCCTCATTTAAGAGATAGAATGGGAACTCTTAAAATGTTGTAGGTGATCTTATAGGTAAATAAAACCTCTAGAGAGGGCTATCTCTCTTTATGTTCTCACCTATAATTACTACTAAACTACTACTTGTCAGTAAAAAGGGGAGAGAACTAAAAGTAAACTAAACTAGGGAGCTGATGTAGAAAATTTATCTCCTCCACCTATCTATTATGCACTAAGAACATGAAAAATAAATTAATCTAATTACACAACTCAAATGGGGTCTCTAAGCATGAATGTTTCACATCAAGGCTATAACATGATTCATATACTAAGGGGATGATCAAGAGGTCTAAAATACATTAGTGAACTCTTCCAATTTTAATCCATGTAATTTTACCTAGAATCACCCTATGTGACCTAAAAATTTAACCAATCACTTTAAAATTTAAAAATGATAGGAAAAATTATAAGAAGTAGTATACCATCACTAACATTCATCAACTAGCATGAATTATAGACTAGATACAAGCATAAGATAAGGATAGAAATCATATTTTTTAATTCTAGAGGCAAAAAAAGTGTTCATTTATATAGGGATATGCCATATCCAAAAACCTTATACTTACAATGCCTTTAAAGGCTAAATATATAGAAGGAATAATGAGAGAGATAGACATGGACATTGGAGGAGTCTTTATGAGAAGTGTCATTTATCAACAATAAATTATAATCCAAGAAAAGATTTTAAGAGTAGTCTTATCATCCTAAATGACTATTGATTAATGAGATGATTATTCTAGTATAAATTTGGTGTGGAAATACTCTTCAACTTCTTGGATGACTCATCACTCTCTTATGAAATTGACCTTATTCTTGATGAGAAATGACAAGTTGAACTCTTGATCATCTAGCTATCATTTAGCTACCATTGGATCTTCTTGACACCTTGTAAATTCTTTAGATCATTCAAACTGATGTTGTAGAGGTATCTTAAGTTCCTATAGGTGTATTGAAACCTTTCATCTTCATTGGATTCTCATTTAAATGTCTTTAATGGCCATGCTCAATCTACCTTGAAAGTTTCCACTTCAAGATTTCATCTAGTCATTAGAATGACTTGTTTACAACTTAAAAATCCATGTAGGGATGGCATGAGATTAAAATAGAGGTTTCATGAGCATTTCCATTTCTCAAATCACCTTGACTAGGTTTATAACTTAGTCTTCTATGTAAACAAACAAGTAGTCTTCATTATAGACTAGTTTAATGGAATTAAAAACATATTCATCACTTTGAAAGGCCTTTAAAAGGGCATTTATAAGTCCATGAGGATTTCATACAATCCTAAGAGTATCCCTCAAACATATTTAGATGTCTTCACTTTTATAAATATCAGTAAATCAGCCTACAACTAGGCCTTTAGGCAAATTTTATGTGTTTTTCTCCATTACACATAATAAAAACCAACTCCAATAGGTGCCTAGGAGAGGCATATAGACTATCCAATTTATTTTAAAGTCATATTAATGCACTAGGTTCACTATTAAGAACAATCTATTCCATTAGGTCTTTAGAGAGGTTTTAGGAGGGTTTCAAGTGTCTTCCTTTATTAATGATAGTTAAAAAATATAAGGACCCTAATCCCTTGAATAATACCAAAAATTAGGATGTAATAGGGTACATAAATACCTCCTAACACCATTGGCTCCCATGTACCTACTCATTCAACTTCCAATATGAGGAAATTGACCATTCTTGACTTTGTCAGCTTGTTCCAATAGGTTGAGAGAGTGATTTGAGACAAAAGGTCATTAAAATATTAATTTTATATTTGTTAATGGTTATAATAGGTACAAAACACCTCCTAAGCCTATGTATTCATAAAATATCCTTAATAATTTCAATCTTCTTCATGTTCTTCACATAGGTCTGTAGGTGTCTCTTTTAAACCTTTTGAGCATGGTTCTTAAAAAAATACCTATTTTAGATGATTTGATACTTATGAAACATATTATATCATTTTAAAGGATTATATAATGATCTTCATGATCTCTTTGTACTCATTTTAGCACTCCACTTGACATCATGAATATGCCTTTTCTCAAATATGCCTACAATAGGCATGTAATTGACCATTTAGTCTAAGCTCTCTCTTGTTTGTGATTATGCCTTCTCATAGCCTATTTATCCAATATTTAAAATATGAATAATATTTATTTATCATTAATTATCCAATGCATGAATTTTATTCATGAATATTAACTTTATCAACTCACTTAGTCCTCACCTTGTTCACACAATCAACTGAGTGTTTGATCCTTTCATGAATTCATTATTTTGAGATGATGGAGACTTGAACTATGACCTATAAATATATATATAATTTTTATGGAAAGTGAAATTAGGTCTTGAATAGGTTATATTTGTGACCCTATCTTCATCCTATCTTTTTTAATCTCAAATTTCCTATTGAGATGTCTTGAACCTTTCTAAGCTATATGTGTATAGTTGATTACATATTTTCTCTCTTAGGAGTGCTCATGAAGACCTTAGAAAAGATTATTTAGAGTATTTATTAAAGTTATATTAGTTATATTTCATTAATATAAATTAATATCCCATTTATTTATGTTTATTACAACTTTAAGAGCACATAAATTCCCTTTAAACTCTATTAGCTTATTAGCTTCTCAATTAGGCCTTCTTGACTATCTTAATGAATATATTATTTATAATAGAATAAAAACATTTTAAATATTACCATGAGGTATCACACACCTTTTTAAACCTTTTAAAACCCTAAATTCATCACAAAACCTACCTCTCTTACTCTAGTTTACTTTAATTTACAATCAGGCCTTTAGATTATTGTTTTAATCCTAGATCACCTTCTTCCTCAACTCATGATTGAACCTTATCTCACCAAGGAAATACCAAATTATAATTTGAAACCATATTTTATTAATGTTTATGGATCACATCATGATTGTAAAAATGTATAATAATGGCCAAGAATATTTTGTTATTCCCTATCATTTCTTATATCACATTCTCCCTCAAACATTACAAAATGAGAAAGAAAACACTTAAAATGGTTTATAACATTAGAAGAAGAATATTTATATCTTTATGACTATTTTTATGTAATAGAAGAAGCGTAATATGATTTTTACATGTACCACATGACCTAACAAGACTTATTTTAACTTTATCCCCCTTCGAACCAACTTGAACAAGACATGGAAAAGATAGAATAACATAAGACCAAAATGAAAAATTGGCTTAACCTTTCCAAAATAACCATAAAATTTTATAAACATCTTATGAAGGGTCAGGTTTTGAACATTTGTTAGTTACTTTTAGGACCATGAACTCATAGTTTGGCTATGCCACCCTATGAGACCTTAAACACTATTAGGATAACATCACATTTTTATCATGGAAAGACAAGTTATGACCTAGACCAACACCTTCAAGGGCTATCAACAAAGTTAAAAATGATATAGATAACAAGTTTTTAATATCAATAACCTATGGTAGACAATTTTGACTAACATCTTTAGTGATCTCCTGGGATTGCATGATTTCTATACATCTAAACTAGTTGCCTTATGCCTCCATTGGGCTATGGAGTCACACATCTCTCAACTTCAGACCTGATTGTACATTAGACGTAATTGTAAATGCCTTTAAAAAAATTATATACCTCCAAAACACATAAAAATACAAGATAGGAAACTAAATCAATACACACATACTTCTGCTAAAAATTACTTAGGGAAAGCCAAAAATAATAACACTATTAAATACAACTAACCTTAAGACATCTTCCTCATAGATTAAAAGGATTTTTTTTTCAAACACCTCCTCCATGAGATGGAAAATGATGTATAACAAGCTACCTTTTGAACATTATATTTGATGGAGTAAACCTATTGCTTGAAAATTATTTTGGAATAGTCTCAAGTGAGTTATCAACAACAAACATGCTTCTAATGAAAACATATTCATATTGTGATTAAAGACTCACCTCATATTAATTTTTGATTCTTGAACTTCATAGTGCCAACATCAACTTTAGCTTCTAGTGGCTCCATGATATGATGTGTTTTGTCTTGAATAACATCTTGGTTACTCTCACATTACTCTTTAGGGAGGATAACAACCTCAACATAAACTTTAATATGACCTATATGATATGTAAATCCTTTAAGAATATCAAACTCATTTTAAATGTCCAAATACTATTGCCACATGTTCTCAACATCCTCTTTACTATCATATTGAGGGGATACAACCTGAGCCACATGTTGACCTTTATCTTTATGAGCCATAGGGATATCAATAACTTAAAAATACTCCATGTGATCATGGTATAGCTATAATTATTCTCTCTCAATATGTTCTTCTTGATCATTACAATACATTTCAATCTCACTCAAGGCCTCATCTTGCTTAATTGGGAGATATTTTACTTCAAGACCAACTACAAACCCTTCATTGATACTCTCAAGATAAATGTTTCCTTGTGACTCCTCTATTTCCAATTCAATTAATTCCTTTTTACAATAAGAAATAAGGCCATGATTTTTAATCAAATGAGATAGTTTAAAACAAGATTTTACCACTTGAGACATCTTGAAAGATGTTCAAATGCACCACTATTGTAGCTAGCTATTCTAATTCAACAAGAGGCTCTAAGAATTGTTGTTATTGATAGTGCATGATATCATTAACATTACTAACTGGTTGGGAAACTATTACAACTATCTCATTTGATATTTTTTCACATTCAAGAGTGTTTTCTCCTTCAAATTCTATTTCCACTTCATCAAGATGACTTTTTCCCTCATTTTTAAAGACTGATTTTCTATTTTCTTCACCAATGGGAGTGTTAATGATGAATTATTCATCATGTTCACTTGGAGGGTCCTCATCATGTTCAATTTGAGCATTAGTATTTTTATTTGGCTTCCCATCTATTCTCCATACAACTAAATTTTCTTGTAAAAGGGAGATGGCAGGAGGGAAAATTTGTTCATTTGATATAATGGGATAAATAGGTTCATCAATTGTCTTGGGGATTGGGTAATCACTCTTGAGGATTGGGAATTATCTCTTATTTTATATGCCTTATTAGATATACTTTCATGATGGGAAGGTTTGGGGTTCTTGAGGAGATATGGATGGTGCTTGGATTTGGTCTTCAACCTTCTAAATGAAGACTTCCTTATTCTTTTGGATACTTTATTAAATTGACCTCCATGATGGGATAGTTTGAGGTTATTGAGGAGGGATGAGTGGGGATTAAATAAGAAAAGGTTCCTCTTTAGTCTTAATTTCCTAATGTATGTTTTTTTCTATTTTATTTATCCCATGATTCTACCTTTTGATTTAAACTTGGAATCTTAAAGGACATTTTGGGGGACTCTTGGGGAGGGGAAAGAGAGTTTTGTGTCAAGATAGGCTCATTAATTTCCCTCCAAGCACCAATAAAACATTTAAATTATGATTTATCTTGGTCTTCATGGATAAAATCAATTTAAGGAATGTGTGAAAGAATTGGGAAACTTTGAAAATCTATTGATTTGATCTTTTGAGTAAGAATAAATGAAGTAAAATAGGGATTATGCATATTAGGATAAGGAACATGAAGTTTATGTTATTAATATTTCTACCTCACACGAACCACTAAATTATCCTCTATACATTGAATTAGGCCACCTATATCCAACATGCCATTATTAAGTATTTGCTAATTCTCTCTCTCAATAGGTGCCCACTTATTCTTAACTAGATATAATGATTCCCTCATATTATGAATGAGTTGAATAGGGAAAATTATACCATACTCATTTTTTTATCAAGATCTATCATATTCCTTTTATAGCCTAAAATAGTTTATTTGAAGCTTAAGATAGACTGAGTAGAAATCTAACTCTGTTGAATAGGGACAACATAGTTTTGAAAAGGATGATTAGAGGAATGAATAGGATAACAAAGAGGTTGAATTGGGGTGGGATTTGACATATAAGATTGATGGAAATATTGGTTATATTGATATGAAGTTTGAAAATCCTGGTAAGGTTATTGAGGAAGGGAGGAAGAATAGTACTCTTGATATCAAGGCTGGTCATATGGATAACTAGAGTCATATGGGGAGTAAGTAAGGTCAATGTAGCACTAATATGACTTAACGTGGGGATGATAAAGATAAACATGGGGATGATATGGATCAACATGCTAATGATATGACTCATTAAATTGAGTAAAATAGAAATCCACTACAAAATTAGCCATGAAACTTCATGAGAAAGTCAAATATAAAGATCAATTTCTTGAAAGAATACATGGGATGATAAAACCAAATGAATGAACTTTAAGTTGTCATTGATTCTTGTGTTCATTCATCCAAAGGATAGTGCATTGAAGGGAAACACTAATATATCTTTAATGGATGAAATCTCTTGTCCCATTGGGTATGCCAAAATTGTTATCAATAAAGGTTACACCCTTGAAGAGGTTTTTAAAGAATTATCATGTAAGTGATAGGATGGGAAATATTCAAAGGTTGTGTCTGACCATATAGCTAAAGAGAACCTATAGATAGGTATATATTCCTTGATGCTCTCACCTATATCACTAATAAACTACTACTTGTAAAGGAAAAGGGAGAGATAAATAAAAGCAAACTAAACTAAGGAGGTGATGCACCAAATTTGTCTCCTCCACCTCCATATTATGAACTAAGAACATGAAATATAACTAATTATAATTACACAACTAAAATGGGGTCTCTAATCATGAATGTTTCACATTGAGGCTATAACATAATGTATAGACTAAGTGGATAGTTAAGATGTTTAAAAGACACTAATGAATTATTCTAATTTTAATCCATGAAAAGAAAATTAGAATCATTCTCTATGACCTAGAAGTATGACCAATAAATTGTAAAGAGGTAAAAATAATAGTAGAAATGAGAGGAAGTATTATACCATCACTAATATTCATTAACTAGCATGAAGTATACATTCAATACAAGTATAAGACAAGGATACAACTTAGATTTATTCATTTTAGAGGCAAAAAAAATGTTCATTTAGATATTGATATGCCATAATAATCAAAATGATACTTAAAATGCCTTTCAAGGCTCAATATATAGAAAGAAAATTGAGAGAGAGAAAGAAGGACATTAGAGGAGTCTCTATGACAAGTGTCATTCATCACCAATCAGTTATAATCCAAGAAAAGAACCTAAGAGCAGTATTATCATACTCAATTATTATTTATTTTTTAGATGATTATTATCTTATAAATTTGGCATGGAAAGACTCTTAAAATCTTTATATGACTCATCACTCTCTTATAAAATTGACCTCCTTCTTGATGAGAAATGACAAGTTGCACTCTTGATCATCTAATCGTCATTAAGATACCATTATATCCTCTTAACACCTTTTAAATTATTGAGATAATTTATAATGATGTTGTATAGGTACCTTAAGTTTATTTATGTGTCTTGAAACTTTTCATCTTCATTGGACTCTTCTACAAAGGTCTTTAATGGTGATGCTCAATCTGCCTTGAAAGTTTCCACTCCAAGATTGCATCTAGTCATTAAAATTATTTATTTACAACTTTTTGAGCCTTATAGGTATGGAATGAGATTACTAGAGAGGTTTCATGAAGATTTACATGTCTTAAAACACCTTGAATAGGTTTGTAGCTTAGTATTTTATGCAAACAAATAGGTAGTCTTGATTATGGACTAGTTTAATGGCCTTGACAACATGCTCATCACTTTTAAGGGCCTTTAAAAATTAATGTAGAAGGAAATGAGGATTTAAAACAAGCCTATTAGTATCCATCAAATGTCTTTAGAGGTATGCACTTGTGTAAATACCTATAAACCAACCTACAACCAACCCTTTAGTGCACTTTTCTATACTTTTCTCCCTTATATGTGATGAAAATAAAACCTACCAAGTGATTAAGAGAGGTATAGAGACTATAAATGTGGTTTTAAAGTCACATCAATACATTAGGGTCACTTGTAATAATAATCTACTCCATCGAGTCTTTAGAGAGGTTTTAGGTGTTTCCCTTTCTTAATGATAGTTCATAAATATCATGAACCTAATACCTTGAATAATACAAAAAATTAGGAGGGAACATGGTATATAAACACCTCATAACACCATTGTCTCCCATGCACCTGCTCATTCAACTTCCAATGTAAGGAATTTGACCATTCTTAACTTTGTCAGCTTGTTCTAATAGGTTGAGAGAGTGTTTTGAGATAAAAGGTCATTCAAATATTAATTTTATATTTAGGAATGGTTATAAGAGGTTTAAAAAACATCTTAAGGCTATATATTCATCAAATATCCTTAATAATTACAAACTTCTTCATGTTCTTCACATAGGCCTGTAGGTGTCTCTTTTAGACCTTTTGAGCCTAATTGTTGACAAACTACCTATTTCAGATGATTTGATACATATGAATCCTATGTTTTAATTATCCAACCTTTTCATGATCCTCATGATCTATTTAAACTCCTTTTGTCACTCCACTTGACATCATAAATATGCCTTTTACTCAATTATACCTACAATAAGCCTATAGGTGATCATTTGGCCTAAGCTCTCTCTTGTTTATGGTTCTAGCTTCTCTATGCTGATTTGTCCAATTTTGACACTATAAATAATGTTTATTTATTATTCATGATTCCATCCATGAATTTTAGTGATGCATACTAACTTGATCAACCCACTTAGTCTTCACCTTGTTCACACAGTCCACTGAGTGTTTGATCCTTTCATGAGTTCACTATTTTGAGATGATAAAGACTTGAAATATGACCTAGACATATATATAATTCTTAGGTAAATTTAAATTATGTATTTAAGAGGTTATATTTGTTTCCCTATGTTCATTCTATCCTTTTCAATTTTCTTATTGAGATGTCTTGATCCTTTTCAAGTTGCCTATGTACAACTGAGTGCATATTTGCACTCTTAAGAGTGATCATGAAGACCTTGGATAAGCTTGTTTAGAGTATTTATTCAAGTTATATGAATTATATATCATCAATATAAATAAAAATCCCATTTATTTATTTATATTGTAATTTCAAGAGCACATAAAACTCCCTTTAGACTCTACAAGCCTATTAGCTTCTCAATTAGGTCTTCTTGACTATATTGATTATTATCTTATTTCTCATAACATCCTAACATTTAAAATCTTACCATGATGTCTAAAAAACATTTTTAAACTTTTTCAAACCCTTAATTCATCACAAAACCTATCTCTCTTACTCTAGTTTACTTCAACTTACAATCATGCTTGTAGATAATTATTTTAACCCTAGAGCACCTTCTTCCTCAAATCATGATTGACCCTTATTTCACCAAGGAAATACAATATTTTGATTGGAAACCATATTTGATAAATGTTAATTGATCTTGTCATGTGTAACAATGATCAAGAGTATCATCATGTTATTCACTACCATTTTCTACTTGATATTCTCCCTAGAACATTACAAAATGAGAAAGAAAACACTTCAAATGGTTTATAACGTTAAAATAATAATATTGATATATTTATGACTATTTATAAAAAATAAAATAAGTGTAATATGATTTTTACATATACCACATAACCTAATAAGACCTATTTTACCTTTATCCCCCTTTGAACCAACTTGAACATGACATGGAGAAGCTAGACTAACATAAAACCAAAATGAGTAATTACCTTAAACTTTCCAAAATAACCTTAAATTTTTCTAAACACCTTATGAAGGGTAAATTTATGAACACTGTTTAGTCACTTTTAGGATTATGACCTCACATTTTGGCTATGCCACCCTAGGAGGCCTTAAACACTATTAGGACAACATCACATTTTTATCATGGTAAGATAAGTTATGACCTAAAACAACTCATTCAAGGGATACAAATAATGTTAAACATGGTACATATACCAAGTTTTTAATATCAATAACTTATAATATCTAATTTTAGCTAATAGTTTAATTGAACGAGATACAAGTAGGCCTTCAAGGCTTTACCTTAGTGGTATATGAGCGATAACCAAGATTTGCAATCATGCTTAAAATACCAACATATCAGTTTATACAAGAATACATAGAACCAAATGAAAAGGTGAATTCTTAATTAATGGACATTATATAGATATAAGACTCAAGGATGAAGGCCTTATAAAATTTTAGTAAACATCAGGACATAGTCAAAATGTGGTTTGATAGAAGAGCAAAATTTAAAGCATTTATAATATATGACCTAGTACTTATATGTGACAAAGCCCATGAAAATGAAGGACAGAACAACAAATTTAACCCATTATAGATTAGACATTATCATATTTTAGATATCTTGGGTAATAATTATTTTTATTTGAGGAACCTCTAAGGCAATGAGATGACATATCTAGTCAATGGATAGTTTTTGAAGCATTATTTCATGGTTGTACTAGCTAGGGATGTCCCTAAGTAACAATAGGTGTTGTGGTAAGAGTAAGAGTATAATAAATTTATTTATTTCATAGAATAACTTTATTCCTTTAGTAGAATAAATTTATTGCTTTCATAATTAGTTCCTTGCTTCCTAGGCTAATGTTTTCTATTTTTATCATTTCATCTTTTCATAATTTAGTTACCTATTTTATAGATTAGATGTTTTCTTTATTCTATGGAAATATAATTGACCTCCCCTACTATTCTAAAATAATTATCCAACCCATTGGAGTTCCTATAACATTTTTAAAAGCTAAAATATCAATTTATGGGAAAGCATACCAAGTAAAGATACATAAATTTGTTTACTTGCATGATTTATACCCTTGTGTATAAGATGTTCAGAATTCAAGTATGCAACAAGTAAATTTATCATGACTAGGCTACCGTTAAATGCTTGAATTAGGCATATAAAGGCTTCTCTCATTACTGCATACAAATTTTACAAACTTTTCCAACTTTCATGAGATCAAATGAACCTATGATATTAATACTTGTTTAAGGAAATAATTATTTATATAGGTGTAGATGGTATGGATAATTTGGTAAAAATTATGATTTCATATATACCAGATCACTATGGCTTCTTCTCTCCCTCTTCCAACAATATTCTAAAAAAGAAAAATATAGCAACATAAGGATGAGGGCATCCTAAAAAGAGTGATCCAACAAACCTAAAAAAATCCGAAGGGGATCAAAATATCAAATGTTAAATAAGGTCAATGTATCATGCAACATGTAATAATATAAGAGGAGAAAAGAGAATGAACCCATGCTACCTCTATTATGGCTATGGATGTCTATTTGGTAATAGAGCAATGCAAGATCTTCCCATGTTATTAAATAAATTTTATAAAAAATAATAATGAAACCTAAAATTATCCTAATTCTCTAATAAAATTATCATAACGAGATTAAAGGGAAATCACTTCCCCACACATAGGTTTAGGACAGAAGTAAAGCAAGTATGTTATATGTGGTTGTTTGGAGTCTCTTTTGTGTGTCTGATTCAATTATTATTTTATGAAATGGTTCATGTTTGATCTAGAACTAATAATCAAAGGTTCTAGATTCTAAAATACTTAGGATTATTTCCCTTATAAATCACTATATGTTATACCCAACCTACCCCTATTCTTTTTTATAATGGGGACCCATTATATTTCTGAAAAGGTCTAGGTCTATATTGCAAGTCTTCTAAAATTGAGAGCTTTATGTGTTTCACTAATATCACTATTAAAAAAAATGTATGAACATGTTTTATTTATTTATAATAACTTACCAATGATATTTGGAAGTTTTGTGTATGTAAAGGTCTTAACAGATGCATAAATTGTGACGTTCTAGGATTTGTGAAATTTTGTCTTCAAAACTTTTGTTTTGAAGCCTATCGTTAGTAATTTTTAACATTTATCACATATATAAACCTTGGAATAAATTTACTCTTTAGATTTTTTATTTGTAAGTTTTGTTTGAGACTTTTATTCATAGCTTCTCTTTTGTAGATTGGGCCTTTGTAACTTTGGTTTTTATATATTAAATTCTTTGGCATTTGCTCTTAAAGAACTGTGTTTTTTAAAATTTTACACTTTAGCTCATTTTGGTCTTCGATAAAAGTTTTGGGAAGTTTTTTCAAAAAAAGTGTTTTGGAGAAAATGTTTGGACTATTATTCAACATTTTTTTTTTCATAATTTTGGTCTTTGAAAAAAATGTTTAAAACTTTTGTTCTAATCATTTTGGTCTTTGGCAAAAGTGTTTGGGGATTTTGTTTGGGAGATTCATTTTCCTTGAAAATAATGTGTTAACACAATATCCTAACTCCTGGCTAGTAATAACCCTTGTGGCATAGTAAACCAAAGTTAAAGAAGTGATGAAATGACACTTGGAAAAAGATAATGATGTGGCACTTCTATTAATCATAAATAGTGATGATGTGTCATACCTACCAAATATAGTGGAAAAGTTTGAATTGAGTAAACAAAGAAAAGTTATAGACATTGGACATTAATGATCCACTAACTATAATTGAATTTAAAATCTATATTGATGAATTATGAATAAACAACATTCTAATTTATCCCAATCTAACTTTAAACTCACTTGATTCCTTTCGAACAAGCCTTACGTACCAATGTTTCAATCACATAGTGCATACAAAATAATTGAGCCACTAAATTGAAAACAAAAATGTTATCAACATAGTCAATTATTAATGGCATCCTCAACCATGACATTTTGAGGAATCCTTCCCTCAACAAGATTCTCTATCAAGGACTCAAAAGAGTACAAAGACACCATATTTAAACCCACAATATTCAACAATGACTAGAATAATTATTCAACATTATGGGACATGATTCACCAAGTTGATGTGCACACTCAAGAGAAGAATTTTAATCCAACATAATGAAAATTGGTTATAGACATACTCCTCTTAAAAATAAAATTAATTTACTTCACAATAACAAAGCTATAGGTCATGTTATGCATAGACCTCCTATGATACTTTTTATTTGATGAGAAGGTGATTAGAGGCACATTATTACACCATTTGGAGCACAATATTATTGTAATGTGCATATTAAGGTGTGTATTCTAGAGGTATTTATATTTATGTATCATAGATGCCACATAATATCTACATAGGGTAGTCTCATGGAAGAAGAAGTCAATTGACAAATCATTAAGCAACTGGATGGTTCTTGGGGAGACCATCAACTGAAAGAGAAATAGTTTGTGCCTATTACTAGGTTTAGGATTGGAATTAATAATGGGATGGACCTCCTAAATAGGTTGTATAGCTACCCTAACATATAATTCTTCCACCTTGAGTTGGTTCCATTACTAGACTTTTTGATGACTTCAAAGTTGACATTTACTCTGGGTGAGCTAATTAGTGAAAGCACCAAGAATAGATATTGCACAAGGATAATAAACCCCAAGAAGGCCATTTATAGATGATGTCATATATTATTGATATTATTCTAAGCATAATAGATGTACACAATGGGTCATTATAGATCTTAACTCTAGACTTTATCAAAAATCATATATGTGATTCATATTCCTTCATACACATACACATACACATACACATACACATACACCAAAAATATCACATGCATTGCATAAGATGTATACCCCCATGTATGGATGGCCATTCATGAGTCCCCATTACCTATTATATTCAAAATCATTACAGACACATCACTAATTAGGGTATATTATTATTTATATGTAGACTACATTGTGATTATGGTCATAGGCCATAAGGAATCATTGTTATACCTCCCCAAATATGTACTAGACAAACTATAATAACAATAAATCACCTAAAAAATATGGTGGGGGATAGATCAATTTATTGAAAATAAAAATAAGATATCCTTTCATGGTTCTCACCTCATGATTGGGAGAATGTACTATGTAAATCACAAACACTTCATGAGCCTAGTAATTATAGGGAATACTCCTCATTGGCCACACTAACACATAGGGATTGGGATCCTCATGGCCAAGTATAAAATCACATTAAATGCCTTGGGATTCCCTACCAACATGAGCCAAATGATCATTACTTCTTATTTATAAATTCCAAGGATGATGCCTAAGTCAAAGAATGGGCACATATAGTCAGGTTAGTTGAGGACCTCTTAAAAATCATTCAAGGGCAACCATATATCTCAATTATAGATGCACACACTAGAATCCCACCCATAGGAGGATGGGATACATCATATTTTTGGGTTAAAAATCATTATCAACCATCAAACACTAATGGCAATATTCATAGACACCCCCTATATCACTAAAAAATATAAAGAAAGACCCTAACGTGCTTGATACTTCAATTGGGGTAGCACATGATGATCCCATTTGTCTCAATTATTAAAATTTATAAATACTTACCCAACCAATTGCTATATAAATCAAAGAGGCTACTATTATGGTTAACTATACCATACCCACACATGAGGCATATTTCATAATCGAGAAATTAACTATCTAATTCAATAAAAATCCAAGGGTTCACCCCATTCTATAGAGTCTAGCTATTGAGGCAATATCAATAGAAGGGCCATCAAGAGAGGAAAATATAGGTGAATACACATATTACTAAGAGGATATTTAAATATTTAAGGCTCTAAGTCTCCAAAATACCAAGGAAAAAACACCATTACATGGAGAACAACTAGGTGAGGAAGTAATCTATTCAGTTTCTACTACTCCCATTATTTTTTGTGTTTCCATTTTGACTGTCAGTTCCTTTTATTCTATGTCAATTAGTCCTATTGGTCCCATTATCATTTTGGTGCCCTAGATAGAGGTTGTTTCCTCTCAATATAGTATCCAACCAACTCTAGTTATTCCAAAGGTCTTTATCTTTTGTGTCCATCCCTACTGTTTCCACTATGGTTTTTCGCATTACTATCCCAACACATTCAAAGACAAAAATGAAATTAACCAATAAATTTAGAGGAGCAGTGGTAATCCCTCAACTCCATGTTTCATCTACTCAATTGGGTTTACCATTGCCTCTCCCTAGTTCTTTTCAAGACACTACTATGGTAATAATAAATAAGGATGTAAAAAAGAAACCAATGTATATAGTCCAACCATTACCTCAACATAGTGGTGTGGGATGGTCTAAAATAATATGGCCTTCCCTTCTTGATCCACTAAATGAAGAGGCCTTGAAGCAATCCTTAGGAGAGTTATTGGGTGAGACTCTAGTTTAAGACATTCAAACAATAACCAAAACCCAATTAGTCCTCCCATAGTGGGAAACTGATATGTAATCAGAGGATTCTCAATGGCCTATTATCATAGTTACAGAGTTACCCACAATGAGCTCTATATTTCACAAACATATAGGGAATATAAAAAGGGTAAAGAAGAGGAAAATAAAAGATGAGGCTATAAGGGTGGTCATTTTGAATGAAAGACAAGATTTATTTACCTTGTATAAAATAAATAACACAAACATAGGGTAGTCCCCCTACATTAAGGATTTCAAATCCTATTTATAAACTCAAAAGAATGCTCTAGTATAGATTCATGAGGGAACCAAAATGGTTAGAAAATAACATGAGAAATAATTAGAATAAATAAGGGAATAGTAGAAAATAATACATGTTCCCATATAGATATAAATATATGTACAAAATGTAGCATCAAGATTGCATAATATATTATAGGCTTTTACTGTAATGAGGGTTGAGTTAGCACCTCAAATAGTTAAAACTACCAAATTATTTAATCATTTGAAACAATATGAGAATATTTTTAATCTCCTCATTATTTATATAGCTAATAAGGCATATGACCAAATTAAATTGATGGCACCATTGGAGGCTATAAATTCCCTTAACTTGGTAGTCATCAGGACATTAGAAGATAAAGAGTGTATTATACTAGCTAAGGAAATAATTCCAAAATATGTAGAGCATGAGAGCCTCATTTTATATATTCTATAGGAATCAAATCTCTCATAATCAAGTGACTCCATTGGCAAGCTCATAAGGAAAGCCAATTTTGATCAACTTCTTAAACAAGCTTCATCTAGCTTTAAACATAACTTAAAAGGATTTACCTTGGAATTTATAGAAGATGAGTTGAATTTTTCAAGGAAAAAGGTCACTGAGATAGAGATATTTAGGATTATATTTATAATTACTAAATCTAAGCATGCACAAATTATGGAATAGGTCAATAGGGTGCACAAACCTCTATTGCTGAACACAGATATTATTAGGTACTAACATGATATTGGTGATAGGTAATTTCAAGTGTTGGAAGTAAAGAATAAAGTTGATGCTTTAACTTTTGGTTTAGCTCAAACTACCATTTCCATGCCTCCAATAATAAGTAACACCATGAAATCACTTATCAAGCCTTAGTTGCAGGGTAATTTTTGTATGTATTCATGTAGATAAGACTAATCCTTATACTTATATTTTACTTATACTTAGTACATAAATGTAAAAGTTTCCTAAATTATCTATAAGTATGCACACATTACATTATACTATATGGTCTAAATTATTTTTATGTAGTTGTAGTTAATTATAAACATGCACACATATAAATTTGATACTATAAATAAAATTGAGGTTATAATTATGTAATATAACTAAATGTTTGCATAGACTTAGAGGATGAGAAGACTGATCCCTAAGCCTATATATTAATCTAATCATACTTTCCAAAAGGTTAGAATTTTTATCAATACACGAAGAAATTAGTTTGATTGTCATGCAACTATGTCAGTGTTATTTTCTTCCATATATGATTTATTAAAGTTTTATTTTCTTGGTTGTATTAATTTAGTAATTTAAAGTGTGCAAAGGCTACATATAATTATTTTTGTTATCATTGATCTATGTTAATTTAAGATGTGTAAAATCTATTAAAAAGTTAGTATATATCATTGAGTTTAAGTAATTGGTTAAACTTTTTTAATATTTTGAAGTGTGTAGTAGTGTTTCCCCTCTGGTATAGTCTTCTAGGTATGTACCATAACTACCTTAGATATATTTCTAGTTTGAGCTATAATATCTCAACTAAGGGTGTGCAATACCAATTCTAAAAGGAATAAAATTCAGTTGAAAACATTGATTTTCCTATACCATTACCCATAGAATACCTAATTATGTCTACCTATGAGTGTGAAATATCTACAAACAAAAAGTATTAGTCCTAAAAACACTTGTCCATGAAGGAACTAACCTAGGAAGAGACCCCTTGAGACCACAAATCTTATTTTTTGATCTAACCTTCCTTCCTTTTAAAGTTTATTTTATTTATACCTACCCAATATATAATGAATTCCATCTATCCATCCAACTCACTTAGGTTTTTATTTATTTACTAGGATCATTTCACTACAAGCAAACCTAGTTAACAACATGCATGCTCAACCTACTATTCCACCACACAGTTGTTTAACTCATACATGTAACTCATGCCATAGAGTGGATTTCATATCCATTGAGATCCTAAAACATTATATACTACTTCATTAAATTTGGGGATACACACAAGACCCACATCAATAATTATTCTTTCAAATTCTATCAAATATTTCATGTTTCTTCATTATGCTTCTATAATTTTCATACATATCTAGCATGACATTCAAAACTACTATTCAATTTTAGTGTATGATGGTTCTAAAAATTTAAATCTACCCATGAAAAGGTAATTTTTCCCCCTCTCTATGGTTTGGAGGGCTCCCAACTTGGGAAAGGATAAAATTTTCCCTCCCCTTGTCATGAGAATAATTTGTTTAGGATTTAAACAACTTCATAGGAATTAATGATAATTATATACAAGGGAAAGTGAATTTGATCTAAAAATTAATTTTATCTTAGATAAGATAAATCACACTTACCCTTCCACTTTTTGGTACATTTGGGCAATTGGGATCATGACTAAAATGGATTTGCTAGACCTAACCAAGGGATCTCTTACCATAATAATATCACTAGAGGGGATTCCAAAGTCTCTAGTCAAAAAACACCATATGATAACCCTAAATAAGTTATATGTTTTTTAATATTCACAAAGTAAATGAAAAATTAAAGTAAAATCTAACCTAATGCTCACAAAATCTTGTGGCATAAAATGGGGGTAATAAACATAAAAGTAAATATGCATAGAAGATCTCTACTTAATCTAATGTAGAGGAAATCCTAATGCATGTAGAGAGAAGCATATAAGCTAATAAATGCAAATATATATAATTTAACAAGGAGGAGAAATAGTTATGAATACTTACCTTTGAAGATGAACCCATTGAGCCTTAATCTCTCCCTTAGAAAAGGTGCTTCATAAGATGTTATTGTGGTATGTAAGGATAACATGAATAGGTCAACTCTAGGCTACATGACTTTTTTATGCATCCAAAATACTTATACACAAGACACGATTCATATCTCAAAGTTTAATATTGAAACCATAAGTAATTATTCTCAAGTATAATATTAGATAAAAATATACACAATATATGATGTTCTTCTTCTTGTCTCTATACGAAATGGCAAAAAGGATGTGTATATATAGCTAAATCTAACCTTAAACCATTATGAAAGTTTAGTCGATAGTGTCAACCCAATCAACCATGTATCATAAATTAATAAAATAAAGTTAGGTTTCAGACTAAGTTGGTTGAGGATAACCTAGACTCATAATGTGCTAATATATTTTAAGTACTAGGTTAGCCTAGGATGACTTTGTTCAGTTAATGCCAAAAAGACTTTTTGGCTTAGGTAGGGGTTATTTATGGTAGTGAATTAATTGCAAGAGTGTGTAATAGAAGTGTGAAATATTAGGGAAGTGTATAGAAGAGGTTTATTTTGGTTTCAAGTGATGTTATAGGGGACAACAATATTGCAAAGCACCAATAATTTTCCCACCCCTTTATCGGTGCACCTTTTAAGGCATGCACTCAGAGAGATTGAGAATCAATGGGTTCATGTAAGAGAGAGAGAATTAATAATTGATAAAGTTTGAAAATTTTATGTGTATACATATGATACATTCAAATATCATCATGTGTCATGTAGGTGTAATATGAGATGGTTCTTTGGGAAAAGAACATAGCAACATACAATGTTTAAACTAAATAAATTGTAGTAAAAATAAAATAAGATAAATAAAAGGATAGAATTGTAAAATATGTGCCTTTACTTATCTTAGTGATATAAAAGAGGAATTGAAATAAATTTGAAGTTTTTAAAAGTAGGGAATATTGGTGAACCTATAAAATTAGTGAAAAATCAATTTTTTGCATAATATACATGTAACATGTGAAAAGATTCTCTACAATGTCAGAATTTCATAATATATCACGGTTCAAAAAAATAGATAGTAGAAAAAAAATTATGGTAAAAAAAATAGAATCTAATTTTAAGTAATTGAGAGGTAAATAATTTTAAATAGTAAATATAAATATGATGAAAATTAATTCATTTGTTATTTTACTATTATGAGAAAATATTACTTTGAGAAACATAGTTTGATCCTAGAGAGAGACCATGGTGAGGAGATGATATCTATGACATGAAGGATGCCTAACAACCACGATGGGTGAAAATTAGGTAAGTGAAGCATTAATTTAAAATTTTGAGTAATTTTAATTGAAATTAATCTAAATATAAAAATTTATATGTTAGTAAAATTATAGACACTGAAAATGACCGTAGGAAAATTTTAGGTAGACTAGGGGTAGAATGAGGTACTAGGTAGGAAAAAATCAAACCAATAAATTCGTAAGGAATTTATGGTAAATGGTCAAAAAGGAACCACAAACTAAAAACAAAGTTTACCCTATCAACTAATTTTGAGAGAAATCTAGGGGGACAATTGTATAGCAGTGGACTGATGTCGTATCACTAGAGGTGGCAATTGTGTAACAGTAGGATGATCCAATTGGAAATAGGGAAATGACTAACATATTAACTTCTAGATGATGTAGTTTTTACTATATGGTTAATATAATTTGTTGAATGAGGATTAATATGTACTATATGGTTGATGTAGTATACTAGAACTAAGAAGGGGTTGATTTAGTATCAAAAAAGTTGATTATGTCTATAAGAATAGGCTAACTATGTAATAAAAGGTTGATGTAGTATGGAAAAAATGTGATAGGTATAATTTAATATTAACTAGAATAATTATGTAGGAAAAGGGGAAAATAATATAAATAAGCTAATGAATTAGTTAATTTATAGTTTTTTGAGAATATTTAAGAATGTATTTTATTATTATGAGATCAAGATCTAATATATTATCTATTGTTTGATATTTGGTAGAGGTGACAAAGATTTTGGTGTTTGGTTGATGAATTTTGGCTACCAATTTTTTTGGAGCTTTTATCAAACATGGATAGAGCTCAACTAGTTTCCTTAGGTTTTAGAGGCATTAGTGTTGATATCATTGTCATGTTCTTATAAGTATGGTAATGGTTGACCAATACTTTATAATGGGAGGTAGAGGGGGATACTATAGAGGTATATATCACCTTATAAGATATTTATGCCTTTCTTGGAATTCTTATTGATGTGATGTCAGTGATATGTGATACACTAAATTTGAAGGATGAAAGATGAGCTCTAACTTAGTGGGAGACATGCTCAGATATGATCTATCCTAGTTTATGTGTTATCTTATTTGATTTTTATATCATGTCCATTATAGATATCCAGAAGGCCTTGATAGGGACTATGAAAACATGAGTATTGTGTCAAAAATTAGATGTCAAGGTACCATTGTATGTGATAACCTTGTGTCAGTCCATCTTGAATCAGGATGAATTATATGATCTTAGTTATGTAATTTAGGTATAACTCATGCATGATATGTATGGGATGATAATATAGTGGTAGAAGATGATGGTCCCTATCATTATGTCAAGTGCATGGATCTATGAGAGATTCCCTATGTATTGATTGGCTATGTTTACCTATGAGATTAATGATAGGTTACCTTAGGTTGTATGGTGGAGGTAGGACCATGTAGCACATGTCATGCCCCATGTTCTAAATTTATATATTGTTACACAAGTTTAGCTAGTGTGGGAGCCTTAAACTCACATTACTACTATATGAACTAGTTGAGCCACTATTACTATAAGTTTGGCATATGTGTAAATCATGAGCCACTATACTTTATGGTTGGAGCCTCATCTAGTGGCTCATGTACCTAGATATTTAAGTCTAACACATCCATGGACCCATATAATAGTGCCTAATTATAGGGAACACCATGTTAGAGAGCTGATAGGGAGAGGAGTTATAGGGGTACCAATCAAGATACCTATTATTAGGCCTTGATGAGTAAGACCATAGGTTGGTCATGCATAGAAATAAGAGGAAGTAAGGCCTCAAGGAGATGATGTCATAGATGTAGATCTAGGAGATGTGGGATCATAATAGGTACCACATCATAGGTGGTAGTGGCTTCCATGATCTCTTTAGAGATGAAGACATCATCGATGAGAGGGTACACAGGCACTATAAGTCACATAGGGGGATCCTACATCAGTTGTAGGATATAATTTATCTATAGAGAGGCTAAAAATGAAGATAGGGTCATGATGGGGTTGGATGGTGATTACCAATTTTATATTGGTGTAGAGGCAACTAACAAAGGAGGTGATTGATAGGTGAGTAGATGGGGAGACCATGGTTTGTGTTATCAACACTAGTGAGAAATGTTTGATTTGTCTTAAGTTTTTGACATAAAACACTAGTTGTATTGTTAGTTATGATAAATATATGTTTTGAGGTATATATACATGAGATTTGATGTATATTTAGTTTATATTTTTGAATTTACTACTACTAAGGAGATGAGATGGGGAGCCTTGATTATAGCTGTGCACTATGATATTTTAGATGGGATATTATCACATTATGATACTTCCACTTTGGTTGATCCTATGGTATCATCTTACCCAATTCATGTTAGCTATTTTAGACTAGTGGGAGAGGCTACATGATAACTACATGCATAAGATGATGGTGTAAAACCACCTACAAGGGTAGGAACTAGAAAGGCTTAGGCTTGGTAGGATTTAAAATAGAAGCAATCCATGTATATGGTGACTACTATACAACTTGGATAGGTACAGGCCCAAGTGGCCAATCTATAGGGTTATATTATTATCTTTATATCCTAGATTGACTCTTTATAGCACACCACTTAGAGGGGCTAGTCACAGGCATCCATGGGTAGTGTGGCTAGGTCACAATATAGGCATGATGAAGCACAACCTTAGATCTATAGATATTGTATTTTTTACTTGTATTGTATAAAACTCAAGATACACATATTAATATGGATATTTCATTGATCTATAATATATTGTATTTATATGTGGATGGATGTATGTATATATTTCCTTTCTATCACATATTTTTTTCTTTTTTTTGTATATGCTATAATAAATATGTGCTGTACATTTTCTTTTCTAGAATTATGTGATACACATGCATAGTTAAAAAGAAAAGGCAAAAATGATTTGAAAATTATAAATAATCTAAACAAATATAAGACACACTATATCATGATGGGGAATGTGTAAAAATAAAAGATGAATAAATATAATAAATTACAATGGCAAAGTAAAAGGTAACAAATGTTTTCAAATCGAAAATATATTTGCAACAAATAAAAAAAAATAAAATTCATACTATATCATGTTAGGAAGTATTAAAATTACTAATACAATGGAAGACACATGAAAACTAATGGTATAAAAACAAACAAACAATAAAGTTAATCAATCATACTAAATAAAGCTGGGAAGTATGAAAAGAGAAACAAAATGTAAGTGTAAATCAAAGCAATCATACTAAATTAAGATGGGAGGTATGAAAAATTCAATAAAATGAGTGTAAACATACATGCAATTAAAAAATAAGAAGATAAAAGTGAAATGTTTATGAAGAAATCATAAAACATATTAAATTAAGATGGGAAGTCTATAAATGACATGTAAATCATAATATAACACAAATTATCTTAATTTTGAAGCATATAATTTTATTCTGACTTGGTTATAGCATGAACTGGGTATTGGAATATTTTATGAGGAGGACCTAGTCCTATCCATGGTCTTACACTGCAACTCAAAAATAGAACACCAATGAGGTGGAAATAATTGTGGGGATAATTTAAAAGATGTTTTTAATGTGGTAATTTGTGAGGGGATCTTGGTCCTATCCATGGCATTATACTACATCTCACAAGGAGAACATCAATGAGGTGAATGGTAATAAGGATAAAAATAAGAAAATGTTTTATTATGGTAATTTATGAGGAGATCTTGGTCCTATTCATGGTCTTACACTATAAGTCACAAAGGAAAAACCTAGGGGGAATGCTCAATTAACAAAAAAATAATTCTCAAGGGGAACATTATGATTGTTTTAATGAAAGAGGTAATGTAAAAATATTGACATAGGCATTTATGAGAAAACCATAGGAAACATGAGGCATACTAGGTACAAAGGAGAGACACTAAGAGTTTAGTGACCATCAAAATACAAAGGATACCCACTATAATAAGCTCAAAGTTATATAAGGAAATATGTGAGATACTAAGATCAACTAATAATGGTTATATGAATAATAAAATTAAAATGGACCTACCTTACCTAAACATGTTCCCCATTCCTTAGGACCTCTTACAGAGTCATCAGTCTATTATGAATATTGGGTAATTGCATGAGAAACTAGGTAGCACTTATAGATTTTTTTATTGGTTTTTTTGTTCTCCTATCCTAATTTACTAGCCTATCATAACCCATTGGAACTTTGATCTATCATGAGGCTAACTATGGAGTTTGCTATTGGATTAGAAATAGGAGATGTGTTATGAATAATGTCTTTTGGTGTGATTATACTTTTGAATTTATATTTTACCTTTTGAATCATTTTCATTCATTTAAATGATTTGGATTTTAACTTTTTTTTATGGATTTTATGATTCCTCCTCCATATGGATTTGGAATAAGCAACATGAGTGATAGAATTGATACACATGAATGAGATCTAGACTTTGGTTTAAAGGAGACTAAATAACCAAAGATATGACTTACTAAACACTTAGGATTACCTATGAACTAGTATATAATCTCAAGTTTCAATCATATGCATGCTTAGTATGTGAAAGATCAGTATTTGGTGGTATTATAATGAGAAGTCTTATTTGCTAACTGATCATATAGTAGAGATATAATATAAGGGAATCAAGGTTGTATAACCAAGTCACAATAATAATTATTTAATTTTTGAGTAAAATAAGCTAAAAAACAATCATTGTAAAAGAAAATAAAACAATTTATGAAAGAAGTGAACTCATAATCATAAGTGTGTATTGATGAAAAGAATGATAAGAAGCCATAAGAAAAGTTTAAAGTAAATTAAACCATATAAAACACACAAAGCATAATATAATGGTCCATGTAAAATACATAAGTGAAATCTAAGTTTGGAACATAGTCAAGTGTATAAGGTATATAAAAATGGATCACAAATCCAATCC
This sequence comes from Torreya grandis, assembly GCA_037957365.1. NCBI lineage: Eukaryota > Viridiplantae > Streptophyta > Pinopsida > Cupressales > Taxaceae > Torreya > Torreya grandis. The sequence continues at coordinate 79,542 of JARHVA010007789.1, forward strand.
AAATCATAACATAGAATAATGTCAAATAACACCATGTTGTGTTAAAAAATAATAATATATTTGACCACAATTATTATCCATAACATCTCTATGAAGTTGAATTATAATGCTATCCATAATCTCATCAATATTTACAAAAATTTATGCAAAGACTTCCTTCTATATCATTTAAACTAAAAATGTAAGTTTAGATGATGAAGATTAATTCTCATGTTGGATCTCATTCATAGGATAATCAATGTGAGGAATGAATGCCTTGATGGTAATAACATCTATGGGTTGAGGAGGAATGAGGAGCCTTCTTGTGTGGTTGACTTGTAGAAGGAGGAATGATTGGTATAGGTGTCTACTATGGGAAGTCACAAAGATGCTACTAGAGAAGTCAAAAGTGATCAATATGATGTAATACACTGGTGCCAAATATAGTATACTTCTTCATATTTAGGGATATACTCTGGTAATAGCTTAGGAGGAAGTATGGCCTTATCTTTGGGCTAGTTAGTGGCTGGGCACAATGTGTTGATGTACTACCTAAGTTTATATCAATGAGTGGAAGAGTTGTTATCTATACCATGAAAGAAATAAATACATTTACTAGTAAACTTTGGGGGCCTACTATATGAAGGGGTGGAAGGAGAAGCTTGAGGTGGTTGATATAGATGAAAATATTTAGTCCAATGACTGACAACTTTATGGATATCAAAATAAAGATGATATAACCATTATGTGGGTATGGGATCAATCTATGGTAAGGGAATAAGGTCATCAACTAGAAAGGGTGGGGATGGAAAAGAAACTATAATAGGCTTATCTAAAGGTAAGGTTGGTTGGGTATCAAGTTTAAGTACAATGGCTAGCATCTCTAGAGGAAGAAAACTATAAGGGCCATGGTATCTATAAAAGTTATAAGGTTATATCATGGCATGATCTATGATCATACTCTTCAAGGGATCTACTATGACTAGAGGCATATTATGTGAATGTCCCATCTCTACCCTATAACAAATAGTATAAAGATTAGTATTGGGTGCTATAAAATAAGGAATGCTAAAAGATGAATGAAAATATTGAAATAAAGAAGAGAAATATCAAAGAACTTATATATTTCTATCTTGGATTAATTGAACTAAAATTGGGTCATCTAAATTATAACCATCATCATATTTAGGTGTATGTAAGTTGATGTTACATGTACAAATTACTTTGTCATCAGAGGAAGTGTGATGGATAGAGTGTCTAGTTTTAGTTAAGATAATAGGTATGTCATTGGAAGGTGGTTGGCAGGATCAAGGTTAAAAAGAAAGAGGAAATTGGGAAATGATATGAGGGGAAAGATCAGAGGTTTTGATCTTGAGGCTTATCTCATTTGGGTCATCATCATCAGAGTCTAAGAGGTTATGTGGAATGTTCCCAATTAATTGGGGTGACCATTATAACTCGATTGGAATTGAATGGATAGTTAAAGAGTTGGTATTCTGTAAATGGGACACTAAGAAGGGGTTAAAGGGTGGGAATTTAAAATACACCACATTCTTAGAATCGTTTGAAATTCTAAGGATTTATATCTCCTTAAATATTTTATATAGCTCCATTATGAGGGAATTTGACACATTGGAATGTGGATGAGGTGACTACTCTCATATGATGAGTCCAATGTTGACCTAATAAAATGTTGTAACAAAGTAGAAAGTTAAAGATCATAACTTTCACATGGATGGTAACATGAAAAATGGTAATGAGAATCCAAACATAACCAAGAGGAGGCATTTACATTATATCATATCCTTGACATGTAATACATGTAGATTTAATTTTACATTCAAATTATCCAAGTGTCTTAATGAAGTCAAGGGAGGCAACACAATTGATTGAACCTTCATCAATTAAGGAATACATAACTTGAATATTTAAAATTTGGATGCTAATGAATAGAGGAGGATCATCCACATAAAGCAATATATCTTTAAAAATTATGGAATCAAGAGGGAAATTAAGTGAAACAAAAGTGTCCATTATTTCATCAACATGGATGGACATCTCTTAACATTATTTAAGTATACTATCTTTAGATCTAGATAAGGTGGATTTGCATCTTGTAGGAGGAGGATGAGGTATGTTCATTTCAAACATCAGTTACATTATAGGATTTAGATGATGGGGAGAAGTTATCATTAGTTATAAAAAAGGTATTTGAGATGGATGATGAGAAAGTTCCACAATGGGATCCCATTCATCATAACCCATAGGAGGATTTTTAGAGATAGAAACATAGAGTTACAAAATCTCTAGGGAAGGAGGGTTGGAGGTATAATTGAATTTTTTTGATAGGGTATGGTTGGTTTAGGTTGAGTACAAATGGGTTGAGTTACTTTAGGTGATGCAGTGGTTGGTTGAAGTATTTCTTGTGATTGTGTAGAAGAAATACTATTAAAAGTTTGGGGTATGTTGTCTTGTTGTATGGATGTTGGGAGAATATTATAAATGGTATTAGAGGTATAATTAAGTTGTGAGGTTGGAGGTGATTCTTGAATTTTTATAAGTTCCTATTACCCCATTTCTATTAGATGAGATGGGTAAGTGTCTTAAATGACACATAATGGTTGAGAGGTGTGATGTACAAGTGTTGGATTTGAGTCAATAAAAATAAATACACTTCTTAATTAGTCATATTAACCATGTTTTCATCATTGGTAGTGATGTCTAGAAGACTTTAAACAATTTTCGAAGGAGTAGATTTTTTGATGTTATCTTGGTGGTTAGGAAGAACATCTTTGTAGATAACAAGATGAGCATTAGCTTATTTTAAAGCTTGGTTTTTATTTTGTGTTTCATAGGATTTAAAATCTATGTCATAATCTTGTTGACACTTTAAAATAAGGTTTAAATTATTAAAGTTTAGACTAATAATAAAATCCATATCAATATTACGTAATTGTCTACAAGTCTCATGAGAATGGCCCCGACTTGCATGAAATGAACAAAAATTGTTTTGATTTTACCATGATTTCATAGGATGATTAGGTTCAAGATCTCATGGTAGAGGTATTGGAAGACATGAAGTTATTTTAGGGATAGTGGTTTGTGAACATTAGTGTGGTTGGGTTGATAAAATGTAAAACGAGGAGTGTTGTAAGTAGGGGGAACATGATCCATAATGTTGTTTGGATGGTATGAATAGTGTCATATGTTTTTATAACACCATCATTGGTTACATCATAGTTTTTATTTTTGATGAGTATACAATTTCCCATGTTAGGTTGAGGTGGTTCAAATTGATGCATGAGGAAGTCTTGTCATTTGACATGGTTAAGATATTCTTATAATGTTCTTGGAGAGAGAGTCCTAATCTAATATTATAATTTGGGGTATAGAGCATTAGTGAATAGATGAAAGAGGTTATCACCTACCATATTATGCTCACATTTGTTAGACAAGTTTTTCTATCACTTGATGAAGGTTTGTGACATTTTAGTTTTGAGTTGTTTGCTATTTATAAAGTGGGATAAGTTATTCTTGGGAAGATCACTAGTTTTTAATTCTTAGATTAGTGAGTTGACCAAGTCTTTGAGCTTAGTGATAGAGTGGGTTTTCAATTGATTGTACCAATATAAAACATCTATTGATAGTGTTTTATCTAATATTTTGGTAGCAACAAAGGTGTTAAGATTAACCCAATATTTATAAAGGTTAATTAGTGAGTTGACCAAGTCTTTGAGCTTAGTGATAGAGTGGGTTTTAAATTTATTGTACTAATATAAAACATCTATTGATATTGTTTTATCTAATATTTTGGTAGCAACAAAGGTGTTAAGATTAACCCAATATTTATAAAGGTTACCAAATGTTTTTAAATGCAAAATGGGATTAGTGGATACATTATAGGTGATGGTGTGTGTGATACCTCCTATGTCAATGCTAGTTATTTAAGGTAATATAAGTTAATTTTGTATATGTTTAATGGTTTTTTTTTTATGAGTGGTTGTTATGGGATGAGGTTGCCATGGGAATCCCTAAGGGGGGTGGGGGATTTAGGATTTTTCACTCCCTATGAAACCTATTGAGGTTGGTTTTGGAGATAAAAGACATGATTTTACATCTAAATCATATTATTTTTATTATTAGTTTGAAAGGTATGAATTTGATTAAGTGTTTGTAATAAGAGTTGGTTAGTTTGAGCAAAATTTTGACTAATGGATGCAACTGTGATGCATTAGTGTTAGTATTAATAGATTGAGTTACATTATGAGTGTGGGATGAAGTAGTAACATGTGCCACACTAATGGTATGAGTAGCATTAGTAGCAAAATAAGCACTAGTGACATGAGAAGTATTGGTATAAAAAGATGCACTAGTAGCATGGTTAAGGGTATGTGTCTTTTGAAGAGGCCCACTAGAAGTTGAACCTAAAATGTTGGTATAAATATTTGGAATGGAGGTTGAATAGGACATAGACTATGATGTCATGAAATGTGAAGGAGACATAATATAGGGAAAATATTGAGATGCAAAAAAATTGGTTCCCCTAAATCTGTGAGAAAAGGTAGGGGAAGGTGAATGCTCCTATATGAGGACCCATCTTGAGATTATAAATAGTTGAAGGATATTTTACTCTATGTTGAGGGAATCCATTGATTGAAAAGATCATTTCAATTGTGTCCTGTAAATCATGCTCATATTCTAGTGAGAACAAAAGGTTAAGAGTTGAAGATGAATGGGGAAGAGTCCCAGAGTTGGTAGTATGAGTGGCAACATGGAAACTACTTTCATCCATGGTGGGTGCCACAGACTATCTTAGGGAACCTATCAAGGTTGGTAAAAGTCATAATGTTTGTTTGATTTAATTATATGTTATCATCAAACAAGAAACTCATGATGAAGGAAAGAGGAAATTTTTTTTGGAAATAAGGATAAAATTATATGATATATATTTGAACCAATCTATAGTGTCTTTTGAGATAGTAAATAGAAAAATATAAAAAAGGACACAATCATAAAGGTTGATCATTTATTGTATATGGAGAAACTAAATAGGCTAATAAGATACATAGTTAGATAGGTCAATTGTGTATTAAAGATAAATGGAATAAAAAACCTATAAAATAGTGAGTTGATAGAGGTGACTAAGTTTTTAAGATAGGGAAAAGAATTACAAGATTTTAATTAAGAAAATTTAAATGAACACACAAGTAATTAGATCAATGTTTTTGATCTAATTGTAACATATAACACAAATGTTGTACCAATGCTAGCTAGTAATTCTTATTCAATACAAAATACAATTTTCAAAGAGCAAGTAAAAAAATTGGGATGCAAATGTTAATCTAAGTGGTCATTCCTAAATATTTTTTTAAGTTATAATAAATTTTGAAATTAATGTGATAGGGAGTTGGCTATAAGAAGGAACTAGAAAAGCAATGTATGTATAGTTTTAGGTAGTTGAGGCTGAAAGGGATATGCATTGGTGATGGTAATGTCTTGGTATTTAGGCCTAAATCTCACTTCAAAATCCCATAATGATAAGGGTTTTGGGTGATTTTCCAATATATACCATTAACCATGTGTTTATACTTGTCTAGAAAACCAGTCAGCTTCCCCATTGGTGATGAAATATAAGTAGCTAGACCATGGGAAGAAATTATTTTATTATTTTTTGTGTTAAGTGATTTGGAAGTGTGTGAAAATGAGAAAAATAGTGTGAATAAATTGGTAAATTAAAAATCTTATATTTATTCTATGTTTGTTACTGTAAGAAAGCAAGCAACTAAATAAAAAAGGGAATTAATTACTATCACGATATGTTGATTCTTTTGTTTGTGAAGAGTATAGAGTTAATACAGGTGAAACTATATCCAAACATTATAAAATAAATTTGACAAGGTTGATTTTGTCTATGGAATAAATATAAAAAAGAACACATTTGAATAAGTTAACTAAGTCTTATAGAGAGAAAAAAATCTATAGAACTATGTCAATCTAGTCCACCTAGTTTATTGTAGGGTTACAGTTTTATAGACTCAAATTATGAAAGTAAGACTATAAATGAAAAATAAAAATGACTAAGAAGGTAAAAATGAACCTTGATAATTTGAAAGATGCTTGATTTTGATAATTTTATTCTATGTTTCTCAAATGATAATTTTTATATTCTACCAACAGAGTCGATTGGGTTGATAAAGTATGAAGAACCTATATGCTAAAAATAAACTATGAATAGAGTCAACTGGGTTAATAAATAATACAAATATATGGTTGAAAAAATAACTATGTTGAGTTGATCGATCTAGTTAATTATTATTAGAGAATACTTACACATAAACATATAAATTTGATAGGAGCAACTGTGTGTTAAACCTACACATAGAATGTTAGACTATATCAATAGGTTTGATAGAGTACTATATAACTAAAAATATATAAGATGGTAATAAATGAATACATGAAATAAAAATTTCAAGGGTTAGATTCACATTGGGTTCACTAGAATGTATATAAGGTAAAGTGAAGTTAAACTAGAAATCAATCCTACACTAGAGAAGATAAATCACCTTTGGCCCTCTGCATATTGGTATATTTAGAAAATTGGGGTCATGACCAAGATGGATATGATATACCTAGCCAATAGGTCTCTTACCATAATAATATCACTAGAGATGGTTATAAATCATTTATTCAAGAAACACCATATGATAAACCTAGCTAGGTCATATGTTTTATCTATTCACAAAGTAAATGACAAAGTAAAGTAAAATCTAACCTAGTGCTCACGAAAGATTATGGCATAAAATGGGGGTAATAAACATAAAAGTAAATATGAATAAAAAATATATAATTAAGTAAATGTAGAGGGAATATTAATTCATTAAGAGTGAAACATATAAGCTAAAAAATTCAAATATATCTACTTTAACAAGGAGGAGGAAGAGTTAGAAATACTTACCTTTGAAGATGAACCTACCTAGCCTCAATATCTCCCTTGGCTAAGGTGATTCACAAGAGGTTGTTGTGGAATTTAGGGATTTTTGGACTATAATGAATGAGATGGGTGATGAATCAATCTTCAAAAACTTTATTATCAATTTCACTTAAGCAATCATAGATAATTTAAACAAGCATATATATCTATTATGCATAAACACCTATGCACATAAGCATGAAACACAATAACACATCACATATGTGGTAAAACCTCAAGGTGGAGAAAATATATTTATATTTTCAAATTTAATATAGTCATATAAGAAAAAAATCAAATTTAGTGAATCACCAACTCTACGTAGAGTACCAACCCCAACTAGTTAAGTACCAACTCAACTAGGCTTTAACAAACACCCATTTGAAAGAAGGAACCAACCCCACAGATGAATTAACACCAAATAAAATACATAATATATTTGATCACATTTAGGAAAACTTGTTTTTAAATAAAATTATGATGAACTCCTCTTCATATCTTCACACTCTTAGCCCTCTCAAATTGCCTTCTAGGCTTCTTCAATCAACTAGCCCTCTTCTTGACTTGATTAGGTCATATGGCCTTGCTTTTCATACACATAACTTATGCCAAATATTCATCAATAATACTATAAAATAATACTATGGTATATGATACCTATTTTTCTCACTAATATGCTATTTTATTTTCTTACACTCTTCACACACACACACACACACATAGGCCTAAAACTACCTTGTATTTATACAAGTTTCTTGTTCATATCCTTCTTGATCATCCAAAAACCATTAAAATATTAGGTCAGACATGAAATAGATCTTATAAAATATCATAAACATGAATAAAATGTTACTTGAGTCCCTTTTATTTGACATACCTGAATTAGGCCTCATTTCATTTAAGTCTCATGGAGAGCTAATTCCATTAGGTCTACTTTAGGACACGTTACACTTTTCCTTTGTTATAACACATTAAAACACCACATATAGTAGTAAAATATCATATTACACTAAAATACACCCTTGATAAGATAATATAGGCTCTATAACACCTTTTAGCTTCAACCACCACTTGAAGCATGCCATTAGTACTATTCACAATTAGGTCTATACATACCTAGAAAGTCTATCTTGAAGTACTAAAGATAAAACATTAATTAGATAAAAAATATATTAAAAAATCACATATTTATAAACTTCATGAATTTAAGGTCATCAAAAACTTCAATAGATACTTCAAATTATACAGGTTCAAATTCTTCTCTATAAAATACTCACTCTGAATTGTCAACTAGCCTCAAAACATAGTTAAGTTAAAATTAAACTGATGACCCTTTAAGGAACATATTAAAGGAATTAATATGAATTAATATGATCATAAAACATAATTATAACAACCCAAAACAAAAACATCAAAATCTCTAATGGTAATTATTGGTCTTGTAAACCAATTTGTTGATCTTCTCTCTCACAGACCTCACTCAACTAGTCAATCCATTTTGGCTTCAACATTTTCACTACTTTCAATAAGTAGCAAAAATTATAAAAATAATGTATATAATTTTTTTTTATCAAATATAAAAACCATGTAAATTATATTCTTCAACTCAAGGTATACAGTGTCAAACTCATCACTGCAACTTGCTTACCTAAAACTGCCAATTTGCCTTGAAGACTAGTCATGGTGATTTTGACCTTCAACACTTATATGGAAATTTAAAAATAATACTAATGAATGTTTATTATCTCATGATATAATTATACCATTATCATATATAATTATAATATAATAAAATTGACATATTGGTCTTGTAGACCAATCTCATAATCTTGTACCTCATTGTCTCATCTAAACCAGATAGGTCAACATGTAAGCAAATTTCTCACTATAAACACTACCCTCAAAAAATTAAAAAAATATTATAATGTATTAAAATTATTTAAAATTCCTATATGCATTTGGTTTCATCCCTATTCTATGATAACACATCCTTAATCACCTTTTCACTGCTACCTAGGTTTCTCACTATTTCCACCATTAGGCCTATTAGGGACTGGTCAACTTGGATGACCAATTTATCACACCTAAGGGATAAAATATATAAAAAAACACCATGGAAAAAATATAGGTCTCAAAAATTTTCCTCCATCTATTTAGCAACTTTGACTTGGTCAACTTTGATTGCTACTATAAATATCCAAGAAATAAGGCCTTTCTTATAGGGTCCACTCACACACCTAACAAATAAATAAAAATTGGAGGTACCTAGGAGAGTTTAATATAAATTCAAATAACCTATATATCCATGATAATAAAATCTAGGTAGTTTGGATCAACATATTTCACATCAGGTCATTGTTAGGGTTTTAGAGAGGGATAACATTATTTCCAGTATTAATGATTATTCATAAAAGACTACCCCTCATTTCAAAAAATAATACATGGAGATATTATATAGGACCATTATCCATCTATCCTTAATATATTAGGTTTCCATGTAGAGGTTACACATGCCAATGAACACTTGAAAGTCCTTCTCAGGTTGAGAACCCTTCATTTTGTACACTAGAGAGACCTAAAAACACTTTTTTAAGCCTAAAAATTTAAAATTTGATCTCATAATTTGTAAAAAAACCTGGTAAAATATATCACACCAATAAAAATTCTCAAATTCTCATTATTATCTTGAAATATGAAACTCATACCTCATTTAGCCACCATCTCTCTTTTTGCTTTCTAGACCTTGACCTGTAAACCACATTAGTCCTTGAAACTGACCTTCTAACCAATATTCAAGATTTAAAAACCTCATAAACATTCCATAAAACCTATTATCATTCTCAAAAACTACCATACATATTTCAAATGCCTTGACAACACCTCATTAGGTCAGGTAGGGTCTAAAACTAGTCTAGTTGTAGAATTTGACTCAAAGTCTTACCTCTATAGGCTCACATTGAAACTCTCTTGAGTGATAAAATTCTTATTATTCATTATAAATTAAACTTATATATACTCTTATGCCTATGTGCATCCATGTCACTAGGCCACCATACTAAAACCTTCTCACTAGGACTTTACAAGCTATGACTAGTGTCATGACTAGGCTTCTTAAGAACTTAAAACTTAAAAATTGACCTTGAAACACTTGTGAAAGTATATTAAATTCTATTAAATTATCACATAGTGCCAAAAAACCTCTCAAAATCATGTGCTTTCTTAATTCACAAATATTCACTATGTACTCCTTCTCATAGAGTCCAAACTAGGCTTCTCAAGACACCTGGTAGTTAAGAACTAGTACTCAAACATTGTTTACTTGACCTAAAACTTGACATAAACCTCATAATAATCATTAGGTTTCCTTAAAATTATCTCTTATCACATGACTCATATCTCATAGACCACTCACCATGCATCTTTACCAGATGCACCTTGACATCAATGACATCAACCTTGACATCAATGACAACACTTCTCAAAAAAATACCCCTTTGTCATTGATGGAAAAATATTATTCAATATTATCAATCTCATATCCCCCAATATAATCAATCTCCCTTCTTGAACTTTCTCCCCCTTAACATTAATGAAAATGGGTCTTCCACAAATTGCCATCTAGAATCACACTTTCTTGCAACAAGAACTCAACACATAGAATATGAAATGTTAAAAAAACATGATTCATGAATAACTCCTTAAAATGAACTTATAACTCAAGACCACTAACCTTTTTCTTATCATGAGTGATATGATACAAATCTTTGATCACCCACTAGGCCACCACATTCTTGTCATCAACTACACTTGGAACTTATGAACAACTTGAATATTTACCCCTCAAACCAAGCATCAACCATGCTTATTATAAATAAAAAGTGTCTCCATTATTCTTAATGGATTCACCCACTTTCATAGAGCACTAAAACAACACAAGTTCAAGATATTCCCATATCTCCATTCTCTCACAAAATTGAATATCCTTTAGTATCCTTTTATCCTTGATTGGCACTATATACTTAATCTCTTCATCAACCATTTGATCATAAATATGAGATGAAAAAAAACATTCCTAACTTTATTTATAATTTTAAGTATGATCTACCATATCAAATATTCCATTTGATCTTTTACATTGATCATGACTAACCTTTACTATCTTCAGTTTCCATACATTTATTTTCCTTCTCTCTTGCACTCTAAGGGCTTCAAAACTCCTATTTTGACTTGATGACCTTTTAAATATATTAGGATATAATATTAAAATGTGTCCCACATTATTACAACTATAAAAAACAACCTTATACATACCTCTTGACTAATGTGAACTATGACTCCTTCTATAGTCCCATGAGTACTCATTATTGGAGGGTCTTCTACACTGTATTGCTCTATGACTAAACTAACTGCATAAAAAATAGTAACCATTAAATGAATATCATACCTCATAGAATTAGGTTTTTTGATATGTATTTTCATGTTGACCATATTATCTTCAATAGTCTTCTCCTTGACATGAATGACACCTTTTGGTCTTCTTTGAAACCAAGACCTATCTTATCACTTGTAGACTTTTGAATACTCAAGATGTCATCTAGAACTTCAGTGCTCTTTTTAAACTTTACAAAGGTATTTACCTTGATAGATGCTTAATCCAACTAAAATTTCAAGGATTCCACTTCTGTTTCATACCTGGTCCATTCTTCCTCTTTAGATTTTTCGTTAGTAGTGACTATTTCCATCTGTGTTTCAATATGATTGATGATCTGATTATATTCCTTAGATGTGTTACTCAATATTTCATCAAACAAACCAATCTACTCTTCATAGTCCTTAAATAAATATATTAGTTTGTGATTTTTTCTTCTTTTTAATTTCAACTCCTCTAGGGCACTTACCAATTCTGCCTCAAGATTCACTTTAGCTTCTTCTTCATTTGATTCTACATCAACCATAAGGTCTTTCCCATTTGATCAACTCTCATTGTTTGATTCAATGGCCATGAATAATGTTTCATTATTGACATGTTTAGGTTTATTAATTCCATCATCACTTACATATGTACTTATGTCACTTAAATTAGATGATTTATTTTCTTTGGTATAGAAACTTTTCTTGTTTTTTAATGACCCTTTCCTACCTTCATACTTCTTAAAATCTTTCTTGTTCTTGTCAGGATTATATACTTTCCTATCATATTAATTATTTTCATCATGTTCATCATTCTCAATCTTATCCTTATTAGGACACTTAGATATAAAGTGACCAATCTTAACAAAATTTAAACATTTAAAGGGCAACTTACCCTTGTACTTACTAGATCCAAACCTTAATTTTCTTTCAAACATGGCTATTAGTTAATCATCATCAACATGTAAACATTCCTCATCCTTGACCTTCTTATATTTTGACTTATTTTAAACTTCAAAATTATTTTCTTTCTTGGGAGGTCTTCTTTCATTAGTTCTCATCTCATAGGTAGTCAAAATGCCATGAAGCCCATCTATTTCAAGATTTTCCAAATCTTACATATCTTCCACTATAGATACCTTAGAGTTAAACTTAGGAGCTAGTGATCTTAACACTCTTTTAATAAATATAAATTATTTAAATTCTTATCCTAATCCTCTAATAACATTTACAACTTCATAAACCTTCAAAAGGTAATATGAAATGGTTTCATCTTTATTCATTGTCAGATTTTCAAACTATCTCTATTGGGTCTAAAACTTGGCCATCTTTACCTTGATGTCTCCTTCATAGATAATATTTAATTTTTCCCATATCTCTTTAGATGATACACTTCATCAACTTCAAAATATCTACCTCTGATAGGCCATAAAGAATGACATTCATTACCTTGGAGTTGTTTCTAGTAACCTTCTTAGATGTTACATCAGTTGGTGGAATAGGAGGAGCACTATAGCCATCCAAAATTCACTAAAAAATATCATGATATTTAGACATTAAATATATATTCATCTTGATTTTAAAAAAATTATGATTAGATCTATTGAATAATGTATCCTTGTTTGTAGATAAACCACCTTGATCTTGTTGACTATCCATCCTTGCTTCTAAGAGGTTATTAGACCCGCTTCAAAGGACCAAGGCTCTAATACCAAATTTTGGAATAAAAATGATTAGGGGGACGAATTATTATTCAAAAAATTTATTATCAATTTCACTTAAGTAATCAAATATCATTTAAACAAGCATATAAATATAGTATTCATAAAAACCTATCCATATAAGTATGAAACACAAGAACACATCACATATGTGGTAAAACCTCAAAGGGGAGATAACCAAATAATATATTCAAATGGAATATAGTAATATAATACAAACACCAAATTTTTTGAAGCACCAACTCCACATGGATCACCAACTCCAGATGGAGCACCAATCCCAACTAGCTAAGCACTAACTCAACTAGGATCTAGCAAGCACCCACTTGAAAGGAGGTACCAACCTGTTATATGACTTATAAATAACTCAAATACCTGATATATTTGATAAAATTTATGACACATTTTTTCTCAACTAATTTATGATGACCTCCTCTTTATCTCTTCACACTCTTATCCCTCTCAAACTACCTTCTAGGCTTCTTTACTCAATTAGCCCTCTTCTTAACTTGATAAAGTCATATGACCTTGATTTTCATACACAAAACCTATGTCAAATATTCATAAATAATCCTATAAAATCATATTATGGATGAAAATACCTCCTTATTCTCACCAATATGTTATTTATTTGCTTTCATTCTTCACACACACATAGGCCTAAATCTGCCTTGTATTTATACAAGTCTCTTGTTCATCCTTTTTGATTAGCCAAATACCCTTACCCTCTTATGTTATCCATTTAATATTAATTATGAAATATATTAAACATGAATAAAATTTTCCATAATTCCATTTAATTATGACATACCTTAATTAGTCCTCATTTCATCTTTAGGTCTCATGGAGACCTAATTCCATTAGGTCTACTTTCAGACACATTAAATTTTACCTTCCTTGGAACACATTCAAACACATAAAACATAGGAAAATATAATATAACACTAAAATATACCCTTTAAAATCACATTTAAGATATATAACATCTTTTATCTTCAACCACCACTTGAATCATGCCATTGGTATTGTTCACAATTAGGCCTATACATACCCAATAGTCTATCTTGAACTACTAAAGATAAAACATAAATTAGATAAAAAATTATGGAAAAAAATAACATATGAAAAAACATCATGAAATTAGTGTCATAATAAACTTCATTATATACTTCAACTAAGGGTATACAAGCTCAAATTCTACTCTGTAAAATGCTCACTTTGAACTGCCAACTAGCCTCAAAACATAGTCATAGAAACTTGAAATTATGAAGCCTAAAGAAACACACTCAAGGAATTAAAATGAATTAATATTATCCTAAAACATAATTATAAAAAAATACAATAAAAATATCATAATATATAATGGTAATTATTGGTCTTATAAACTAATTTGTTAATCTTATCTCTCACAGACCTCACTTAGCTAGTCAAGCCATTTTGGCTTCAACATTTTCAATAATTTAATTAAGTACCAAACCTTATAAATATAATGGATGGGAAATAAAATTCACATATATAAAAACCATGTACATTATATGCTTTGAATCATGGTGTAGAGTCTCAAACTCATCACTACAACTTGCTTACCCAGAACTGCCAGTTTGCCTTGAAGACCAATCATAGTGATTTTGAACTTCAAAGCCTATATGACCATTTAAAAACACTATTAATTAATGTGGATGATATAATGAGATAATTATACCATTATAATAAATAATGATAATATGTTTAAATTGTAATATTGGTCTTGTAGACTAATCTCATAATCTTGTACCTCACTATCTCATCTGAACCATATAGGTCAACATGTGAGAAATTTTTCAATATAATAATTAACCTCCAAAAATTTAAAAAAACATCATCATGTATTAAAATTACTAAAAAACACATCCATCCATTTGGTTTCATACCTATTCTATGATAGCATATCCCTAATCACCTTCTCATTACTACTTAGGTCAAGTGTCTAATATCTAATAGAGGAGGATAATTCTAGTCAAATTATTCTGATGAATTTTATAAGGAACATGGAATCAAGAGATAATTTTTGGTTGCAAGGACATAACATGGTAATACAAATATGTATTTAAGAAGACTACGTTAATATTTACCATGTTATTTAGAAACAAACACTATGCAACATAATGATTTCCCTAAATCATTTAACAATATATTCATTATCTAATATATATGTGAATATCAAAATTTTGGTCAAAATTTAATCAAATACAAATAAATTTTTAAAAAATGCTATTGATTTTTTTTTTTTGAAATTAGGATGTGTGTGTGTGTGTGTGTGTGTACATACATACATATACATACATACATACATACATACATACATACATATATATATATATATATATATATATATATATATATATCTATATATATATATATATATCACTATTTCCACCATTAGGCCTGTTAACGACTAGTCAACTTGGATGATTGATTTATCACACTTGAGGGACATAAAATATATAGAAATCACCATGGACACATACTAAAAGTATCAAACTTTTTCCTCCATCTATTTATCAAATTTGACTTGGTCAACTTTGACTACTAATATAAATCTTTGAGAAATAAGGCCTTTCCTATAGGGTCCACTCACACAAATGATAAAAAAATCACATATAGAAGTTCTTGGGAGAGTTGAATACAACCTAAAATCACTTATATATCTATTCCAATCCATTATGGGTAGTTTTGATCAATGTCTTTCACATCAGGTCATAGTTAGGGTTTTAGAATAGTATTAATAATTGTTCATAAAAGACTACCCCTCATTTCAAAAAATAATTCATATAGATATTATATAAGACACTTACCCATATCTTCTTAATATCTCAAGTTCCTATTTAGAGGTTACACATGCTAATGAACACTTTAAAGTCCTTCTCAGGTTGAGAATGCTTCATTATATGCACTTGACCTCATAATTTGTAAACATATGTGTTAAAATATGTAAAGCCACTAAAAATTCTCACATGGTCATTATTATCTTTAAATATAAAACTCATACCTCATTTGGCCACCATCTCTCTTTTTGGTCTCTGGACCTTAACTTGTAAACCACATTAGTATTTGAAACTAACCTTATAACCACTATCAAGAATCTAAAAACATAATAAACATGACCTAAAAAATATTATAATACTCAACCATAACCATACATATTTTATATTCCTTGAAAACACCTCATGACACCTCATTAGGTTAGGTAGGGTCTATAAATAGTCTACTTGCAAACTAGGACTAAGGTCTTACCCCTATAGGCTCACCTTGAAACTATGTAAAGTGATTAAATGACTCATATGCATGATTAAGTAACCTTATAAATCCTTTTATGCCTCTATGAATCCATAACACTAGACCACCAAGCTCAAATCTTCACTAGGACTTTACAAGTAATGACTAATGCCATAACTAGGCTTCTGAAGTAATTAAAACTTGAGAACTAACCTTAAAACAATTATTAAAGTATATTAAATTATCTTTCATGATCACATAGTTCCAAAAAACCTCTCATATTATTTTTATTTCTTACTTAACAAGCTTCACTATGCACACCTTCTCACATAGTTTAGGCTAGGCTTCTCAAGACACCTTGTACTCAAGAAATAATAATCAAACATGCTTTACTTGACCTGAACCTTGACATAAACATCAAAATAATCATTAGGTTTAATAAAAATTCTCTCTTTTCACATTGGCTCATATCTCATATACCACTCACCATGCATCTTTACTAGATGCACCTTGATATCAATGACATCAACCTTGACATCAATGACAACACTTCTTAATAATGATAACAATGATAGGTAAATTTTACAATAAATGAATTATCAATGCATCCTAAAGACTTATCCACAAGAAAATATTTGTATCTCCAAGTGTAGTATTGAAACCCTAATCAATGCTCCTCAATTAGAATGGTGGATAAGCAGATGCATAATATATGATTTTTTTCTTCTTATCTCTCCAATAAATGGTGAAAAGGATGTGTATATATAGATGAATCTAACCTTAAAAACTTATAAATTTTTTTTCGATAGTGTTGGCCCAATCAACCTTGTATCATTAATTAACAAAATAAAGTTATGTCCTAGACTGGGTTAGCCGAGGTTGACCTAGACTTGTAACAAGCTAATATATTTTAAGTACAGTGTTGTCCTAGGCTAACTTTGTTTGGTAAATGTCAAAAAAAGTTTTTGGCTTAGGTAAGGGTTGTTTAAGGTGGTGAATTACTTAGAAGAGTGTGTAAGGGAGGTGTCAAAGCTTAGGGAAGTGTATAAGAGAGGTTTGTGTTGGTTATAAGTGGTGGTATAGGGGAAAATAATCATACAAAGCACTAAGGGTCTACCCATCCCTTTCTGAGTGCACCCTTTAAGGTGTGCACTTAGAGAGATTGAGACTCAACAATTTTTTTAAGATATAAAGTATCAATAATTGATAGAGTTTTAAAATATTATGTATATAATAATTAATTGAAAATTATTTAAGTGTTAAATTACCTATCAAATTTGAAGTTATTATAATGATAAAAAAAATTAAAATGTTTTATCTTTGACTTTATTTCCCTAAATATCATGATTTGAAAGGCTCTTACTTATAAGTTTTTTTGGTGCTGTCATAACCTTACTTCCATTTTTATTAAGGCCTTTATGGAATGAGCCTCTAATTAATACTAAGTTCTATTTCAGACATAAGAAATAATTATTTAAATCTTTCCCTAATGGTGGGAGGTGTGTTAAACATACAGAAGCAACTATTGTAGGGAATCCTCTATTTGATATTATCTTAATTACTACCTTGAATTTCATAGTATTTATATCTCAATATGTATAAGTATCTATATTATAAGGATATTCAATGGAATTCAAAGGAACTTATAAGATATATATAGGTGGTTATGCCTTAGCCAATGAAGGACAATATCTTATACAAGTCTGGCATTATTTTAGCATGCATAATATTTAAATTAAACTTTACCAATATGTGCTGAACATGGCTCAATATGAGATACTTATATGACTATACCATGTGTATTAAATATCTACTCCCTTTATTTTAACTTTATTAACTCTATGAAGAGGCATATTAAACTAATCAATGCTAGTATGGGGTGATGTATAGATAACAAAAACCTTTGTAAATTGTTAACATATTCCCTATGATAAATAACTAACACATTAAGGATTTGAATGTCTTTAGAAACTTTTTTTTTAGGAACTAAGGTTGTGAAATGATAAGAATAATATTTAATATGATAAATTATATTTTTTCCTTATATGTGATCTATACTCTCTCTTGATGATATTTTATGACTTGTGAACTTCAAATTTATAGAATGGATGTTGTAGAATCATTATTATTATTGAATGATTTGATGACACTAGGAACTAATCATGAAGAGGTAAACTTAGTACAAACTCCCTTGATAAAAATTTGATCTTATTGATTCAACCTTTTAGAGTTTTACATGAGTATAATTCCTATGTCTAGTTAAAGGGCTAAGATGCCTAAATTGGTTAAATATATATGCAATAATTAAGTAATAATTTGTTGTGATTTTGACCTTGTTTGAATTTTTATAAATAATAAAAAATAAGGATAAATAAAGACTTATCTAAAAATTGACTATTAAAAATGATTTGGGTTCTAAAACTTGAGATCTGGGTAGTAATCTATGCCATCAATAGGATTCCAATATTCATGTATTCATTGGATATTAGCACCCATTTTGGATAGTATCACCATCCATATGTAGTGTCCTTAATGTGGAACTAATGTCCCCTTTTCAGGACTATTCCTATTTTCTAGGAGCACCTACGTTGGTGTCTATATGTTATGTTCCTACATGACCTAAACCTATAGCTCTATATTGTACTTGGTAAACTTGATTTGATGTGCAAAACACTAATCTCCTTACAAGTATTACATAAGAAATATTTTTGTGTTTGTTATTAGGATGGAATAGACATCATCAACACATTATTATGAAGAGAGTTTCCTACTTATCAATACTTTGAGGAGGGATCAAGTGTGATGTAGTTTTACCACCTAATGTTTTATGTATGTAAAAGTGAATATTAGAATGAGAGTTTCCTTGGATGCCTTGAATGTGATTTAGCTTTTAAATGCTTAAAAAATGTACTTAGGGTTGTTTTAAATGGTAATATATAGAAAACATATCATAATATGGATCAAATACCTTGATTTTTCACAACTTTGTCTTTGGTTTGAATAGTTTTTTCATATATTTTCCATCTAATGAATAAAGGTGGATTAAACTTGTATTTATATGGTTCTGTTACTTGTGTGGATAATAAAATGAGATTAGTTTGACCTTAGGAGGGGCACACTTTTAAAAAACTATCTATTGAGAAGAGCTTAGGCTAAGGAAAGTAGCACCCAATTAGGGACATTAGTACCATGTGGTTTTAATGTCCCAAATGTGGCACTAATGTCCTTTTTCTAGATTACTGAGAAAGTTGGATTGGGATTTGGGATGACAATTTTGGGATTGTGTCTTGACTAGTTATAGGTGATTGTGGTCTAATAAATGATTATAAATGTTATTCTAATTCTCAAAGATAGGTATATGGATAACATAGGGATAGGTTAACTCAAGTAACACTCTTAGAATCCAATTACCACTTTTAGGTTATTACATATACCCCACTTTATGGTAATACAAAAAAGTGAAATGACTAGTATAAAGGAAAAGGAAGTGTACTTGGACTTACCTTGGAAGTGAAGCATGTGTCATTGAGTTTGAGTATGTGAATCTAGATTTATGTATATGGAACATGATCCAAAGCAATGTCTTTCAATAAAACAAGAAAAACCATTTCCTTACTTAAGAGATGATCAAAATCAAAAGACAATGCTAAAATAAAATAACTAAGCAAATCTGAGTAAATTGAGATGAAAGAAATGCATACACCTCATTGGGTATACAAAATAATGAATGAACCTAGTGAAAACATATGTGTGTGAATGTGCATCATGATCATATCATTGAATATCTTGAACTAAGCTAATGTCTTGCTTAATCCTCATATGGGTGGCTCAATAATTCAATCTAGTTTTGACTCCATCATTGCCCACCCCTACTTGGTGGATCCTAATATATATGAATAGATTGGATAAGACTATAAATGTGTCAAACCATCTCATATATGTGGCTTAATAAATAAAGTAGGCCATGACTCCATCATTTCCCCTGTGTGAAATAGATGCATCTATAACTATACTACATAAATTGATGAAAGTATCTGAGTAATTTAAATATGTATTTGGTTTCACGACCACTCGTGTATATTAGGTAGCTTAGGGAAACTCAAGAATTCCAACCAATATAGATGGAATAAGGCATGAATTTGGTGATAACCTAGAATGTGATATCAAGTGTATACAACATAGAGAATGATATGGAGTTTTCCATTCCATCTGGTCAACCTATCTAAAGATGAGTATGTGAAATTTATGTGTCATGCACATGCCCCTAAATTTGTATTTGAGTATAATAAATCTAAATCAAGTATGTAGTATCTAAATCTAGGTAAATAATATGAATGTATTAGTGATCATGCTGCACATAATGCCCCCAAATTTGAGCAACTTGTATGAATTTAAACTAAAATAAATGAATCTAAGCTAAATATGAACATAAACACAAAATTTATGAATGTATTTATGTGAATATATATTATAATTAGTGTAATGATATGAATGATCTTAACTATACTGAAGCTAGGGATACTGGACAATAACACCATATAGTAGATAATATCACCTTGTGATGCTAGTGTCCCAAGATGGGTGCTAAAACATGGTTTGATTTTTGTGTGATTTGAACTAACTATTGAGTTTCTATTCTATTCTATGTCTACCCTAAGTTTGATATCTAAAAATAAGCCCATGTGATAAAATGTATCTATGAAAAGCAATGTAGAAGATTAATCTTTATGATAAACCCTTGTGAATGCCCCCTATTTTGAGGGTAGTTTTGAAATCTATGGATGAATTACTCTCTAAAGAAGTATCTCTAAAAAATATGTTAGATAGAGCATGTGCATGATATTACAATATAATGTAAATCATAACATTAAAATGTAAATGTATTTGAGCACAAGTAATAAATGTAAGATGTATTTTTTAATCTAGTATTACACAAGGGTGCCAAGATAGATGTAATCAATGTGTATAACAATAAAATCTAAGTAACTTCCTAGGGGGGATGGGGCATGATATCCATAAAGGATCCCAAGTAGGAAGGGTAGATGCATGAAATCTCTCATGGCATCTAAAATTGGTGTATGGGTAATAAGTAAATACAAGTGTCATGTTGTATAATCATACAAGGAAGAAAACATACAAGCACATGAGGCACATAAAAGGTAGGTCAAAGGCCCATAATACAAGGGACATGGAAACATGTCAGTAAATTTGAGAATGAAGATATACAAAGACAATTTCAAATGTACACATAGGAATCCAACAAGAAATTTGGCATAGATCCATTGAAGGACATGCTCAAATGTTTGCATATAGAATCATGAAAGAACACACATGGGACATATGCACATGCCCAATGCATACATATAGATAAGTATCATAGAATCCAAAGAATAATGAAATATCCAAATGCCCTTGAAGATGGAATAATCATATGAAACATAATCAAGTCTAATCTAGGAATTAGAAATGAAAGCATGTATAACTATGTAGTATAATCTATGTAGATGCTAGGATGCATATATACTAAGTCTAACTAGTGATAGTTAACAAAATATGAATGATTAATAAAATTGATCAATATCAAGATAAATCAATTCATAAAATAGATGTATCATATGTAAAGATAAAACCTCATTATAGTAATTGTGTAAGAGATGCCCCCAAGTGGCTAGATGTATCAAATGTATAAACCTAGATTAGTGTAAATGCCCTTAATGGGTAAATGATAGCTAGTCTGGATCAATGTAGAGGAATGGATTAATGTCTAGAATCTATAAGCACTCAACAAGAATAAGTGAATCATAGGTGTATGATAAAATTGACTATACTAGGATAGCTAACAATATACAATATATAGAAAATGGTAGAATTGTAAACCTATCAATGCATACCATTTATGAAATTTTGTGTTTTTGAATTTATTGAATGTTTTTGTATTTTGACATGTTATATTGTTTTTGTGTTTTTTGAGTATAATTTATGTACATGCATATGAAAATAAACTATATACAAAGAGTGAGAGAGAAAGAAGGAAGTATGTACAAGGGTAGGGACCATACTAACTAGTGAGTCTCATGAGAGACCATCACCATGACCTATGTTGAAAATAGGAATGGTAATATCTAATTTATTATGATTGATATGTTGTATTTAAATGTTATTGCAATGGTAATTTGAGTATTGTTCATCATCAGAATCATAATATTATTCCACATTGGAATCATAATAACCTAGTGTGCTAGAAGGAATTACCCCGTATTGTGCAGTTGACCTTTCTAAATTGTGCTTTAGAAGATTGATTGTGATTTTCCCTCTTAAATTGTGCTTCTTATAGACATATGGAGATATGGAATCTCTTTTATTAAAAAACCTATTTGAGAATGCTTATTGGCTAAACATTATGTTGACTATGAAACTTAGGATTTGGCTCTTTCTATAACATTTATTATGTATCTAGATGTTTTACCTTGATAAACTATGTTTGTGAATGATGTGTCTTATGATGATCAATGAAACCCAAACCTTGTTGACCAATATTATCAACTGCTAGAATATGAGAAGTGATGCTTTGGGCCTGTTTTCCCAAACCTTGACCATGATAATCATACTGTTATACATATTTTTGACCAAAATTATACTATATTAAATGTTGAGCCTCCTTTTAGAGAGATACATTTTCTTGATTTATCTATGCTGGTTGTACTATTTCTTACTGTGATTGTTCTTTTTGAACCTTTTGCTATTTTGAGTTATGCTTTGGTAACCATTTTTATACTATTTATAAATTTGACCCTTTTTGAATTGGTAGATGTGTTAGTGTATGTTGTTTGGATGAAATGTCACTATGTGAGTCATATGTATCCATGATCTATTGTGTTTTAATTTTCAATGCTATACATGAATCAACGTGGTGCCCATGCATTCTATGATATGTTCAAAAATATATAGATATCCTCATTGGGTGTATAAGAGGTAGATTGATCAACTTAGCTTTAATCATTTCCCTTGGTGTCTCACTTGAAATCTTATTTGACCTGTAATTTATTTTTAAATCACTCATTTTTGATGTACTTTATAGTGATGTCATGTTTTGATATGTAACATTATTTACCACAAGTTGACTAGTTTAAGATGTATAAACATGATTTATACTATTGTGCCTTGGATGACTTTATATTGTAAATTATTTTTTCAATGTTGTAATATTTTCATCTAATAGCTGATTCTGATTTTGTAAACCTATAATTATCTTTCTCATACTTATAAGTTTATAACATAGAGTCTCAAAAGTTCAAACCCTAATTATTTATATTTGAACATGTAGGCACACACCATATAGGGAAGAGGTGGGAATAGGGTAAGTAGGGGGATTAGTGATAGTGTTATAATTTTCTTC
The DNA here is from genome assembly GCA_037957365.1 of Torreya grandis. Classification (NCBI taxonomy): domain Eukaryota; kingdom Viridiplantae; phylum Streptophyta; class Pinopsida; order Cupressales; family Taxaceae; genus Torreya; species Torreya grandis. Next base: position 103,276 of record JARHVA010007789.1, read on the forward strand.
ATCTTGTAGAGGAATGATAACATGGACCTAGTTAGAGGTAGAGTAGCTATCACCATCATGGAGATGAGGAGGAGAAGGAAGTTCTTTCTTGTGCATATGATATGATATTGAAGCTTGAAACATAGTTGTTAGCTTATGTGCTAAATACTCTATGTGTGTATAAGTTTTATTGTTAATGGAATTCCATATAGGATAAAGATGACATGATATTAGATATGACATATATTTAAATTTAAATAAATCATCATTTATACATGTGTTTATGTCTTTTCTGAGTTCATTATGAATTAAAGGGAACAAACATGTAAATGAAAGTATTAGACTTTACAACAAAAAGTGATTGATTTATTCTATCATTAAGATCATGGTTATATGAATTAAAATATATATGAGTTTGAATTGAGTTTTGGAAATAAAATTTGAGTATAAATATGAAAGGATATAAACCCTAAGTGTGTCTAGGGTTAATGTTTTTGAAATCTAAGGTTTTCATGGAAAAAAAATAAATTATATTCAAATAAATTGAAACCCTAACATGAAATTGATTTAATTATCTAGTTTGTCTAAATAAAATAAAAAAATCAAAAGTGTTCAACCCTAAATTTATTGCATAAAATTTGGATGAATACAAGTTAGGGTTTGATGCAATATTAGAAGTAAGATAGGTTCACAAAATGATTTAACCTTTTAGGATTTTACATGAGTGTAATTCCTATAGTTGGTTAAGGGGATGAGATGCCTAAATTATTTAAATAAATATGCAATAATTAAGTATTGATTTTTTATGATTTTAACCTTGTTTTAATTTATATAAATATAAATAAATAGGGATAAATAGATACTTATCTAAAAATTCATTGTCATGAATGATCTGGGTTTTGAAACTTAGAACTTGAGAAGTAGTTTTTGTCATCAACATGATTTTGGTATTTGTCTATTTACTGGATAGTAGAGCCTAGTTTAGATAGTAGCACCATCCATGTATAGTGTCCTCAATTTGGTGCTAATGTCCCCTTTATAGGACTATTCTTATTTTTGGGGAGCACCTATGCCTATGTCTATATGTTTAGCTCTTGTATGATCGAAACCTATATCTTTGTATTGTACCTAGAAAACTTTATTTGTTGTGAAAACCTTAATCTCATTGAAAGTATATCATAAAAAATATTTTTTTGAGTGTTATTAGGATGAATTGGACATCCTCAACACCCTGTTGTATAGAGAGTTACCTAAATACCAATACTTCAAGGAGAGATCAAGTCTAATGTAGTTATCCCACCTAGTGTTTGATGTATGTACAAGTGAATGCTAGAATGAGAGTGGCCTTAGATGCATTGAATGTGATTGTGATTTAAAATTCTTGAAAAATATACTTAAGTTTGATGTATATTAGATTATGCAAAAATTAGGGAAGAATAGGGATCAAATACCTTGATTTTGCATTAATTTATCTTTATTTTGAATAGATTTTGCATCTATTTTCCATTTAGTGAATATAGGTGGATTAGAATTGTATTTATAGGGTTTTATTACATGTGAAAATAATAAAATGAGATTAAGAAAAACTTAGGAGGGACACAGATTTGAAAAACTATTTGTTAGGAAGAGTTGGACATAAGGATAGTAGCTCCCAGTTAGGGACACTAACACCATTTGGTTGTAGTGTCTCAAATGTGGTGCTAATGTCCTTTTGGTAGACTACTAATAAAGTTAGATTGAGACATGGGAGGATAGTTTTGGGACCATAACTTGAGTATATGTAGGTGATTGCATTTTACTAAATGACTAGAAATGTAAGTCTAATACTCAAAGATAGGTCTATGTCTAACCTAGGGATAGGTTAACTCAAGTGATACTCTTAGCATCTAAATACCACTTTATATGATTACACTTACCTTATAGATCTATATCTTGATTTAGAATGTGTATATCTCATGTGATGGATATTATTTAATGACTATATTTTATTAAATGTCTCATGGTACACTATGAAATTTGAGGTTATCTTTTCATTTCTAAGGATTTGTTATTATTCTAAAAAAATGTTGTATGATCAATATTATTACCCTAAAGGGTATTTTTGACCCCATAATTATCTGTAACAAGGTATTAATTTGTGAACCACTATGACTAAAGAACAATGATGATATCTTAAGGAAATAGGACATGGAATACATAAATCAAGCCATCTTAGGCTCACATGCCCAACATAAGTTTCTAACTAAGCATGATGCTAGCCAAAAAAACCAATCCATGTGCACAAATGAAAAATATTCAAAATCAAAACATACAAGAACCAATGTTATCATATGATATAACATAAATCATAGAGGATAAAAATAGAAGTTATAACTGATAACCTAGTTTTGGCATGTTTTTGGGAAGTGGACATGTTGTTGGTCATGAATGGAGCATCACATTTGATGTTAGGAAGATGACGAGCATGAAATAAAAGTGAGATGTTAAAATATACATAAGGATAATTATATGACTAGATAGAGTAGAGTCTTGGGGAGGGAAAGAAGGGTTGTAGAGAGGTAATAGAGTGTTGCCAAATTATATAAAGATAGTTTGGTTAGGGAGATGCTACTAGATTATTACCAGGATTATAAGAAAGAGATACATGGCTAGTTAGTAATATGATTGAGTGAATGTGATAACCTTATAATATTTATGCTATTATTTTGTTAAGTTATGAATATAAACTATTTTCATTAATGTGATCACTATGATGATGATAATTATATACTATTTTTGTAAAACTCATGGTATTCTTATTAGATGGATGAATAGCTAGATAGGATATTATTATTATAAATTTCATTCATGTGAATATGTGTTCACTATGATACTTATAAAAGAGGTGATAAATCCAATAGATAACTTAACACATGCCTAGATAAGTGAGAAAAACCACAAATGGATCCATTTACAACTAACCCCAACCCAACCTACTTATATATTTATGCACATCAGATGAGAGTGTGAGCCTAAAATCACATGATGTTCTAGTGAATATATTAATGTTAGAGCATGAGAACATACTAGCATGCTGGTAATCACTAGATTAACATAACATGTTGGTTCCATGTCACATTTGTTGCTAAAATGGTGAGAAAATATGATACAACATATCTCCTTAGAAATTATTGAGTCTTACTTAGAGTAGAAAAACAATAATTTTGAAAAGAATCACCCTAATTGTGCTAGCCATAAGCCAAACAAATGGGTATATTAAAACATGCATGATGCACTATATGAGGTGTTTTTATGTGAACTACTGAACCACCTACACACATGGATTGTGATGCATAATTTGTATAAGAGAATAGATTTTGTATGGAAGCATCTTTGGACTAAACAATAGGAAGAGTAGTTAAATAATTTATATGTGATTTGGTCTAGAGTCATTGATGTTTGGTGGAATGGCATGCTAAACAAATATGTGTTAGAATTTTTATTATCCACATATTCTTTTCCTAAAGAGGTCAAGTATAATTTATTTCATAAGAGTAGAGAATTATACCTAAATAAACCTCTATTGGAAATAAAAAAATTGATGGTAGATAGTGGGATTGAAGACTTGCCAATGGTTGGATTAGTCCCAATGTGAATGAGTAGTATGGAAGGTATAGGGTGTAAAAGGAATGGTATTTGAGAAATAAATATGAAGGGATAACTAAAAATTGAAGGTCAAAGTGGAAATGAATTATTAAGGTGAAAATATAATGAATATCAGCTAGAGAAGGTAGCCAAGAAGGACCCTAGGCATAGAATGAGTCTAACCTAGGATACACCATGAAGACACTCAGAGAGAAAATTGGCATGGGGAGGAACTTACATAAAGGATTTGTGCTTCATTTATGAAAATGTTCACACCCAAGAGCAAGAGTGGGTATTGGAAGAAGAATCTTGGGTGCCACAACAAGGAGTTGCATGAGAAAAGACCACCATAGAGATGCTTGATACAACTATACCTGAATCAAAAGCTTGAGTGACTCAAATATTATTGGAATAAAATAATGGAAGCATTGATCATAAATATGGAATTGGAGATTGAAGGTCTCATAGCATGAAAAGAGAGAGGAAGCAATGTGTTGATAAAAATTAGTCTTTAGTAATTGATCATATTGATAATTTCATAGTTTTCTCAAATTTCACATTCAATAATTCTTACTAGAAAACCACTTGTGGGGGGGGGGGGTTTGACCCCCTTAATGAGTGGTTAAAATACATGGATAAGTTGGGTCTAGAGGACCAGTGATGACCAAAAAAACCTTGAAGTAACTAATGGAATAGTAGTACCACCCATCATGGGGGAGGGGGGAAGTGGGTCATACCACCAATGTAAATAACTAATGTATCTAATCAGAGTTTAGGTACACCCTTAGATAATGCCATATAATATGTGCCATAGGTTCCCATTGCACTCATACCTATTCCTCAAGTCATCTATGAGATTTACCTAAGTTTTCAAAAATATTAGGGAGTGGAGAATGTTGTGGAGCATGTCCATAAATGTTAACTTCTATGGCCCACCAAGGGTATTAATATCATTTAATGTAAGGTGAGTCATTATGACATTGTAATATCATTCCCACACCTAGTATAGGAAGTGTGGCCCAAATATGAATATTATAGACTATGACCTCTTGAAGGTATGGTTCCTAAAAGAGTTTGAAATCCCTAGTTTTGATAAACAAAGTATTGTTACACTGAATGAAATAAATCAAGACATGACTGATAATGTTCACACCTATTATTCCCATTTTAATAATTTAGTGTCCAATCTCTCCTATGTGTTTCACCTATTATAACATGCATAGTGGTTTTTCTAGGGTTTTATTGATCCCTACTTATGTTCCCTATCAATAAGAATGCTCATTGATCCATAGGATGCCCTAGAAACTACATTAAGAGTTAAGGTTATCGGAGGCATAGATTCTAGAGCTAGCCTAGTCATAGAAGCAAATATTACATCAATTAACTCACTATTATAGAAGTTAAAAATGAAAAATTCACATGAAACTTACAACAAACTATGATACACAAATTTTGAAGTACAATGGCATAACAAGAATAACTACCCAAGGCATAATGTACATGCCTTAATAACATCATGTGATATTTATAGACAAGATCATAATGTGCATAACTACTCCATGCTACTGTGTGTAACTCAAGTGATAATTTATCTCTATTTTAATATCTATAACACTAGTACTCATAATACTAAGGACAATAAGGTAATAAATGAGCTAAGAGATGAAGGTGTAAGGTATAAATTAATGGGACCTTCAGACTAGGCACATGATGGATACACATAAAATCATAGTTAATGAGGCCATGGATATGGAGGAAATAGGGATAGAAGGTTCCCATTGTGTAATTTTTATAAATATGGGACACCTAAACACTATCAATGTGACTACCCCATGCACCCTACTTGAATTTATTAACAAGGCAACCAAAAATTTGAAGAGTGTCTAGGAGTGTACAAAAATCTCACACATAATGGGAGGCTAAAGAAAGGTGCAAGAATGATATACTATAGGTAAAAATCAGATTAATGGGTCCCTAATGCCCTAACTAAGAAAAATACCAATAAAAAAGTTCACATGAGAATCTAGAGTGGAAAGACTATGTAGCTGGTAACCACTCTCATTGAGAAGGTTAAACCAAGTTATGAGTCAAAGAGGTCTAAACATAACATGGCATGGCCTGATCCCTTAGATGCACCATACATATATGTTATGATTTATAAAATAGTAATCATTGAAGTTATGTACATGATCCAAAATATCTGAGGTGAGATAAAGTACATTTGTGAATTATAAGACAAGGCAAGGAAGGAGCTCAGACCCTAGACACCAACTGCTAAACATGAGGATGACCTTATAGAGGTATTATACCTTTTACACCTCAATGAGATCATATTGATGCTTACAAACCTATTGGGTAATTATAATGGGAAGTAACCCATTGATGTGTTAGGTCCCAACATGGAAAGAGGATGTGATTTGATGGTCACCTTGAATACATGATATGACTGGGAGTCATTATGGATGCATTGTATAAACTGGGTAGTCCTCCGTCAAGACCCTCCAATTATGTTTTTTTGATAGTGAATAAAACCAAAACTCAACCTATGGTTGTTATCCCCAATTCCAACCTTTTGATATAGGGCATAAATTTTTATGTTGAGTTTGAAGTAATTAAGCTCACAAAAGTATATAACTTCCCAATATTACTTGGTATACGATGATGCTATGCTAATAATATATATATGTTCTTAAAGTAGTGATTTATGAGATTTTAAAATGGTAAGGAACATGTGATAATCCCATTATCAACTTCAAAAGTGCCACCATAATTATAAAATGTTGATTTGGAGGAGGAGATCAAAAATATCTACAACATCACCACACAAGGATCATAAATCATAAAGCTAAATACATAAGTTATCCTAAACTAGGATGAGACATAATTAGTATCTAACATTACAATTGTCACTTTCAAATGGTGGATACATGAGTCTTATGAAAATATCAATAAAAATGTGGCATAATTAGATCAAGATCCAAGTATCAATATGTAATAAAATCCCTTCACTCATAAATCAAGCCCACCCTAAACAATAATAAGAAATAGGTGATGTGTTCCTTGATAAATATTAAATGGGTATTTTGTATAAGGGTAGGATTTCTAAGCTGACCCATTTTGATAGTTCCACTAGTTTTAATATGTATGTAAGGACTTGGAGGCTTATGGCCCCAATGAATAAGACCACATAATAACATTAGTGTACACTTTAAAAATCACTTCCATGTACTAGCAGGATATCCACAAGCCCAACCTATCAACCTAGACTAAATTCAAGAATGGCATATGCTCCCAATTCAATCATAGTAATCATTACCAAAAAAATTGAATATATAATGGAAACTCAAACCATTGAGAACATGTAAAATTATGTGCATAAACCTAGTCAAATAACCCTCATTAACTCCTAATAAGTATATATATCCATTTTTTCTATTAGTCATTGAAAAATTAGACCCACACTTGGTACATTATGAACAAAATGTGCATGGAAACAATATACTAGAATTCATTAAAGGAAAATTTTGTTCACACATTTTAATTTTCATCCTCACACCTAGAGTGGGTAAAGAATTTTCAAGTCATGCATCATGACATATTTGAAGATGAATCCATCATAGTGGAATGTGTCACTCAATTATATGGTGAGAAGGGGTTGGTATTGTTAGAGTTATTTTAAAAATGTAGTGTAATTAGTGATTCCAAAAAATATTATGAGACCATGTGGATGGATCAAAACTGATGGAATATGAATGAAAAATAGAATCTAGTGTGCAAGGTGGAGCAAGAGCCTTAATAAGGTGAGCCAAACCACTTTCACGTTAAAAATTTACAAGGATAATGATAGGTTATTAATGCAAAGTAAGAGTGAAATGAATTCTACTATGAGAATTTTAAGATGACCAAGGTAAAATAGGCTTAGAGGAGGAACTAAACATTTCCAACATAGGAGACTATTGGTTAGACTTAGATCTAGTGCACATTAATGAGCTACTCTATGAATTTTAATATTCCCCTATAAATTATCTAGAAATGAAATGTGTGCATACTTATTTGGAAAAAATGAATATAAAATTGTTCAAATTACTTAGGACAATAAATAAGTATCCATACAAAATAAACCCCAATTTAATGCTAAGATAAAGGTCAAAATCAATAACATGTTGGTTGTAGGTGTGATCTACCTAGTGGAGGATTCTAAATGGGTGAGCCCCATCGTGATCAAAATAAAAAAGTATGGGAACATTATAATATATGTCAAATATCATATCATTAATGCATCATGTGTCAAAAACCCTTTTCCCACTCCCTTCACCAAGGAAATTATTGAGGGGGTGGTAGGTGTATACATTCATTGATGGATTCTCAAGATATCATCAAGTATATCTTGAGGAGGAAGACAAACCAAAGTCCACCTTTGAAACATAATGGGTTTGGTTCACCTAAAATATCATTCCATTTGGTTTGAATAATTCCCCTATGGTTTTCTCATGAATATTCATTGTCATATTTAAAGACTTTCTCTATCACTTTTTCCAAGTGTATATTGATGATTTAGATAATCTATGGGCTGGTAAAGGAACAAAAAAATAACTTAAGGATAATGTTTGTGTGCTTCCACCAATTTTATATTTACATAAATATAAATAAGTGAATTCACCAACCATTTTATCATATTACTTGGTCACATCATTTTCAAGGAAGGCCTTCTCATCGATCATACTAAAGTTGCAATAATTCTTCAACTGGAGGCACCTAAAACTCAACATGAGGTGTATAATTTATTAGGGAATATTGTCTACTAATGTAAGTTTATCAATCATTATGCTAACATCATTATACCATTATAGGTTATACTATACAACCAGGAACCATTCATATGATGTAAAGCACAAGAATTGAGATGCTAAAGTAGAATTTGGCCACTATACCCATCTTATAGTTACTTTACTAAATCACCCTATTCCATGTTCACGTTGATACTTTGATAAAAAATTGGTATTATTCTAACTCAATTAGGTGAAAATAGTATTAAACACCTGCTCTACTTTTTAATCTAGAAGCTCATGCCTACTGAGCATAATCACACCACCACTGAACATGAGGCCCTAGAAATTATTTATGGGATTAAAAAATATTTAATAATTTTTAGCCACTCATTTTTTATTCTTTACCTATCATAATGGATTGAATTACTTGGTAAAAAATCCTATTATCCATGGGCATATTTGTCACCAGATCATCCTCTTCCATAAAATCTAGTTTTTGATAGTTGTTAATCTAGCAAAAAAAAATTGGGTCCCAACCACTTATCTCAAATCAGCACTAGAGATAACACATGCCCAATAAAATATGATATTTGAGATTATTATTTTTAAAAATTACAATTAATCCTAGATGACATTTCATAAATTGTTGCTTTCCTCACCTCTAGGATCATCCTTCAAAACCTCACTACTAATGAAAAAAAACAACTAGCCATTTGTGCCACCCCATATCAAATTATTAAAGAGGATATGTATAATCTAAGCTATGATGAATTTATGAATTAATGCATTTTGAATCATGAGCATGATGGTATGCTGTATGAGGCACATGAAGGCATAGCTGGTGACCATTTTTATGATAAGGCCACTACCAAAAATATTTCTATCTAGTCTTTGGTGGTAGACATTGTTTAAATATGCTAATGAATACACACATAAATATGATGTGTGATAGAGGAATATAAATCATAATCATAGGTATGAGATTCCCTTGATTCCCATTCTCACTTAGACACATTTTTTGCTATGTACCTAGGTATATGATATATTATTGTATATGGGTTGATGGAGATGTCAACATGTGGTACACATCCCCTTATTTAGTTATATGGGTAAAATATATTAGGATAATGGAGTAACTTATGGAATTAGTATATTGTGTAATGGTTGTCCTGCATTGGGATTAGGAGGTTACCCATCCATGGGTTAGATAGATGTCTATATATAGGATATGATTATCATGGTAAAGATATGAAGTAAGCATTGAGTCTTCTATTATAAGAGGATATTGGAGGTTGTCCCCTCAAAGAGACATTGTGTGGAGTTAATCCTTCCTAAAGGAGTATTATATGGTGTTTCCCTACCTTAAGGGTATTTATCCATATATTGAATATCAAGATCATATCAAGTGGTATTAGAACTTTGATTTGGGTAATTTGTGTGGAGCGAAACCCTAGTTTTTTGAATCATCAATAAATTTTGATTGGTTGAAAATTTTTCCACAATTTTTTAAATGGATATGGATAATATTTCAAATAAGTCACAGGAAAAAAAATGATATTTTTTGATTCTTTTGGAGGGAGTTATTACTATTTTAGGGTTTATACTAATTTCGCTATATCATACAAAATATAGGGAATTTATATTCAAATTTTTTACTAGAGATGTAAGAAGATATAATATAAGCACAGTCAAAATTTTAGAATTTTTAAAATTGTTTGGAGTGATTTGTTGTGATTTTATGGATCAATTTTGTATGAGTTATTGATATTTTATTGTTTCCAAATTCCATTGTGCTCCTCTAATTTTGTTCATGATCATAATTATATTTCTTTAGTGTCTAGACATAATTATTCCTTTCTTTATTCCATGTACCATATTTTGCTGTGCTACTCTAATTCCAACCATGACCATAGTAGGTATTCTTTCATGCATAGCCAGTTATTTCCCCATTCATTCCATGTGCCATATTATTTTTTATTTAGATTCCATGCATATCCATAATGATTGGAAATTTTATTTCCTATATACACAAAATGATTTTTGTTATGACACTTCCTCACCTGGTTCCATGATTGTTTCCTCTCATGATGATGTGGGTGTCTATATACCTTAACCTTTTCCAATACTTTGACCTCATCCACCTTTGCTGCTACCTCTTCCACCTTTTCCTTCTTTGTCTCTTAAGTAGATGAAGTGTTCATTTGTAGTGTGTCTTTATTTATATCATCTGAATCTTCATCATGCTCTTTATCACTTGTTTCCATCTCATCCTCATGATCGACTTGGATTGTTATTGGTGCCTTTTCACTATGATATCTTGTAAAGTGATCTTGTTTTACCTATACCAAAACTTCATGAATTTTTTTTTTACATTAATATTAATTTTCCCCAAAGTCTCTAACCATGGATATCCAAGAACTATATCCATATCATCCATATCTAAAGCATAAAAATATGAATGCAAAACATATTTTTCCATAATGAGCTTCAAATCTTCAAACATTGAAATATTCTTACCATCTACTTGAACCTCCTTGATATTATTTGCTTGAACATGTACATGCTTGGCCACATTCATGTTAATGAAGTTATAATTGCTGGTAGGGTTTATGGACACAGCCACCTTTTTATTTTGAATGCATCCATGAAATTGAAAAATTGACTCAGATTTCTTTGGAGCCAAATTATTTGAACCCTTCTCTTCTTCTTCTTCTTCTTCTTCTTTATCATCATTATTTTTTTCCTCTTCTACATCCTCATTTTGTTTTATACCCCATCAATCTAGGAAGAGTTGTTCCATTGTTTCCCATGAAGAATATTATTGTGCAAAGCTCAATTGATTAGACCACCAATGTTGTGCAAACCTAGACAAAGAAAGACATAATTCTATTTTACAAAAAATGTCCTTAGTATTATTAACCTTAAAAATGAGCCACCATTCTCTATCATCAACATCATCTTACCCTAAATTTTTTTACAACTCCATGATCCACAAAAAAAAATAGGGTTCATGGAACCCTAAAATATCAATAAATCATACAAAATTGATCCATAAAATCACAACAAATCACTCCAAACAACTTAAAAATTTATGAAATTTTGTCTGTGCTTGTATTATATCTTCTTACATCTCTAGTAAAAATTTAGAATACAAATTCCATATATTTTGGATGATATAGAGAAATTAGTATAAACCCTAAAATCGTAATAACTCCCTCTAAACGAATCAAAAAATATCTTTTTTTTACTGTGACTTAGTTGAAATATTATCCATATCTATTAAAAAAATTGTGGAAAATTTTGAAACCAATCAAAATTTATTGACGATTCAAAAAACTAGGGTTTCACTCCACACAAATTGCCCAAATCAAAGCTTTGATACCACTTGATATGATATTGGTATACAATATATGAAAAAATACCCTTAAGGTAGGGAAACACCATATAATACTCATTTAGGAAGGAATAACTCCACATAATGTCTCTTCGAGGGGACAACCTCCAATATCCTCTTATAATAGAAGACTCAATGCTTACTTCATATCTTTACCATGATAATCATCTCATATATATAAACATCTATCTAACCCATGGATGGGTAACCTCCTAATCCCAATGTAGGCCGACCATTACCCAATATGCTAATTCCACAAGTTACTCCATTATCCTAATATATTGTACCCCTATAACTAACTAAGGGGATGTGTGCCACACGTCGACATCTCCATCAACCCATATACAATAATATATCATATCCCTAGGTACATAGCATTTTTAAAAGTGGGTTGTAGACTTTGTGGGCCCTATTTACCTATCTAAATGAAGGACTAGTGTACACTACATCATCACTGTAACATACTGCTTCACTAGATGGGCTAAGGTTGTACCCAAAAAAATAATATTATTAATATATCCACATGTTTTATTTATGAAAATGTCATAAATACATATTTATGCCCCCTTAGTTAACCAATTATAGAGGAACCCAATTCATAAATGAAAGTGTGTGTATTTAACTTTTTGAAATCATGATCACACACCATAAGACAGCCCCTTATAATCCATAAACAAATATAATTAAAAAAATATTTAAATAAGATTTTGGGAAACTATCTTACTAAGAATTTTAATATAGGGTACAAGGATTGGGGTGACCAAGACTCAATGGTCTTGTGGGATTATTGGAACACATACAAGTGATTAAACAATTATACACCATTTTAGCTAGTGTTTAGAACAAAATGTATCCTATCCATGGAGTTATTGGTGGCTTCCCTACATATTCATTGAGTTAGTCACCTTAATGAAACCAAATCCCTAGATGTGAGAGTGTAATAACTAATGAAACTAGATAAATGACACATTATTTGTTGGTGGAGCCATACTAAATAAAATTCTAGATAGAAGGCTTGATATGATAATCATATCAAAGGAAAGATACTAATTTAAGGTTCCCATATCTCCTCTATGAATCTATAAAAATGAAACACCTTGGTAAGATTCAAATTGAGTGGCTCGGTCCCTATATCATGCACAAAAATTTAAAGGTTGACATGTGTAAGCCATGAATATTATATAGTGAAATTTTCTATGGGAATTTAAATATAAAATAGTTTAATTGACATATCATATTTATAATGATTGAGAAATGTTGTAATAAGGCATCTATCATTTATTTTATATACTTTTATTTGGTTTATATATTATAATAACTTAGATTAGCTTTTGTATTTACTAGTGTTATTCTCTTAATTTAATAATATGTGCTTGCCTCTTACTTCCATCTAGGTGAGTTGAGTGAATGCTTTATTTTGGAAGACTTGTGCCAGACATTTAATTTTATGGATGGCTGTTTTTTCATGCTTTTTTGGTAAAATCTCTCTCTATGAAGATTGGTTGAAAAACAAAAGTAGCTTAAAAGGTTCACAATGCTATAAAGATTAAAGGTTTATTTATACCTTGGTAGTATTTTAAATGATATATATAAATATCTTTGTGTATTTGATAATGTTTTTTATCACACCTATTACACATGCAAATGATCACCATTTAAAAAAACCCTCAGAAAAATAATCACTATGCTAGAGGATTGAGAATAGAATTTAGCATGTGGTGGGGGTAGTAAAAATTACAACAATACGATAAGTATGGATGAGTGTGACATAAAAATTGTAGGATCTACAGGAGGATGCATAGAGTTATGTGACTTTGAAAGTGAAATTTTTGGGTAAGGAAGTATGGAAGGAGGGAAATACAATGCTTAGGAACATAAATTTAAAAGAGTGTACATAGTAGGATGACATCACTCAAAATTAAATTTTTTAATTCATCGTGGTGAACAAATATATCACACTAGTAGTTAATGAAAAGATGGAAACATTGAATGCTCAAGTATGGGAAGAGAAAAGACCATTACATTGTTATGAAATGCATTGAAGGTAAGTATTTGGAAAAACACTAAGAAGGAAAAGAAGGGGAATTTTTTTTATCCCATGAGTGACATCAAGAACTTGAATGAACCAAAAAGACAAATATACCTATAAATTTTAGATCAAAATGACTATGACATGCCAAGTAAAGGAAAAAATTAAGTTTGTTGGGAGATTAAAACTCAAGAATTTCAAGATTCAAGGTGGGCTAAAAAATAAAAAGAGGTTAATTAATAGGTTTTAGGTTGAAGAGAAAAATTAATACCATTAGATTTGTGAGAAAATTAGAGCTAAGCTAGAAAATACTAATCTCAGAGAAGATACTTACTATAGCTAAAATTTAAGGATTCGACCAAATGAAATCTGGGGGTGAACTAGAGAGGTGTCAATATGGTTATGAGACCAAATCCCAAGGTTTCAAATGGTAAAAACTTAATTTTAGAGCCGATTTAATATTTTGGGATACACATCATCAAATAAATAGAGTAAATATCAAGTAATGCATAGTTTAAAGGGCCATCATATATCATTAAGGAAGAAATAGGGAAAATAGTAGTAGAAACATCAAGTGAATGGGTAAAAAAAGATCTCCTAGTTTCAAAGATGTGTATAATACAAATAAATGGAAAAGTGACCTAAATACCAAATAAATAAAGGACACAAACCATCTCATAAACATGAGATAGGTCAAGACCAATAAATATGACTTTCACTGAGATGTAGTATGTCAACAATATTGTATGTGGTAAATAATGTTTAAAGTAGCTAGGTATAAGTTATAAGATTATAAACACCATGATGGAGGGAGCATGGATAAAATATGTAATAAATACATGAAATAATACCTCCAAAGGGAACCCTATATTCAATTAATTTATGAAGCAATAATTGGATAGGATTAGGATGTTATAACTCTATGAGATCATATAATTTATCAAGGTAGAAGAGATCAAAAACTTCCTATTATTACATATACATGGGGATAAATTATAATTCAAAAAATGAAGAATGAAGATCACATATGTAAACTATATTAGTCTAGTTGAGAAGATACTTCAAGGAGGCACTGGTTGAATCTAAAAAATAGAGTGTGTAGCCAATGAGTTAGAATATAATAAGGGAAGGTTTACCTTTCATGTAACATATATAAAGGATAAGTTCATAACAGTAGTGGTATTCTTGGTTATCACTAAATTTCATGGATCAGGACAATGGGGGGAATAAATAAGAACTTCTTATATATCACACTTAATATGGCCATGGAATATTGTTCAACATATCCAAACTCATGGTTGTGTCAAGGCATAGAGAATGCACATAAGGTATAGGTAAATTTAAATTATTATTCCATCCTCATAACCCTATTATTTTATGATTTTGGCATATATTAGGGTGATGCAAAAGGCCAATATACATAATCCTCCCAAAAAAAGTCCCAAGTGATTGCATAATAGAAGTATAATTATCTTGGGATGATCTCCCCCAAGTATAAGTTGATGAAGAAAAATTGGAAGAAAAATATGAAAAAATTCCATGGGGGAGGAATGGATCATGCTTAAAATACTATTGGATGTGATGGGGGACCCAAAAAACTCACATTGATACAACACTACTTGCTATCTCAAGTCAGACCAAACATTAGTAATATATCAAGATGGTTAAAGTTCCTATATGGTTTTATAGTGTAGTAATTTTTTGACTTAGTAAATGGTGTCACCAACACATGAAAAATAATAATGGATATAATAAGGTTATATGTGGACATTCACACCTTTTGTGCAACATATGTACACCCTAGGAAGGCCACACACAAAGAGGAGGATAAGGAAGAGGCGATATGATGTGTCATTATCCCAATAACACAAATTTACATAAATGATTATTTACACAACCTATACTATTACTTGAAGCTAAGAAATAGGAGTGGGTGTACATAAAAATGATATAAGGATACCATTGGCACTAAATTCAAAAATTTCCTATGATCCCCCATCCAAAGTGAATAAATCTAAGGATAAAGGGTTGGGGCCACTCCCTTCCTCATAAGAATAATTTGAGGAGTTATATGTGGATGATGTACCCATAAATAGAAAAAATACAACTAATTTTCATGCCTCTACCTTCTAAAAGAGAGATTAAAACATGAAGGAGAATAAGACACCATAACATATGTAATAGACTTCAAAAAATATAGATTTAGAAGAAGGTATAACTCCACTAAGATGAAGAAGTAAAGTAAAAATAATGTGAGACCACCATCCACTATGTTGGAAGAGTTAGTAAAAATCTCATCAAATAAAGAAATTATAGAGTATAATAGCTAGAAAAAAAGGAATAGAAAAGGTCGCCCTCTCTCAGATCAAAGTAAAAACCAAAACAACATATCAAGAAATACATTCCATGACATGAACATGTGAAACCTAAGTTAGAGAAGGAGAGAATGAAACCCATGATGAAGAAAGGTTATGTATAAGGGTAAACCAAAAATTACCCATGCACAACTATAGGTGGGATCATAATAAAAAACACAACACAAGAATACTATGACCAAGAAAATAGGGATAAATAAAAAATATAGGGGCATGCAAATCTAGAGTAATGTGTAGAGAGTGGTTCTAAGATTATGATAATCAACCCATAGATTATGGAGGTATAAGTAGAAAAGGGTGAGGTTGTAACCTTTCACCATGCCCAAGGTATGGAACCCATGGTGGAGCTCCAAGATGAACAACATAATTAATAATGGTTAGAGAAATGACTAGAGAGGACTATAGGGGAAGATAATGAAAATTATTAAGGGAAAATGACATGGGAGGAAGGAGGTCCTTTGTGAAAAATATAAGAGTAATAAGATGAAACTAATTTTATTAATCCCAACACAAAAAATTATAGGAATAAATTTACATGTGGAAAGCCATGAAGCCTAGTCATGCCACATCCTTGACCTGAAAACATATATCCTTTACTCTGGATGTGTTTTTCAAGGAACCATGGTTTGAGTTCCCTGTGACTATAGGTTCAAATTATTTAGAATATTATACTAAGGGATGATATAATTTACTCATAAAACCAATGAATATGATTTATTTATAGGAATGAAATGCATTAATAAATTTGGTTACTAAGGTTTCTAAACAGACCCTCTTAAACAAGGCAACATGTGAAAGATAAATGTGGGCAATGGAGGAAACCTCAAAATTAAGGATGAAGATAAGAATATCTACTTAGTATAAATGGAACATAAATAATAATAATGGGTTAAGGTATAATGCACACTTTAATATGTACAAGATGACATAACATGAATTAGATGATATAAAGGTTAAGACCACAAAGTTGAGTGATTGGATCTTGAGGACACAACTACAACTCCTCAATACAACTAATATTAATTCAGATGACCCCATGGAAAAATTAGAGATAATTATGGATGATCTCAAAAGGATGAGGATAGGAACTATAACTATATAAAAGGAATCTAGGTAATCCAAATTTAAGTTTTTTGAGCAATTGAAAAATTGAGAGGAAGCACAAAGTAAGATCTCTGAGGCCACACAAGAGATGAATAACGTATTATTAAATTTATCAAGGTAAACAAACATAATAAATGAGCATATCTAAGAGGAAAAGTAATATAAGATCATGATATCCCTCCAAATTTATATAATGACATAAAATTATTATGAAGGAAATGACAAAAAAATTATAAGAAATGGAAGAAAAGATTTAGGCCATTATAAGAAATAAGGATTTCGAGAATTGCTTCTTGGAACTCAAGAAGAAAAAAATTAAGAAAGAGGGATCCATTGAAGACGCAATAATTGAATCCACCAAAGAATGATAAGGTAAAACAAGTGGCTAAGGGGATCTAAGAATAACCTATGACATGGAAGGAGTTGAGTGTGAATGTCATAACCATCATAGATAACATTTAGAGTGTGCTCACAAAGTGGGCTAGTTTTGAAGGATGATATTGCATTGAATGTTATTTAATTATTTAAATTAGCAAAGAAAATTAGTAAAGTCATAAAATTTTCATAGTAAAAGGGAATGAAATATTTTTAATTCTTTGGTTCTTTGATTGATATGAGGATGTGATACCACATGTATAAAATTAATAAAATTTATTAAGGATGGAAAACCAAGTTAATGTGGGGTGATGTTAACCCCAAAATTGGCTATAAATAAGTTTTCATGTGCATAATAGTAAAACCAAAGATCAATACCACTATCTTAATGAAATGGGGCATGGAACATGTAGATAAATACATCCCAATATTATACACCCAATAGAGGTTGCTATCTAAGCATGACGCTAGTTGAAAAAATTAGTCCACATGTATAAATGAAAAATAAGAAAAACCAAGACATGCAAAACCCAATGTAATTATAAGTCAAAAAATAAATCATAGAGGATAATGATATAAGTTATGAATGATGGTATGATTATGATAGATAGTTTTTAAGTAAGGACAAGTGGTGAGGTAGTTGGAATTGAGTGGAGCATTACATTTATTTTTAGGAATATGGTAAACAATAACTAAAAATGAGTTATTACATTAGTGAGGATCCTTTATTTAACACTTTTAATCCCTATACTAATCCTCCTTAGCTATTCAAACTATTGGTTTAGTCTAATATCCATGACTTCTAGATGATCCTTTAGTAGTCCTTTCTTAGTGGACTCTTCCCCCAAAAAATTCTTTTGAATCCCCTAGGCTTAGTTTCCTCCTTCCCCTCCTTATTTTTGTGGGCATGAGACATTTATTTAACAACCTTATGGCTTGAGTCACCTTTTTCCTCCCCAAATTTGAACTCAATAACTTTTAGGGTCCACTTTTTCATCTCTAGTAGAGATATAACTTCATTTTTAGCCAAAGCAAGGATTTCCTCTCCATCAAATAGGATTAGCTTCCTTTTACCTTTATTCAACCCCTTATACCATTTTAGAAAAAAATTGGGCCAAGGTCTTCCCCAAGTCCTCTAACTCCTCCCATGTGTCTTTTATAGAGTCATCAGATAATGACTCCTTGATTTTCTTCAAAATCACCTCCTTAGTCCCCTTCACCCTATTAATGACCATCGAATTGGATTCCAAAATCAACAAAAATATTAGGACAGGGTGTAGATTGATATTCAATATCTCCACTTGGTAAAACTCTATTGAACTTTTAAACAACCTTAACAAGTAAAAATGTAGAATAATAGTAAAATAATTATTTAAATGATTTGACATAAGGAAGTGGTGGAAATAAATCACCCTATGATTCCCTTATAGATTTATTTATTTCATAACTTGTAGGAAAATTTGAAACCAAATATAAGGAATATTTACATATAGGAAGCCATTTTTCACCTTCTGGGCCATATCTTTTGACTTGTAAAAGGTTTTTATAAGCCCAAATATTTTATTTTTATCCTTATATGCCTTGATTCATTTTCATGAATTTACCATAATATAAGTAATGATCTCATCCATGATGGTGATTGATATTTCTCTCATTCTAACTAACCTATCCCTCTAGGTCCTAGAAAAGTCTATGGAAAGTTTAGGGTTATAGACAATAATATGATCCAATGTATGTAATCATCCTGCCTCTCTCCAATATGTACTAGATAGAGACATTACTATTAATTTGTACATAGGAAATCATCTCATTATTATCTATATATCCACGCATTTTAAAATTTTTGAAATTTATTTTTTCTTTTGAAATTTTCTCTTTGTTGAAATGAATGGGTATTAAACTTCATGTGACATTGGTTGATGACCTAACATGATTCAAAATGATGTTTTTTCACCTCATATGTGATTTTTGATCCTCAAAACAAATATTAATAATGATCATATCCTAATTATTACTATGGTACTCAATAAATTTTGTGTTCACCTAATGCCTAAAAATATTGTATGCCCCTTGCCTGGAAATGATATGCTCATGGTTAATCATATGGGATTGTGAGTTATTTTATCCCCATATTTTAATTTACTCTAAAATTAAGGGGGGAGGTTCTCAATTTTGACCCACTTTTAAAATTATTTCTTTTCACTCCCATGTTGTCCATATAGTCAACACAAGCATTACCTTCCCTATAAACATGTTTAATCGTATACACCTTGAAATTGTTAAGAAGGACTCTCACAAGACTAATGCCATTTGAAATGGTCTAGGTGAGAGTTTATTACCCATCGAGGTAGTTTATGATGTTCATTGAATATCCTTTAATGACTAAGTTTTGAATATTAATAACAACCACCATCTAGATTCCCCAAAGAGTTGCTCTAGATTTAGTCACATGATTGGTATAAATACCCATCTCCCCAACATAGACAAAATAAAAAGAGCTATTCTATCCATAATAAACTCCATCTACTTGATGGCCTTATATTCCCTTTTGTGGCCCCATACAAATTTAGTTTAATTCAATCCCCAAAAGGATTAGAATGCTTAACAAGTCTCCTGTTTCTTTTACTAGATTTGATACTTGAGACCTTAGGAACTTATAAGCTCCAAGTAGAAAGGATCAGTTGAGAAACCTCTCATATAATATACTTGTTATTAGGTAAAATTAATATCCAATTCTCCTTTATAGCCTTATTTATTCTCAACACCATCAATATTAGGCTGATTTTTTAATCCCTAAATATGTGAGAATTTCTCTCCTTCCATAACCTTATAAAAATATGAGGAAGGGTTAGATTACATAGTAGGTATACCACCAAATATTTACAGGGAGGGTTTCACTACAAAATGAGGCCCTAAAGTGAATTTGGTCTCACCCATGTAATAATAAATTTATCCAATAAGAAATAAAAACTAATTTTAGAAAAAGGGTAATCCAAGAGAAGATGCTTAACTGATTCCTCATCCCTTCTACACAAAACACATATGTTATGGATTGGTAAAACTATTTTTATGAGGTTGTCAATAGTCAATACCTTATTTTAGTTGACCAACTAGAATAAAATTTTAACCTTTGATATTAGGTTTTTCACCTATAAATATTTTCATTTACCTCTAACACCCCATATCGAGAAAGTAACCTAACTTGACTGAAAATAAATAGACTCTTATTTATGCCAAATCATTTTTTCCTCATAGGGTGTATGCTAATATTGAATTCCTTTCATTTATAGGTTAGTATTCTCAACCTATGGTTATTTTCACCAAACTTAGCCTCCTAATTTAAATCCTTCCACTTTTATCCTTCTTTATTGAGGACTTAGTAGTCTCTGACTTTTTCTCCAATGTTAGCAGTGAAACATAGACTAAAACCATTCCACTACTCTGATAATTTTAATTAGGATACTAAATATCCAAGGGTATTTCTAGAATTTTACCTTCCTCTCATTACCAATAATTTATTTGATCTTGTTAAATAGTAACTCTTTGTATTTTATTAAAACTTTACAAAATGGGGATCTTTGGGTTGGGACTTATTCCATAAGGAAAATATCTTCATCTCTACCTACAAGTATTTTTTCATTAATTTTGCTAATCCAAATGGATTATTCATTCATAATATTCCACCCCTATTTAGTAATCAAATCATTGTTCATGTTTTTGATCCTTCTTATCCCTAAGCCCCCATAGATTTTTAGACTAAAAACATTATTTCAAGACACTAGAGAGAATCTATTTTTTCTCATTTGTCAAACATATGAATATTATTTGAATCTATTCAATTATTTATATAATATTATTAGGCATCTTAAAAATATACATCTAATAAATTGGGATGATTTGAAGTGAGATCTTAACTGTTTGGAGCTTTCCAACTTCATATAGGAGGCAACCTTTACATATCATTAATTTATTTTGAATCCTTAATAAAAGTGGGTTATATATTTCTAATTAAATCCTTTAATTACATAAATTCATACCCAATTAGGATGATGATATATTATATATTTGGTACTCAATAATTCTATAAATTTTGTGTTGAAGGTTTTCTAGTGTGTGGACAAAAATATAAAAATTTTGGTATAGTTCACACACTGAACCATAACCTCATCATAATCTAATAGAAAAAATTTAATTTCCTTTTCTTATCTCACTAAATCTTACCCCATGATGAAGGTATCATCAATAAATTGTTGATGTGTTAGGGTATCCATCGACAAGGTAATTTGAAGACCTTTAAGTCTCCCTTCCTCCCTAGATTATACATACTTAAGGGACTCCACCATTATAATTAATAATTGTGGTGAAATAGGATCTCATTTATTGAGTTTTATTTTATCCAAAAATAATCCTTTTGGGGTGCCATAGATCATCACTAAGAATTTAGAAGTCAACACACAATCATTAATGATACTCTGAATCGTAAGGTTGAATCCAAATTTCTTTAGGATTTTATCTAAGAATTTCTATGACACTTTATCATAGGCTTTATTAAGGTTAATCTTGAGGAACATTCCTACTCTAAAGGAGTGATCAATAATATGAATATTTTTATGAACCAATATGATACCATCATTTAATTTCCTCCCTTGAATGAAATCCCCTTGTTGTTCAGATATAATATTGGGAAATAAAGGTTAAATTTTAAGCACTAAATTTTTATCACATATATTATAAAATTTGTTACAAAGATTAATCATTATAAAATCCTATCTTCTTGGGGAGGATGACAAGGAAAATGTTATTCAATTATTTGAGAAATTTTCATACTCTAAATTTTTTTTGACCACCACTACTTTAAATTATATAATGTCCCAAAAGTGTTATAATAAAATATGTGGTAAATCATCTAGGTTGGGATATTTTTAGCCTTACATATAAAAATAAATGCAATTAACTTATTTTAGAATCAGTGGTCTAATAATCTCATTGTTGTCATCTAGACTATTCATATTGTGGAACAATTCTAGGATATGGTTTTTCTTACTTAGATCAAGTTTTAGTTCTACCAAAAAATATGATTTTTAAGTAAGATAAAAAATAATTTTTAACCTCCATTCCTTCATTACATTCTATTCCATCATCCTTAAATAGCTCCCTAATTTTGATTACATTTATTTTTTTTTGTTTTTTGGCTAATGAAAGAACTTGGTGTTTCTATCTCCTTCCTTTAGCCAAATACACCTTGACTTATGTCTCCAATAATATTCTTATTTTGATTTAAGGTTGTGGAAACATATACATATATATTTTTATTTTTAGATGTTTTCCCAAATTTTTACATTATTTTTCACCTCCTCTTTAAGTTTTAACAAGTTTTCCTATATTTTCCTCTTTTGCTAAAAAATGTTGCCAAACACATCCTTATTCCAAATTTTGAGTTTTTGTTTAATGAAATTAAATTTTCATGATAAGATGAACATGCCTATTCTTTTGAACTAATATTTTCACCATATATTCATTGAGTCATAAATTTTTGGGTGCTAGATCCACATCTTCTCAAAGTGAAAAAGGATGTTCTTACTTTTGAATTCATTCTCTTTAATGAAACCCAGTGGGTTGTTATCCAAACCAATCCTCTAAAGGGTAGTGATCATATAAAAAAAATTAATTTCCCAATATATGGATAGAATAACTCTATCAAGTGTGATTTGAATGTTTTTACCCACTAACCTTTTATTTTTCCAAGTTAAATTAGCTCCACTTAGATTTACATATAATAACCCATTGTTGGAGATGAGGTCATTGAGGTTTGCCATGATATCATTGTAATATTTTAATCCTCATTAATTTTCCATGGGAAAAATATGGGCTACTAGATAGTATCACAATCCCCTTTGCCAATAGTGCACTGAACTATAGACCATTGTACTATGTTATTGATGAGTAGTGATATTTCTAAGGGAAATTAAAACTAATATGTATGTGACTATGTTTCACTATATTTTCATAAATATGATATTTTTAATCTATGTATACATGCTAAAAGCTATGTTCTGAGTGCATGAGGATGTCTTGATATCTGAGATAAACCCCTATGAATGCCCCCTCTTTTGATGGGATTTATTGAACCTATGAAATAATTATCCTTAAAATAATATCTATGCATATATTGGGACATTTGTGGTAGTTATGTGTTGTCATTGATGTCAAGTGGCATTGGTGATGACAAAGTGACATGAGAGTGCTCTTGGTCTAATATGCATGATCTTAGTGCTCAGCCTAGTCTTGATTGCTAGTGAAAGCTTATGGGAGAAGTTGGTTCTATGGAAGCATGAGTGGTTGGCATGGAGCATGTAGAGAGATTAAATGGTATGACCATGTGCTTGAGTGAGTAATTGGAGGCCTTCTAGGTGGTCTTTAGGTAGAGTGCAAGTCATCTTATGCCTTGTGGGCTTAACCATGTATGGTTGCTTATGGGGTTTTAAGTACTTTGAGAGTTATATCATGATTAAAATATTATTATGTTTTTCATATGAATTTTTTACATGTATAGGGTGATAATAGGTTAGATGCATGGTTTGAAATAGGTGGCTAGTGGTTTGCAAGATAGTTTGACCATTGGCCTAGTTGGCCTAGATGGGTTTGTGAGGCCTTGTGAAGGGTCAAAGGGTGTTTGTAGGTTAGTGAATCTTGTTTTTATATGAGATATGGTCAAGAATGTTTTTTTAATCATTTTTATCAGGTTTTAGGTCATAGATTGAGCTACAAAGTTAGAAAGATGGTTTAGAAGCTTCAAAGGAGGCTCAAATGGTGCATTTTGAGCTCAAGAGGAAATTTTTAACATTTAATAGTTCATGTAGAATTTTCATGGGGACCTAAATTTTTTTGGAGAGCTATAACATAGACCTAATAATCCTTTCCAATTATTTTTTAGTGGATTGAGGGATATAACTTTATGAACATTCGTTAAGAATGTAAACTGGTCATAAACCCATTATAAACCCTCATAATGGAGTGATTGGAGAGATATTGATAGAAAGGACCCATAATGGATTTTTTAACCAAGTTTTACTATTGGAAGGTATAGAAGAATCCTATAGGAATCTCCATGTGGTAGTGGTGTGTTAAGGTAGTGAGTAAAAGGTACAAAAATATGCTTGTTTCTAAATATTTTAGTGCTACAAGTAGGGTTGATTGAGTTAATACATAAGAGTTATTAGAGATTGAAGGATAGTAATTTTTATTGAAGTACATAGAGTTGTTTTTTCAATAAATAGTCACTATGTCAATTATATAAGTCAATTAAGTTGACTAGTCGCTAGAGTGAAAATGGAGCAAATAGTGAACAAAAGCCAGTCAGAGTGAGAACCTATTTAAGGATTGATTTCAGGTGTTTAGGGATGGAAAAAATGGTTTTTGGTATTATTTCAAGACCCATCCCTCCTAGTTCACTTATTTTTAAGTGTTTATGGTGTTTATAAAATAGCTAGAAGGAGCTCACAAAATGACTAGCATGTGTAAGACAAGATATTGGAACCCATGATAGTGAGAATGGTTTGTAGTAGTAAATTATCCATTAAAGCATATGAATTTTTTGATTTTAAATTTTCTAATGTTGTTTTAGGATCACATGAATGTATTGGAACATTAAGGAAGTGTCTTCACAAGTGGTAGATGTCATGTTCATCATGACTAGTTTTTGGAGCTTGTAGGTAGTCTGAAGTGGCCTATTTGGAGAGGCTAGTTTGAGGTATTCTGAGTAGATTTTGAGGTAAGAGATTTATTACATGTATTTGGTCTTTATACTTTGTTTATAGTTTGGTTGGAATAGTCAAATATCTTTGACTGAGTTTCTAGTGTGCATAACCAGTTTGAGTAATCAATTTGTTTGAGTTGGTTTGGACCTGTGTGAGTTATGTGAAGGTGACAAATGGATTTGGAGGTATTTTTTAAGTCATAGATGACCTATCCATGTGTTTTTTATGTTTTTTTTTGAGAAAATATTCTATACACTTCAATTTTATATGACTATGTTTTTTGGGTTTCTAGACCTATTAGCGAGTAGTCTAAAAGGCTTGGTTCAAGGTATGAATTAGAGTTCCAAATGTTATAGACCCATGTGGGAGTGAAAAATGATCTATTGGAGGTATTTTTGATGTGTTTGAAGTATTGGTGATGGATATTATTCATGGAGATGGTCATATGTGGTGAATGACCTATAAGGGCTAATGCATTAGGCCTAATTGAGATCTAAAGGAGGGTTGAGCTTGTTTTGAAGTATGTATGACCTTTGGAGTGTTTGAGTTGGCTTGATGACATGTATGAGAATATTTTCTAAGGATAAGACAAGTGTGTGAAGTATCTTGGCTGACCAAGATGGGTTAGATGATAGAGTGATATATATATATATATATATATATATATATATATATATATATATATATATATATATATATATATATAAGGTCAAATTGGCCTATTTGTGTAGGTGAGAGAGTGTGTACATTCAAGTGAATGAAAGAGCTCAATCAAGGAGTAGATATGGGTCATTGAGGACCTTCATAGGGTGAAGATAATTAGTCATGTTTGATTGATCAGTTCATGAGCTAACAAGTCATTAGACCTAATATTCTAAATGGTGACTTGGTTAAGTGAATGAGGTAAGTGTGCCTGCCTTGAGAAGAGAAGCAGTCTTGTAAGTGTTAGAGAAAGAGAAGGTCATAATTATGTGTATAATACATCAGCGTAGTGGTGGAAATTATATTAGAGGTGGTTGAGTGGGTGTTTAATCACCTAGGGGGTTGTAGCCTCCTTGCTAGTTGGAGCTAGCTAAAGGTCTAGTTGGAGCTGGACTAAATTGAGGGGTGGATGCTCTTTGATCAGTTAGTTCTAGTCTAAAGTCTCATGTTTGTATTATACATATAAGACTATATTCCATTGTTTTTTAGTCTTGAGAGTGGTTTTATCCCCCTAGAGGGTTTCCCACATAAATTATGTGTTCATATGATGTATGCTCTTGTTCATTTTTTAAGGTATAAGCTTTCATGTTCATGTTGTTGTATGATGAATGAGTTTATGTAATTGAATATGTATTGTTAACTAATGATTTGCCCCCCCTCTTATTAGCTACTTCCATAAATTGGTATTAGAGTAGGTCCTTCTTGAGTCTTAATCAGCTTGGAAGGTGATCTTGTGAGTAGCTTAGTTGTTGGTGTTTTCCTAGTCATCTTGTTGGTAAAGTTGATGAAATTATTGATGATCAGTCTGGTTGTTATCATGGTTATTCATTTTTTCTGAGTTGTGCTTTCAAGACTAATGAATTTTTAAGGTTTCTCTATGATGGATAAGTCTATGAAGATCATATTTGAAGTCTACATAAGGGTCTACATGTTGACACTAGCAAGTTCAAAGGACTATACTAAAGTAAAATCCAAGATCAAACTTATATTTAATGATAGAGATTATTGAAGATGGTCTCTTGATCAGCTAACATGAAAGAAGAGAGATAGGTAGTGATCTAATTAGAATCTTAGAGTATGAGACCTAATTAAGGTCTATATGAATCTTCTTAAAGTATGAATGTATGAGCATGTTATCCTATTTATCATTGTTTGAAGTTGACAAAATCCAATGAAGGAACTCTAAATATCATTTGAGGTCATGCCCTATTTGCATTGACAAATAAGTCAAGAGGATGTTCTATGAGTGTATGATAGATGTAAAAGTCTTTGAGGATATGAATAATAATATGAGAGGTCATATGAGGTGTAAGGAGTGCTTAGAGAACTTGTGGAAATCAAAAATTTTCATTAAAGAAGTTTTTTATGAAAATATGATTTTTGGAATTTGAAAATTCAAGTTTATCAAAAGGAAACTAGTTTGAAAAAAATTGGATTATAGATGCCATGAATGAAGTCAAATCAAGATAAGGTAAGTAAACTCATTCATGTTCTTGGATCTCTATGAGTGTTGGATGGATTAAGTGTAAGGATTCCTTCAGTAGTGTCCATGCTTGGAATGCATGCTTGAGCTCAAGGAGGTGTCTAAGGTACAATGATATGAAGATGCCACAAGTTTTGAGTTTTCATAATAATATCTTAACTATGAGGATAAGGTTGATTCTTTGAGTCAATTTGAAAGGCTTTCATGAAGATATCAATGGACTAAGAGGTTAGTTATGACCTTAAGGTCATGTAGCATGAGTTTTATTATTATGCTATCCTATTTTGAGTGTTTTGAAGGAAATATTACTTATCATATGTCTGATAGATAGTAGGTGTATACAAAAAAATTTATGATGGTGTGTTTCCATGAAATGCTTTGCAAAGTTCTTAGCCATAATAGTTTGTGGTTTCTAAAGGATAGATGGTTGATCATATGGGAGATATTATTGATTATCTCAAATGTTCAAGCCTGCTTGAGGAGGTCTAATTGATCCTACAAGTTAGTGAAGAGAAAATAAGTAAGGATGATTATTTAAAAGGTATGTTCAGGTCTCCTAATCCTAAAGTGCATTTTTGATCAATTTTTAATGCATTGGTTGAGTATGGATTTAAAGAATAAAGGTGGATTAGTTTGTTTGAGGTCATGAGAAAGATAGTCATGAGTCATTTCCAAGTGGTTTGAGCTTTTATTGTGCTCAAATGTGTATTTTGAGGTCAAAAGTCATAGTTGACTAATTTTGGTAGTGATGACTGCCTAGAGTGTGCCCAATATGCTCTTTTGGTGTTTTTTTGGGGATAGAAGGTTGGATAAAGTTGATTAAAGTTGGTTTTGTCATTTATAAGTAGGAGAGAAGACTTTATGATGACAAAGAGGTACTCAGGTATGATTTTTATCTTTTGGTCATGGTGTTAGCCAGGTGTGATGGTGATGGCTCTGTAGGTCCAGATTGGTAGTTCTTAGGTAATTCCATGAGCTTGGGTGAGTGTCAAGAATACTTAGATACTTAGGAATATGTTTAAACCTCAATGGGGTGTTTTATAGTGGGCTTCATGCATTAAAGGTGTTTTGAAATATTTTTTTTGAATTTTATATGTTCACTATTGACCCTATTTTAACCTAAGGAAGAGAAATTCAAAACCAAGCTGAAGGAAATCATGGTTCCCAAAGGTTTGGAGGCTTAAAATTTATCATGGAAGTGATTTTTTATGGTCTCTATGTGTGGTATCTAGCTCAGGTGTCTATGTTGACTAGAGGTTAACCTTTTACCAAGGTTTACTTTGAAGGCCTAGTCATTTAGGCATGATTAAAAAAGTGGTCTATCTTTGGATTTGGATTATAGAAGCTGAAAATAAACTAAATGGGCCAAATGGGTAGCTATTTTTTTTTAAAGTGGTATGAGGGTAAGAATTTTTCAATTTATTTATGTTTTGGTCTTTTAGGAGGCCTAATTGGCCAGTAGGCTAAAGAAAGAAGTCTACTAAGGAGGATGAGTTGGGAGCACATTATTGGCATGTATGAGGGGGAATGGTAATGTAATTTATATATAGAGTTTCATGATCTAAAGGTTCACACATAGATATTTATGAGGTTTGCAATGGATATAAGAGGTCTAAGTAGGCCTAGTGGAGAAATTGAGCAATTTTATGATATATTTATAAATAAAGTTAGATTTTTTGGTTCCAAATGAGTATTTTGGTCTATTATAATCCTTATTTAGTTATGTTTCTATAATTGAAGTTACTTTGGTGTTCTATAGGGTGCCTTGGGTGCAAAGGTATGTGAGCTTGCATAGTGTTATGGTGCTCATATTATTGTATGAGTTGATGCTAGATATTCTTGAAGGTCCTATATGTATGCATGGGTTATATAAAATGAAAATTGGATTAGGGTACTATGGGGAGCTATGTTAATATGTAATTAGTGATAGGTCCAAGGATCTAGGTAGTTTGGAAGGACTAAGTTCTGGTTATTTAGTTTTGCTTGAGAAGATTCAGTTGTCTGATCAGATCTATTGAAAGAAAGAAGTGTGATTCAATGTTATATAGGTCTCTTGGAGGCTTATAGGTATAATTTTAGTGTTTATCAAAGGGGGAGTTGATTTCTTTATTTCTCAAGTGATAGTGGTTTGAGGGAGAGCTAGTGTGATTTCCTAGTGGTCAGGTCAAAGGATCTTATAGGTATTTTGGAGCTATGACCTGAGTTGATTCTTGAAGGAGTCTTGGTCTAAGGGGGAGAACTATGGTTTCTTTATGATATGATATTTATATTTGGTATTCTCTAAGTTTCAAAGGATAATAAATGAAGGTATGTACTTTTTTTTTAGTTCTTGAATATTTCTTGATTAAAGAGGAAAAGAGCTTATTGTTGATAGATGAGTCTACTTTGCCATTTTAGGAAAGGGGGGAGAGAATAAAGGAGGTGTTGCCATAAATGAAAAATTGGGAGATTTTTGGGATATTGGTGGTAGTGATGTGTTTTCATTGATGTCAAGTTGCATTGGTGATGACAAAGTGGCATGAGAGTGCTCTTGGTCTAATATGCATGATCTTAGTGCTCAACTCAGTCTTGATTGCTAATGAAAACTTGTGGGAGAAGTTGATTCTATGGAAGCATGAGTGGATGTCATGGAGCATGGAGAGAGAGTAAATGGTATGTCCATGTGGTTGAGAGATCAATTTGAGTCCTTCTAGGTGGTCTTCAAGTGGAGTGCAAGTCATCCTATGCCTTGTGGGCTTGACCATATATGGTTACCTATGGGGTTTTGAGTAATTTGAGAGATATATCATGATTAAGAGCCTATTATTCTTGGAATATTAACTTTAGGAATGTATAGGGTGCTAATAGGTTAAGTTTATGGTTTTCAAGAGATGGCTAGTGGTTTAGAAGATAGTTTGGCCATTGGCTTAGTTGGCTTAGATGGGCTTGTGAGGCCTTGTGAAGGGTCAAAGGGTGTTTACAAGTTTAGAATATATTTTTTACATGAAATATGGTCAATAAATTTTGTTCAATCATGTTTATCAGGTATAAGGTTAGAGATTGAGCTATAAATTTAGAAAGATGGTTTAGAACCTTTAAAGGAGGCTCGAATGGTGCATTTTAAGCTCGAGAGGAAAGTTTTAACATTCACTAGTTCATGTAGACTTTGCATGGGGACCTAAGACTTTTTTAAGAGATGTAAAATGGACCTAAGAATCATTTCTAAGTATTTTTTAGTTGATTGAGGGACAAAGCTTTATGAACATTCATTAAGAATGTAAACTAGTTAGAAACCCTTTATAAACCCTCATAATGGAGTGTTTGGAGAGATATTCATAGAAAGGACCCAAAATTTATTTTTTTAACAATTTTTTACTATTATAAGGTATATAGGACTCCTATAGGCATCTCCAAGTGGTAGTGGTGTGTCAGGGCAATGAGCAAAAGGTATAAAAATATGCTTGTTTCTAAAGATTTTAGTGTTATAGGTAGGGTTGACTAAGTTGACACATAAGAGTTATTAGATATTAAAGGATATGAATTATTATTGAATTAATAGAGTTTTTTTGGCAATAAATAGTCACTGTGTCAATTACTAAGTTAGTTAAGTTGACTAGTCACTAGAGTGGAAATGGAGCAAATAGTGAACAAAAGGCAGTTAGAGTGAGAACCTATTTAGGGATTAATTTTGGGTATTTAAGGATGGAAAAAATGGTTTTGGGTATTATTTAAATACATATACTTCCTATTTACTTATTTTTAAGTGTTTATGGTGCTTATAAAATATCTATAAGGAGCTCACAAAATGACTAGTCTATGTAAGACAAGATATTGGAACACATGATAGAGAGAATGGTTTGCAGTAGAAAAGTGGAAATTAAAGCATATGAATTTTATGATTTGAAAATTTATAAGGTTATTATAGGATAAAATTAATGCATTGGAAGATCAAGGAAGTGTTTGCACAAGTGTTAGATGTCATGTTCATCATGACTAGTTTTTGGAGCTTGTAGGCAGTCTAAAGTGGCCTATTTGGAGAGGCTAGTTTGAGCTATTATGAGTAGATTTTGAGGTGAGTAAGATATTGGTGATATTATATGAGTGTAATATCTTCATTAAATGGATTTTTTATTTATACTTTGTCTCTATTTTGGCTGGAGTAGTCAAATATCTTTGACTAAGTTTCTAGTGTGCATAATCAGTTTGAGTAATCAGTTTATTTGAGTCAGTTTGGACCTATGTGAGCTATGTGAAGGTGAAAAATATATTTGGAGGTGATTATTAAGTCATGTAGGACCTATAAATTTGTTTTTTTAGTGGTTGTTTGAGAAAATATTTTTTATGCTTCAGTTCTATATGAATATGTTTTTTGGGTTTCTAGACCTATTAGCGAGTAGTCTAAAAGGCTTGGTTTAAGGTATGAATTAGAGTTATAGATGTTTTAGACACATGTGTATGATATATTGGATGTATGTTTTATGTGTTTTAAGCATTGGTGAGGTCTATTATTCATGGAAATGGTCATATGTGGTGAATGACCTGTAAGGGCTAATGCATTAAGCCTAATTGAGATCTAAAGGAGGATTGAGCTTGTTTTGAAGTATGGAATACCTATGGAGTGTTTGATTTAGATTGGTGAAATTTATGAGGTTATTTTATAATTTTAATAAAACTATGTGAAGTATCTTGGCTGACCAAGATGTGTTAGATGATGGAGTGATATATATATATATATATATATATATATATATATATATATAAGGTCAAATTGACCTATTTGTGTAGGTGAGAGAGTGTGTACATTCAAGTAAAGGAAAGAGCTAAGTCTAGGAGTAGAGATGGGTCAATGAGTAACTTTAGAGGGTGAAGAAAATTATTCTTTTTGACTAATTAGTTCATGAGATAACAAGTCATTAGACCTAATATTTTAAAGGGTGACTTGGTTGAGTGAATGAGGTAGGTGTGTTTGCCTTTAGAAGAGGAATAGTCTTTCAAGTATTAGAGAAAGAAAAATTCTTAATTAGGTGTAGATGTTGGGTGAATATTTTTTCACCAGATAACTGACAGAAAAATGGTTACATCAACCACAACATAAGGAGATTTATGCAAAAAAATGGGTGTGGTGACCACATCCAGAATGAGATAAATCTCTCCTCTCAGCAAGGGGAGGTGCCCTATAATATATATATATATATATACATATATATATATATATATACATATATATATATATATATATATATCACAAAATAGAGGAGAATTTCTATTTAATTACTGAAGGCATTTCTCTTCTTTCAGAAATGATGTTTAGAAAACCAGAGGAAGACTTCCTAGGTAGTAATTGTAACCATAAGAAATCTATGAAAGCACAAAGTCTTTCATTGCTTCTCTCACTAATTATGATGAAGGACACCATAGGATTAAGTTCAGCCCAAAGTATCCACCTGAAACTACAAAAAATTAAAGGATTACAAAGGATAAAGAGAGATCAAAGTCTCTCTAGTATCTTTTACAAAAAATACAGACTGAAGATAATTATGGTAGCACAAAGTCTCCCATAGTCAGCTTTAAGACATCTTCTAGCTTATTTCCACTTGTTTTTCTTGTTTGATTAAATGGACAAAACTGTATTTTAGGAAAAAGATAAGAACAATTTCCTAAATGACACAAGCTATTTCAACACAAAGTTTGAAAGGTCACTTGATTTCTCATTCACTTAACAAAATATGATTAACAGTCTGAGCTCAAAGTCTTAAGAATGCCTTTCAATTTGAGTAGATCTTCACTTTTGATAGTAGAGAGAGATCCCTTCTACCAAATGGGAGATTACAATATATAGCATTCCAAGAAAGACTTGGGTGCTTATTTTCATGAAATCAGCCCATGCTGAATTGAATGCATTGAATATTTTTGAAAGAGCCATGTTGGAATAGGTCATCAGCCTTAACTTTGGTGTTTTGAATCATCTTAAATGTCTCCTCCTAAGCATGGGTTGTTTGGTCTTCTTTATGATGTTCACACGGCTATCTATTCACCTTTACTTAATGTAGAAAAATAGGCCACACCTTTGAATGTTTTCTCTTTTTGATGTCCACCTGGTGGATTGTTCACCTACTAGAATAAATCTTCTACATATATTTATAGACTTTCTATAGTCATTCCCTCCTTCCTTTCCACATTTTGTCTCTTCTTGGTAATCTGAGCTCTCGGGGCTATCTTCTCACTTTCAGTTGGCTTCTTTAGCTCTTTTCTTGGCTGGTCACTAAGTTTATTCTCAGGTCTTTTGAAAATCAATAGTTATTCCATCACCCTAAATTTGATGTTCATGGGGATGTCACGGGTCACTTGAACCACTTTGAACCTTTGAACCTTGAACTCTTTTGGTTCAAAGGTTCAATGGTTCAATGGTTTAATGGTTCTACGATTCAATGTTTTCTTCTTTGGTTGAACCATTTCCTTGAACCATTTGGTTGAACCTCTTTCTAGAATCCTCCACTTTATCCATTCACTCAAAGATTTCACTCAAACTTTGACCTCTTTGAACCCTTTGAACCTTTGAATCTTTCAAAGTTTAAGGTTCAATGGTTCAGATCTATTTCTTTGAATCCTTTGAAGCTTCAAACTCTCTGGATCCTTTCATTCTCTAAGTCTATTGAACTCATTAAACTCATTAAACCTTTAAACCTTTCAAAGTTCAAGGTTCAATGGTTTAATGGTTCAATCTTAACTCTTTGAATCCTTTTATTCTTTAAGTCCATCGAAGCTATTGAACCTTTGAAATTGTTCAACCTTTAAACCTTACGAAGGTGGGGTTCAATGGTTCATTCCAATTATTTGAAGCCCACTGTTAAGTCTTTTGATTGAACTTGGGCATTGAACCATCCTAAAAACACTAAGGAAAAGCCTTAAGTGTTTTGAACTTCCTTTGAAGAAAGCCCACCTATTGAACTTGTGACTTCCTTAGCTGAAAAGACTTGAATATTTGAAAAACTTAACTGCTTAGAACATTTTTGAGAAATAAAAGAGAGAGTTTTGGTCTATAGTACCAAAATGGTCTGTATGTTGTCCACAAAATTAAGTGATAGATTTTGGGAACAACAACTAGCTCTAGTTGGGAACTTCCATCGATTGAAAATAGAAATAATTGAAGGGAGTAGAAACTAGAATCTCAATGCACCAAAAACAAATGAAAAACACAAAACAAAAGGAATACTATACAAAAATTATGCATATGTATAACTAGACTTATATGATACTTCAAGGATTGAAGTGCTTCAGATGCTACCCACTGTGAGGTAGAGCAAATGACATTCCATCTTGATATTTCAACAAGAAACTATTTTTACCATTTAAACAATGAATGGAAAATGGGCCTCTCCACAAGGAATCCAATTTTCCATGCATTCCTTTTGGTTCTCTCCTCTTGTCCCACAACAAGACTTGATCTCTAATCTAAAAATCATGGATCCTTGCTTTTTGATTGAAGAGTCTCTTTACCAAACTTTGATGCATAGAAATTTGGTCCACCACCATAGTTTGTTTCTCATTTAGCTCAGTCAAGCACATGATTCTATTGTCAATGGAACTTTTAAAAGTTGAATCTTCTACTGACTTTGCCAAATTCAATGCTAGTAATTCTAGGGTGATTGGTACCTCTACATTAAGACCATAAAAAATTTGGAATGGGGACATGCCTATCACAATTTTGGGAGTAATCATGTCTTCCCATAAAGCATCAAGAAATGATTTATGCCAGGTTCTCTGATTGTCATTTATTAACTTCCTGATAAAGGTCACCAGGTTCTTGTTGCTTGATTCTTCTTGACCATTTCCTTGCAGATAATAGTCAAAAGAGTGGGAGAGGATAATCCCATAATAGTATCAGAACTGGGTGATCTAATGAGAAGAGAAATAGGTTGTATTA
Organism: Torreya grandis; assembly: GCA_037957365.1. NCBI lineage: Eukaryota > Viridiplantae > Streptophyta > Pinopsida > Cupressales > Taxaceae > Torreya > Torreya grandis. The sequence continues at coordinate 138,770 of JARHVA010007789.1, forward strand.
TCTGTTACAATCTTGGTTGGGACCCCAAACCTAGAAATGATGTTTTCCTTGAGGAAATTACATACTACTTTTGAAGTAGCATGCTTGACTGGAATGGCTTCCACACACTTGGTAAAATAGTCTATGGCTTGAAGTACATAGTCATGTCCAACACTCAAGGATGGATTTATAATGCCAATGAAATCAATTCTTGATTACTAAAATGGCTCTTTTATCACCACAAGCTTGAGAGGTAACACAACCAACTTAGGTTTGCCAACAAACTATTGACATAGCTTGCATCTACGTACCTAAGCGTATGAATCTTGAAATAGAGTAAGCCAATAATACCTAGCTCACAGAATCTTAAGGGTAGTCACAGGCATATAAAAATGTCCTCCATAAGCCAAATTGTGGAAGGAATCTAAAAGTTTATTTTGTTGCACTTTATCCACATAGTGAAAGAATACCCCATCAAGGTTCCTCTTATATATACTATTGTCCCACATGACAAAGTTGACAGCTTTCAATTTAACAATCCTATTTTCTTTATGAGACAGATGAGTAGGACACTCTCCATAGGTAAGTAAATGAGAAATATTTGAATACCACTCATTCGTAGTGGTGACAAAGAGAACTATTGGCATGTCTTAAACTTGCATTTCTTCATGCTCTACTTCTTATGGTATGTTATCAACAATTAATTGGTAGAGACCTCTTCCCTGCATGAGCTTTATAGGTTTGATAATAAGATCAAAATCTTAGATTTTGGTAATCCAATTGCCTCTTTTATTTCTAAACTCTTGCTGAGTCAGGATAGACTTTACTATTGTATTAGAAACTAAAGCAATAGTGCATGAGTTAAATATGTAAAAATGGAAGTATTTTACCACCTTTACCACAACATAAGCATGCTTATCCATGTTTGAATACTTTAGCTCATGAGCTTTGAGAGGACAACTCATGAAAGATATGAGAGATTCCACACCTTCTTTGTTCTACTGAACCAAAATGGCTGAAAGTGTGTGTTCAGAAGCATAGATGTACATCATGAAGTCTTTGGTGTAATTAGGATAAACCAAAACTGGGGCATGGGTGATAGCTTCTTTGATGTCTTGAAATGCTAACTTTCCTTCTTTAGTCTAGCTAAAAGTGGCTTTGCCCTTCATCATATTGACAATGTGGCAAGTCTTATCTGTGAATTTAGGAATGAACCTTCGTAAAAAATTCACCTTTCTAAAGAAAGAGTGGACTACGATCTTACTGGTAGGAAGATCAAGCTCTTAGATAGATTTGACCCTTTCTGGGTCGATCTTTATGCCTTCTCAGCATACAGTGTGACTGAGAAGTCTACTTTCTATAACCCCAAAAAACAATTTCTTAGGATTAAGAGAAATACCATTCTACCTACATCACTCTAGTTCTTGTTGTAGATGATGCACATGATTAGGATGATTCTTAGAAAAGACTATTAAGTCATTAAGGTATACCATAATTAATTTACCCATTTCATTTCTAAAAATAAGATCCATCACTCTTTGGAAGGTAGCGCCAGCATTGATCAAGACAAAAGGCACTCTATGATATGTAAAGGTGCCCCAAGGTGCTGTGAAAGTGGTCTTATATTGGTCTACTTCACCAACTTTCACTTGATTATATCCCAAAAAACCATCTATCATTGATAACATCTTAGCACCAGTCACTGTCTATAGTAGCTAATTCATGATGGGTAGGGGATAGTTGTCTTTTAAAGATGACTGATTCAAATTTATAAAATCAACACACAAGTGAATTTATCCATTCTTCTTTCTCACAGGGACTATGCTCACAATCCAAGTGGAATGATGGATTGGGAAAATAATTCTTGCATTCAACATTTTTTGTATTTTAGACAAAATCATGCCTGATATCCTAGGGTTGTACTACCTTTGCTTCTACTTGTGAGGCAATGACCCAATATTGAGAGGAATTTCATGCTAAATTTATTTAGGTTTGAGAGATTTTAGATCATCATAAGAGTATGCCAAAACACCAATCTAATGGTGAAGTAGAGTGATAAATTTGAGTTTTTCATTAGGGGTACAATAATTTCCAATGTTGACCATTTTTGGATTGTCTTCTGTACTCAAATTTATTTGATCAAAATCCTTGGAGGATTTTGAATCCATTTTTGGCTTCTTGATACACCTATCATGCTCATTGAAAAGTTTCTCAAGAGAAACTAATCTTTTGGGAATTTTATTTCCTTTGAGCTGAAGGAACTCTTCATCAGCTTTTGAATTTGTTTTTGGAGCTAATTTCTATGGTGGAGATTCACTACCTTCAAAATGAAGCTTTGCAAAGCTATCTATTTATTCTAGAAAAGCAATGATTTAGTTGTTACCATTAAACACTTGCCAATGGTTGGCATTATTAGGTACACTTGGTTGAAAGACCAACTTGATAGTGTACCTATCTTCTTTGAAATCTTGGTGAGGGATTAAGAGAGTTGTAGAGATAGCCAATAAATCTACACAACTGTTGAATTCTCTGGGCATAATAGAAATACTAAAAGTATCAAAGCTTTCAATGTAGTCCCACACTAGATTATGATAATGTCACAATCTCTCATTCTTGGTTTGATATAGGTTCCTTACCTGACAAACCACCAGTTCAACATCTACTTTGGCATGAAGAAGTTTAACACCTTTATCTTGAGCAGCCTTTAATTTGAACAGTAGTGATTCATACTCAGCAGTTTTTTTAGTGTTTTTGAACTATAACTTATATGCATAGGGGAAAATATCTCCTTGAGGAGATATCAAAACTACTCCAGCTCTAGAACTAGTTGAAGAGTCACTGCCATCAAATTCTAGAATCCAAACATCATTAGAATCTGATCTTCTTTCAGATTTTTCTTCATCAGGAAGAGAAGATCCTTTTTCATGTGTATTTTTCCCTACCAATTCTTCTGATGTCTTATCTAATTTTTTTGGATTGTCACCTATGGAACTTTCATCTGCTGAAATAAGAACATCTTTAGTAGTCAAAAAGTAATTACCCAAGCCTGAAGACTCAAACAGAATTTGAGCTTCAGGGGATGACATTTGGGTGACAATGTACTTCGATTCCTTCTTAAGAAGCAACCTTTACATGATGCCCTTGATAGGGATCCTCACCTTAGATAGGTTCATGCTCAATTCTCCACCAATGTCCTTGCAAAAAAAATTCCTAAGAAGAATGCCATAGGAGGCTAGGACATCAGCCACCAGGACTATCATTTTAATTCTCTTATCTAGGAAGGCCGCAAATGCAAATTGAGCATCTTTGATTTGTCTCAATAGAGGCACTTGTTTATTTTGCATGGAGAAACATCTCCCAAAGGTCTTAGTCAGTGTGAGACCAAGAGATTCTACCACCTTGGTGGGCATGACATTGTCAGATGTGCCAGAATTAATTATGCAATTATTCAGCTGATGATCATTTATCAGTAGGGAAAAATAAAATGGATCTATCTTCCCAGGGGTAGCTGAAGGAGTAATCACAATGTTATTTTAGGTAGATGTGTTCTTTTGGGGAAAAGGAGTTACTTTCAAAATTTCTTGTCCTACAGGGATGATTTTATTTTTTACGCATTGAACTAACCTATCCAACTGCTCAGGGTTGGATTGCAAAAATTCAAACTCAGACATTTGAATTTTGGTCTTCTTAGCATGGTTAATTATATCAAATGATTGAAAATAACTAAAAATAGAGGAAGGAAGTCCATCATTCTAGGTTTTATTGGGAGTGGGACTAGTCTACAAAATTGAAGCAGAAGGTGTAGGATTGTTTGAGGTACTTACTTTTTTATTTCTCACTGAGTCCTTTGATTGGAAAGGCAGAGAAGCCCCTCATTTAGCAATTGAAATTTCTAGTCTAGATTCTTCCCCTATTTTCCCCTTATTAGCTTGTTGAGTTGACTAGTTTTAGGACCTAGTAAATATAGTGTATGATCCATCAAACACTTCTCCTTTACTTCTCACTTCATCTTGGTAATTTAGGAAACCAATGTTGGAGTCATCAACTGATTCTTCTTGGCCTTTTGTAAAGAGATCAATGTCATCTTCTTAGTTCAACTCATGTTGGAAAGAAAAATTAGATTCAGTTTCAAGATAACTAACTACTGAGTTAGCTGGTGCTGCTTCAATGGCAAGCTTCCCTAGTGGGGGAGGAAGGCGATTTGGTTGCCATTGATTTTTGGTAGCATTTCCCTGATATGACTAGTTGGGAAATATCCTCCTTGGTATATCTCAATAAGAAGGAGTAGACATCCCTTGTGCCATTTGCTTTTTTAGAGCTAGCAATGCATTTGTTAGCTTTTACACCATAGGATTAGTGGTGCTTGTAGAATAATATTCAGAAGATGAAGAAGATTTACTTCTATTAGGATCTCTTCTTATCTTTCTTGCCAAGATAAGATCATCTTCAACCTCAGTGGCCAAAATTTGAGCTACAACAAGATCTATGTGGCCAACTTGCCTTAACAAGAAACTCACTTTAGGAAGCTAAGAATTGATAAAGAAGCATTTGAGATTCTTAGGTGTCAGTTGAGTAATTATGGGAATCCTATTCCTCAACTTGTCAAATTTAGCAATAAAGTCTCTCATGGGTTCATGAGGCTCCTTCATTTGTGTAAGATGGGATAATAGGGCATGTGCATCTTCTACAAGTTTGAATCTAGCCTCAAATTTGGCTTTGAGAGTGTTCTAGTCAGTAACTATTTATGCTTGCAGATGATAAAACTAGTCTGCAACAACACCTTGCAATGTTTCCACAAATAGTCTAACTGCAATGTCTTCATATTCAATGCCTATCACACCATAGGCTATGTAAAAGGTTGTAATATGTTCATCATAATGAACCTTCCCATCACCATAGAACTTGGGAATTTTTTTTCTTGAACTACAGGGTAGTTCATGTAGAGGTGGGGTTAGATTCAGATGACCAAAGGTATTACCCCAGGGGATTTGAGCTGCCATGATGTTGCTATTGAAGGGAGGGATAATAAATCTCTATGGGATATATATAGACAAAGCTCTGCTAGCAGAGGAAAGAGAAGCTTTGCCTAGTATTGGGGACCTAATGTTTGTAGGAAGAAAACTCCTAGTTTGATAAAAGCTAGATGGTGGAGGAAAAAGATCAAAATTACTTAACTACACCAACTCAACTATAGGGTCAAAAATACCTTGAGCTCTCTAGCTTCACATGTACGGTGGATCTGTCAGAGTGTAAAAATGAAAATGGAAAAGAATTGGAGCTGCTTCAATTTGAAGCTTGAGGCTTCAAGCTACTTGTTCTTCCCTAGCGTAGTCACCAAAAATTTTTGGGTGAATATTTTGTCACTAGTTGACTGATGGAAAAATGGTTACATCAACCACATCATAAGGATATTTATGCAGTAAAATTGGTGTGGTGACCACAGCTAGAATGAGATAAATCTCTCCTCTCAGTAAGGGGAGGTTCCCTGTAATTTATAGTATATATATAAGCTAAAAATACACACAGGGGTGAAATCATACCATCCATCTCTCTTTTTTCAAAGATGATGTTCACAAAATAGAGGAGAATTCCTAGGTAATTATTGAAGGCATTTCTCTTCTTTCAAAAATGATGTTCAGACAACCATAGGAAGACTTCCTGGGTAGTAACTGTAACCATAAAAAACCCGCAAAAGCATAAAGTCTTCCATTGCTTCTCTCACTAATTAGGATGAAGGACACCATAGGATTAAGTGCAACCCAAAGTCTCCACCTAAAACTATAGTAGATTAAAGGATTACAAAGGATAAAGAAAGATCAAAGTCTCTCTAGTATCCTTTACACAAAACATAGACTAAAGACAATTATGGTAGCACAAAGTCTCCCACAATCAGTTTTAGGACATCTTCCAGCTTATTTCCACTTGTTCTACTTGTTTGATTAAATGGATCAGACTATATTTTAGAAAAAAGACATAAGCACAATTTCCTAAATGACACAAGCTATTTCAACACAAAATTTGAAAGGTCACTTGCTTTCTCATTCACTTAACATAGTAAGATTAACAGTCTAAGCTTAAAGTCTCAAGAATGCCTTTCAATTTAGGTAGAGATTCACTTCTGATAACATAGAGAGATCCCTTCTACCAAATGGGAGATTACAATATATAACATTCCAAGAAAGACTTGGGCACTTGTTTTCATAAAATCAGCCCATGCTGAATTGAATGCATTAAATATTTGTGAAAGGGCCATGCTAGTATAGGTCATCGGCCTTGAATTTGGAATTATGAATCATCTCAAATGTATCCTTCTAAGCATGGGTTGTATGGTCCTCTTTATGACACTTACACAGCTATCTATTCACCTTTAGGTAATGCAAAAAAATAGGCCATGCCTTTAAATGTTTGCTCTTTCTGATGTCCACCTGGTGGACTATTCCACTTACTAGAATAACTCTTCTACAAATATTTATAGAATTTATATAGTCATTCCCTCCTTCCTTGCCACTTTTTGTCTCTTCTTGGTGATCTGAGCTCTCGGGGCTATCTTCTCACTTTCAGCTAACTTCTTCAGCTCTTTTCTTGGCTAGTCGCTAAGTTTGTTCTCAGGTGTTTTTAAAATCAATGGTTATTCCATCACCCTAAATTTGACATTTACGGGTACATCACTAGTCACTTGAACCACTTTGAACCTTTAAATCTTAAATTCTTTTGGTTCAAAGGTTCAATGGTTCGATGATTCAATGTTTTGTAAAGGGCTACGTTCACTTGGTTTTCTTCTTCTATTGAACCATTTCTTTGAACCATTTGGTTGAACCTCTTTCTAGAATCTTCCAATTCATCCATTCACTCAAAGCTTTTGCTCAAAATTTTAACTCTTTCAACCCTTTGAACATTTGAACATTTCAAAGTTCAAGGTTCAATGGTTTAGATCTATTTCTTTGAATCCTTGAAGCTTCAAACTCTATGGATCCTTTCATTCTCTAAGTCCATTGAACTTGTTGAACTCATTGAACCTTTGAACCTTTCAAAGTTCAAGGTTCAATGGTTCAATAGTTCAATCTTAACTCTTTGAATCCTTTTATTATTTAAGTTTGTCAAAGCTGTTGAACCTTTGAAATTGTTAAACCTTTGAACCTTGTGAAGGTGGGGTTTAATGGTTCAATGGTTCATTAGAATTGTTTGAAGCCAGCCATTAAGTCTTTTGATTGAACCTGGGCATTTAACCATCCTCAAAACACTAAGGAAAAGCCTTAAATGTTTTGAACTTACTTTGAAGAAAGCTTGCCTATTGAACCTGTGACTTCTTTAGCTAAAAAGGCTTTAATATTTGAAAAACTTAACTGCTCAAAACATTTTTGAGAAAGAAAAGAGAGAGTTTTGGTCTATAAGACCAAAATAGTTGGTATGTTGTCCACAAAATCAAGTGACAAATTTTGGGAACAATAGAAGACATCAGTGTAGTGGTGGACATTATATTAGAGGTGGTTAAGTGGGTGATTAATCACCTAGGGGTTGTAGCCTCCTTACAAGTTAGAGCTAGCTAAAGGTCTAGTTAGAGCTGGACTAAATTGAGGGGTGGATGCTCCTAGATTAGTTAGTGTTGGTATAAATTATCATCTTTGTATTAACCATATATGAATTTAGTACATTGGTTTGTAGGATTTATAGTGGGTTTCTCCCCTAGAGGATTACCCACATAAATTATGTGTTCATATGATGTATGCTCTTGTTCATGTTTTGAGGTATAAACTTTCATGTTCATATTGTTGTATGATGAATGAATTTATGGAATTGAATGTGCATTTTTAACTAATAATTCACCCCCCTTCTTATTATCTACTTCCATCATGCATCATGTGTGTTAAACTAAAAAATATTATATTTTCATGATAAACCAATATAATGTCTATACATGACATTAGAATGTAAAATAGTTTGAGCATAAGTTGGTAATGTATGATGTATGTGAGATTTAGCATTCACAAGGTTTTCAAGTTAGATATGATAATTTAGCATGTATATTTACTATAAATCTAAATATAATTTTAGTAATCTAAATAGTGGATAGGTCATTATGTCCATCAAGGCACATAATGAGATGAATTACCTTAGCTTCTTTGAAAGGAGATTTTGCTTTGTATAGGGTCATTATATTGGTGGAGGTATATGAGGTCTAAGCAAGTCAAATGGCTTCTCTCTTATAGTGTAGACTTAGAGGTAACACCTTGACATAAGAGGATATGACCAGGTTAAGAGGGATGATGGTTGAGATGGGTTTCAATTCAATCAAGTTATTGTTGGAAACACTCAGTGATTACAGTACATTTTATTCTAAAATGAACCTACAGTAATACGACATTACAAGTGATAAATAGTACATTGGTGGTACAAGATGACAACATGGTTCTAAGGCATGAAATGAGTTTGACCAAGTATGATATGACCTCAGTAACCTTAGGAGGAATAAAAAGAGTCTATTTTAGTCCTAAATCACTAATAAACACCTATAGGAACTCATATTTCCTAATATGCACACCTATAATTTGAAGATAGTTTACAGACTAACCTAACTAATGGAAAATATAGGTTTGGATGGTAAGAAAGGATATGATATGGATAAACATGTAAGAAAACATTATAATAATGGTAATATCACATTTTCATGTGATTATCAGAGCTAAATATTTAACTAAATTGAGTTTTTAAAACATCACACTCAATCATCTACAACCATGCACATAGTTATATATATTGAAACTAATCATGAGATAATTTGATGTTGAGGGATATTAGAGCATGATAAAACTATAAAAATTAAAATATAGGTTCCTCATAACCTAAAAAATCCATCCACAATTTATTTTAGACTAAACTAATAGGGGAAGTGCCCTCTATTAAATCTCAAACTAGATGCATTCCATAGTCAATGTAACCTATAGGTTTAGTACATGACTGGTAAAAGGATGAGATGGAGAGTATTAAAGAATTATGGGATGATGTGTAGAGTTTTTTTAGATATGAATTATTTCTAAGAAGAATCTAAATCTATTGGAAACACTTAGAGGTGGCTAATACTCAGAATAAATAGTCTAGGCCTATAAGGCCTAAAATTGAGCATGAAGCCTAATGGTGATTAATTCTATTAATATGATCATGTGACCTCTCTAAGACATGTGAGATACTTTAGAGGAGAGTGGAGGGTTGTTTTGATCCATAATTTTATATGGAATAACTCAAATTGGCTCTTTTTGGCCTAATCTTGCATCAAGGGTACCCATAATGCTGAGTAGGAGCTTGAAGGCCAAATTATTTTGCTCATATATATAAAGATGAGCTTTATGGTTCATCAAGTAGCTAGGGAAAATTTCTTAGGGTCATAAAATTTATCTTAGTGGAATTAGTTTAAGGGTTTATCATCTAACTTTTATGAATCAATGCTAAGAACCCATATGACCTAAACCCTCCTAAAACCCTCTTAAGAACACTATGGAGAAACGATGAATGTAAATGTATCCAAATGGGCTATTTTGGCCTAGAAAATGATTTATAATTATTTTTAACTATATCAATCTCCTTTCCACATAATTATTTTGTACTGTCACTTGTACAGACATGCCTAATTTAGTGTTTCTTGAATAATTTGAGTTGTTTTATGGGTACATAAGGGAATGAACAAATGTAATTTATTATGGATGGTGTTTGGATATTTTTTATAACTCATCATACCCAATTATCACCTTGTTCATTCCTAAAAACCTCTTTTATATGTTATTCATTGTAGGTAGTCTTGGATAAAATAGTGAGAAAGTGAGCGACTGCCAAAATTGGAGATGATAAGTGGGATTTGGAGTTATTTTGAGGTATATTTGATACACCATAGGAAAAATAGATATTTAATATGTGTATTAAATACCTATAATTATATTTATTGAATAAATACACATCACCACAGTGACAAGTGTGAAGATTTAGGCTTATAAATCTAATGATTGACTATAATAAGGTAAATGACAAGTGATAAAGAGAGGGATATTAGTTGGAGAGGCATATATGATTATCAAAATCTTGTTTCAAAATTCCAAATTTAGATTAAATGTGTCAAATAATTCCATGGTAGTTTTAGATAGTCAAGTGGACTCATCATCAAGAGGGTAGTTTCAAGAAGGAGAATGAAGGGTCTCTACACCAACTTTAGGAGAAAGATGTACTTCAGATGGACACTTCTCTAAGACAAATTTATAGACCATTTTATAACTCCTTATATTAATTTTTAACTATTTTTTAGGTCTTGACACTTGGCCTTATGATTTTCCAACTTCATTTATTCCCCTTTCTCTCATATGCTCTATATATTCAAGCCTTTTAGTATTGTAAGAGGATCCACACTTGGTATGGAAAATCCCTGTTAGTTTGATTACTATATTTGGCTCTAAATAAATATTTAAAATATGGTTTTGAGTTCATAACTTCTTGTGAAAGTGTGTGAATCAGTGCATAGTGGAATGATAAGTGATAATTATCTATCCTTGTGTTCTCTTTACTCTTTCATGTTTGGTGCAAGCATTTTTCTCTCTAAAAAGTCAAAAGTGTATTTGTCTATCTATAAGTGTAAATAATAGCATTATTTTATATAATAAAACCTTTTTTAATTTACCTTGAGAAGTGTAATGCATATCACCTCCATGTTTGAAACACTTATGTTAGAGCAATCAAGGATGCTGAAACTAGTCTTATGAGTCATCTTTCATAGTACAAGAATATGGTAGTCTAATGGAGATAAATATGTTATATAACCTCATTATAATATGTAACTTTAATTTCCATTCTATCTATTTTCATCAAATTAATCAATTAGTATAGGTGATAAGCTACCAAAGAAAAATCTAGGGAACTATTCCTTGAATCTAGAATTTTACCACTACTATAGGCAACCCACAAGCCTATAGATAATCCAATGTTTCATTAAATTTGGAGGAGGATTTAAAAACCTATCCAAGAGTTAAAATTTGAGTGACAATATTTCTATCATGCCTAGTGGGATTATTGTCTCAAGCACATCTTGTCAAGGTGAATGTTGGTCTTGATAACATCACAACTGCATAAGTGTTCTACTCAACATTTGGTGACTCCACTAAAGGTAATATCTAGTTATAGACCAAGTTTTCTTATTTTTATTATTCATGATTCATGTTCCTTACTAGGTCAACTACTAGTAGAGGTAACTATCCCATAAATCCACTCCCTCAACCTGAACTTCCTCTTGAGTTTCAACATCTTGACCCTAGTTTGACATTTAAAGAGCAAGAAGAACTTGAAAGTCAAGAAGAGAAAGAGAGTGAAGAGGAATTTGAGGAAAAATTGGCTAGGCAACATGATTTCCTAACCTTAAATACTGAAAATCCTATACACCTCAATGTCGATGATGATATCTTTCCCAATATCACCAAGAGTGTTCCCACTTTCAATGGGGAAGGTCATATCATCCAAAGTGAGCATATTAGGGACATTTATAACTTATGCAATTTCCACAATGTCACTAAAGTTAACATTGTAGTTAGATTAGTTTCCATGTCTCTTAGGGGAAAAGCCCTTGATTGGTATAAAACATTATCGAGAGGATGTATCACCACTTGGGATGAGTTTGGAGATTTTTTGACTCAAAGGTTTGAAGGTAAAAGTGATCATGCATCACTCATTCATCAGCTAAATGTTACTCAAAGAGGTAATAAATAAACTATGCATGAATTTAATGAGAGGTTTCAAATAACATGGTAAAGGCTACCACCTCCCATGAGATCCCTTGCAATTTTTTTCTTCCCAACATACTTTAGAGCTATTGGGACTAATGTAGTTGTCATGTTGTAGTCTATGGGTGGGTACACTTTATTTAAAACCTATGGCATAGCCATTATAGCTGAGGATGGTTTAACCCAATCTAGTAATATTCCTAAAAAAATATCTATGACTATTTTACCGAACATGTCTGTTGTTTTCCAAGTATTTATCCAATAGTTTAAATAATAAGTATAGAGTTACCCTAAATAAATCAAAAGATACTATTAATTTGGAGGAAAGATCTAAGGAATTAGAATCTTAATTTAGGAATCTACAATATGGACTTAACTAAAACCCATATTATTATCCTCCAAAATAAAATAGATTCCTACCTCAGTAATATGGTCAAGGGAGGGGAAAAGGTTATCCTAACTTCAATAGGCCACCCAATGCTTATAATCCAAACTCTACTCCCAAAAAGGGAGCCATGGTTCTAGTACATAGTAAACTAGTTCAAGGAGGATAATGGTAGCCTCAAGGATAGTATATAAATTCCAATGAAGGTTAAAAATAAGCTTTGGTATCTCAAGGAGGGATTACTCCTCAATTAACAATAGAAGATGAGAAATTCATGTAAGCAAAAAAAAATGAAGGATGGAAACCTCAAGGAGTGAACCTTGCAAACTTTCAAGTGGAAGATAAACTTGTCCTAAATTAGAGTACTTAAATTGAATCCAACACAAGATAAAAAAGGAGATATTTGGGAGATGTTCATAATGTATACACAATTCCAAATAATCCTCCTTCAAGGCAACAAGGTGTGAATGCAAATATGTTAGTCTCTACAAGTCCTGCACCTCTTCAAAATTAGATTGTGGGAAGGATGACTCAAATTAATCTATTTACTCAAGATCAAGGAATTTATTTGCCTTCAAAAATTTAAGAAAAGGTGATTTTTTATTCTTTGAATATCATTTATTGATTGAAGAATTCTAAGACTAGTATATCTCTTTGATAAATGCTCCACATGCCCAATTAAAAGGAACTACTTCAAGAGTAGCTATCCCAAATACACATCATTCCTTAACCATCAAGAAATGGTAGTGTACCACTCACTAATTCTCCTAATAACATTATTGAACCCTATACCAAATATGAAAATCCCCCACCTTTCTATCTTACACTCATTATAGGAGACAAGCTTATTCACAATTGCATTACGGATAATGGGGCAAGTACTTCACTCATGCCCAAACTTATGGTAGACAAATTGGGCTTAAAATATGTTCCATATAGTAAGGGAATGTTACAACTTGATGGGACATTGGATAAATTAGTAGGGATAATTAAAATATTTAAAGTTTTCTTGCATAAATACCCAAGTTTCCCAATTCTTTAAGACATAGTGGTGGTAGATTTGCTTACTCATTTTTCTATTTGCCTATCAAGGGACTTCACCGCTAAGATAAGGGGGTATATATTAGATTAGTGGTACTTCTTAGACTTTAGAACAAGGTATGGATCAAATGTGACTATTATAACACAGTCATTGGATAAGTTTAACATTGAGCCATATGTGGAAGCAAGTTATAATCTGAATTGTACCATCAATGATCAAGAAGAGCATGCTATAGATGATGGAGCATCTTTCAAACTTGAAGTTATTTTTGAAATTTTCCTAGATGAGTATGGAATTTACACTTATGGGCATGATCTATATGATTTCATTAAAGAGATAGAACCTGGAACATACATCATCCATGATGAAGGTGATGAACATTCTGAGGTAAGCCTTGATGATCCTTTTCAACAAGCTTGTTAGGGTAATTGTCTTATTTATATGCATGATGATGATGGTTTTCAAAGTATGATAGATCAAGGTAATGAGGAAAATAATGAAATTATACCTAACCAAGATTAAAGGATCCATGGGTGTGATAACCATGAATAATAAGATGATCTATGATAGCTATTCCATACCATAGTTTAAGAGTTTGAATAACTGAGTAAGACAACTCTCCCTCCTAAGAAGCATGAACCTAATAGTAAGGTTATTTTTGGACATTATAAAAATGAAGGAGAGTTTCCTACTGAGAATGAGAATGAGTGTCAAACCAATGTAAATAATGTTTTAGTCATGAAAGAGTGTAATGAAACCAAGGTAGAAATGTATGTGGTTGAGGAGCAGTCCAAACCTTAGTCTAAGGTTGAACCACTTTCAAACATGTTTGAATAACAAAAAGATAAGTTTGATGGTTCTATAAATTAAGTGTATCATGTTATATAATAAGGTGATGTTGAGACAACTTTCATGACTCCTAATGATTAGATCGAGGAGTGCCAAGTGGATATGTGAAAGGTCAAGTAGGATTCAATCTCAAACAAGCCTCTTGGAAATCTAGGTGGAGTGTTCATGAGAGATCCAAGCGATAAAATTTTAGTCAATAGAGGATTCAATAATGGTAAGTCATTTGAATATATATGAATATATATATAATAAAGTGTTCATTAATAAGTATGCATCATATGAGGGTTTATTTTCATGGAGTAGCAGTCATGCTAAAAGAATTGTCTTTGACCATAGTTGAATGAATGAAGAGTTTTATTTCACCTCAAGTGTTTTGAGGTCATGTAGATATTAGGATAGGTATGTTTTATTTTGAGTTTATTGTGTGTTTCCCTAAGTGTTGAGAGCACACGTGTGTTTCAGTGTCTTCTTTTGTGTGTTTTTTCCGTGATATGTTTGGTATATATTTTTGGTCTATTTAGAGGAATATCTATGTCAAATGTATCATATAAGTGACTCCATTTCCCAAGGATAGGATAAGACTACTATTCTTTAGCATAACAAGCATGCTACCCCTTATAAATCACCAAAATGTTGACTAATTTTACCCCTAGGTCAAATTAAGTCAACCTTCGTACATGTGCATAGTTTTTATAAGGTCCTCTAAGTGATAAAATGTTCACCATGGTCTTAAGTAATGTTAGGTCATAGTTTTATGGACATATAATATGTTTTCACCTTGGTCATATTTGTCTTTCTTTTTTTATGTCATTTTATGCCATATTTTGGATATTTAATGAATAGTATGGTTTCCCATAAAAATACAAATGTGTCAAGAGGTATATTAATGTGTTTGATGTTAGGTAAGTGTTATATTTAGTTTTGAAACTAAAAAAATGTAGGCTCAATGTAAAAATAAGGAGATCATCTACAAAAGGTGTTGTTTTAGGTAGTTATACAGATTGGATGACACATCTAGGATAAGTGAAGGCTTCAAAAGATATTATTGAGATACATATAGGTTAGTTTTAATTTTGAGAAGATTTAACAAGCCCAAAATTGAAAAAAACTAGTTTTTCTCTACTATCACTCCCTTGGATAGGTTAAAAGAGGTGAACAATTTTCATTTATTACAAATAGGAGAACAAGACTTAGATTGAGTGCACTTGGGGGATGTAATTAGTCCTCGTGATCTCTCATTCCATGGTCATGGTTTCTATATTAGTGGTCTTTGATTCATGAATAATCACTAATATTGTTAACACCTCCAAGATACCTACACATTCCCAACACCTCAGTTTTATCCTCTATTTGCATTGATCCATGTGAACCAAGTATTGTATGAGGATTTATAAAGTATTTTCATCCCCTATTATTGGTTTAAACCTATTTGGTATGTGTGGATATGAAGGAATAGGCATAGTATCTATTTGGTGCTAAGAGTGAACACTAAAGGTATTTAAAACATGTTTTGGTAGTAATAGAGTTTCATCTTCTATTAGTGGCTTTAAGACAAATTAATACACATGTGTTCATCATCTTAGAACATGGAAATTAGTTTATCCATTAAAAATTTTCACTCAATATGATCATTGATGGAAGGTAGGTCTAAGACATTTGATATAATTAAGAAGTCTTAAAATGGAGTTTTATAGGCTTGTCTAAAGATCATTCTAATGTTAACCTAAAGAAAGGAAGAATAATGGAGTTTAAATGTTTTGAACCTAACTAATATCTCAAACAAAGTCCATGAACCTAATGAAATGTTATTAGGGTGATGATGAGGTTTTAAACTAGTACACAATCTTATATCTAATTTCACCTACATGCAGTCTCAAATAGTGACCTGAAGTCAATATAAAATTAGGCAAAGTAGTGTTGAAGGGGCTTTGAATGTGTTTGAACCTAATTGAGACCTTTAAACAAGTCTATGAGTATAGAGAGGATCATGGTGTAAGTGTTGAGGATAGTACATATAATCAAATTAGATGGAAAGGTATAAAGTTGAAAAAGTTGCTTGATGAGATGAATTACCTTAAATTCTCTAAAAGGATACTTTAATCTATATAAGGCCATTCTTTTGGTGGAGGTATATGAGGTCTAAGCAAGTCAAATGGATTCTCTCTTATATCCTAGACTTAGAGCTAAAACCTTGACACAAGAGGAGATGACCAGGTCAAGATAGATGATGACTAAGTGGGGTTTCAATTCAATAAATTTTTTTGTTGGAAATAATCAGTGATTACAATACCTTTTATTCCAAAATGAACATGTAGCAATACAACATTGTAAGTGACAACTAGTGCATTTATGTTAAGAGATGAGAACATGGTTCCAAGACATGAAATGAGAAGAACTAGGTATGAGATGACTTCAAAAACCTTGGGAGGAATTAAAAGAGTCTATTTCAGTCTTAAAATAGTAATCAACACCTATAAAAAACTCATATTTCCTAATATGTAAACCTACAATTTGAAGATAGTCTAAAAACTAGCTTAACTAATGGATAAGTAGGTTTGGATGGTAATTAGGGATATAGTATGGGTGACCATGTAAAAAACCATTCTCATAATGGTAATATCAAATTTTCATGTGATTCTTAGAGGTAAATAGTTAACTAAACTGAGTTTTCAAAACCTTACACTTAGTCATCTAAAACCCTGGACACAGTCATATCTCTAAAAACTAGTCATGAGATAATTGGATGTTGAGGGCTATTGGAGAATGATAAAAATATGAAACTTGAAACATAGGGTCCACATTTCCTAAAAACTCCCTCCAAATTTTATTTTAGATTGGAAAAATAGTCTAAACACCCTTTGTTTTGTCTCAGACCAGAGACACTCCATAGTTAATTTAACCTTTAGTTTTAGTACATGAATCGTAAAAGGATGAAATGGAGAGTATTAAAGAATTATGGGATAATTTTTAGAGTTATTTTAGAGGTTAATGAGTGATAATAATCATCTAAAACCATTTTAAACACTTAGAGGTGGCTAATACTCATAATACATAGTCTAGGCCTATAAGGCCTAAAATTGAACATGAAAGCTCATGGTGCCTAACTCCATTAATATAACCATGTGACTTATATAATAAATGTGATATAATTCAAAGGATATTGGAGGGTTGTTTATATCCATCCGTTTATAGGGATAAACTCAAATTGTCTCTTTTTGTGCTAATCTTACATCATTGGTACCTAAAATTTTGAGTAGGAGCTCGAAGGCTAACTTATTTTTCTTATATATATATAGGTATGAGCTACATGATGCCTCAATAAACTATGTAAAGTTTAAGTGTCCCTAAAATTTATCTCAGTGGAATTATTTCAAGGGTTTATCATCTAAATTTTATGAATCAACGCTAAGAACCCATATGACCTAAAACCCTCTTAAGAACCCAATGGAGAAAATATGAATGGAAATGAATACATATGGGGTATTTTGGAATATAAAATTATTTTTACTTATTTTAAACTTTCTTTATCTTCTTACCACCTAGTTATTCCATACTTTCACTTGTACGAACAAGCTTAATTCAATGTTTCTTGCAGGATTTGAGTTGTTTTATAGGTACATAAGGGAATGAACATATGAAAGTAATTATGGAAGGTGTGTGGAGATTTTTTATAACTCATAATAAAAAATTATCACCTTGTTCATGCCTTAAAACATATCTACTAATTTAGGCATTACATGCAATCGTGGACATGATAGTGAGAAAGTGACTACCAAAATTAGAGATGATAAGTGTGATTTAGAGTTATTTTGAGGTCTATTTGATATAAAATAGGAAAAATATTCGCAAATAGGTGTATTACATCCATATAATTATATTTATTTAAAAAATTAAAATCACCATAGTGACAAGTGTGAAGATTTAGGCCTAAAAAGCTAATGATTGACTGCAAGAAGGTAAGTGACAAGTGACAAAAGAGAGTGATATCAGTTGGAGAGGTGAATATGACTATCAAAATATTGTTTCCAACTTCCAAAGTTAGATTATATGTGTCAAATAATTCCATGGGATTTTTAGATAGTCAAGTGGACTCATCATCAAGAGGGCAGTTTTAAGGAGAATGAAGTGTCTCTATGCAAACTTGAGAATAATGATGTACTTCAAATGGAAAATTATATAAGATAACTTCATAACATATTTTATAAATAATTCTCTTATGTTTTAACTAATTTTCAAGTCTTTACACTTAGCCTTATGAATTTACAACCTCACTTCTTTTCTCTCCTCTCCTATGCTCTATATATTCAAGCCTTTGCGCATTGTTAGAGGATCCACACCTGGTATGGTGAAGCCCTACTAGTTTGAATATTGTATTTGCCTCTAAGTAAATATTTCCAATTTAGTTTTGATTTCATAAATTCTTATCTGAGTGTGTGAAGTAGTGTGTAGTGGAATGATAAGTGATAATTATTTATCCTTGTGTTCTCTTTACTCTTTCATGTTTGGTACAAGTAGTTTGCTTTCTAATAGGTCACATAAAGTGTAGTTAGTGTATTTGTCTATATATAAGTTTAAGTAATAGAATTAGTGTCTAAAATAAAACCTTTTGTTTATTAACTTTGATAAGTGCAATGCATATCACCTCCATGTTTGAAATGATTATGTTAAAGCAATCTAGGATGTTGAAATTGTCATCTTTCATAGTACAAGCATATGGTAGTATAGTGGAGATAAATATGGTGTATAAACTCATTAAAATAGGTTACTTTCATGTTAATTATATCTCTTTTCATCCAAGCAAGCAAGTAGTATAGGTGATAAGATATCAAAGACAAATCTAGGGAGCTAACCCTTAAATTTAGAGGTTTACCTCTATTATAGGCAACCCATAGGCCTAGAGGTAATCCAATGTTTCACTCAATTTTGAGGAGTCTTGAACAAACTCTCTAAGGGTGAAAAATTGAGTGACAAAAATTTTAACTTGAAAATTTTGGAATATTGAGTGGTTTAATGACATCAACCAACCAAAAAGTGAACCAACTATTTCAATAAATTACTTCAATAAATTATGATAAAAATCCATAAAAGAGTTTTGTAGTCTGAAACTAATTTGGATTTTGAAATATTAAACACAAATTATATAGAATATGCATGTTATATATGTCTCATGTTGAAACTATGTATAAAAATGGTACCAATGTATATAATTCTACAACAACTATAAATTTGAATCATATAACAATGTGATTTGGCCAATTTAAAAAAATATGTAAGTGTGGAGAACATGCTTCCAAAACATGCCCCCACGATATATGGAGAAATCTAAAAACTTATATAATCACCAACATGGAGAACATGTTTCTATAACATACCCTCATTATAATATGGAGATGTTGAATACTAAATAGGTGTGGATAACATGCTTCTAAAACATGCCCCCACTAAATTTGAAAACTAAAAATGTGTGGAATCCATGCCCATATGACATGCCCCCACTAAATCTAAAAACTATGCCAAATGTGGATAACATGTTTCTATGACATGACCCAACTAATATGCCACCCCTTTAAGGTGAGGGAAAGATAGGAACTAGTATTTGCCTCACTTAAAAAGGATAAGACAAGTGTTTAATTTGTGAATGAAACCACATAGCATATATATAGAACATGTCTAGGTAGATATAACATTAAAGTTCATAGAATCAATATGATCACATGAAGGACCAAGATGATTGATAAGGATCATGGAAATGTATATATAGTAATAGTACAAGCTTGACAAGCAAATAAGCACACACACAAGATCACTCAAAAGTAACTCAAAATATAATGAATAAACAAGGGGCATGTTAAAATGCAAAAAAAAATGAAGGGAAATGACTTATTCAAATGTCCACAAAAGCAAGGATGACATATTCAAATGTCCACAAAAGCAAGGATGACATATTCAAATGTCCATACAAAAAATAATGACATGCAAATGTCAAATAAAGCATACATAGGCATAGGGGCCACAAAAAAAGACCATATTAAAATGATCAAACAATTAATACAATAGAAAGGAAATACACTCAAATAAGTTAATAAAGGAAAACATAAGTAACCATCATAAACATGTCATAGTATCTCATGGATAAAATGTGTAAGGAAAAAATGTCAAGTATAGAGCATTTCAAGTACCCTATGTAAGATATAATCATGGATAAAGGCATGTGTAATTACATATAAAAACTCAAAAATGATGATGAAATGTGATCATCAAACCATATAACCTATGTGTTTAAATATCAAAGAAGTAGATGCACCTAATGTCTCCATGACATGAGTAGAGGGATGGCCCAACATCTAAAATAAGAACATATCATGTATTTTTGTATGCACGTATCACACTCAAATATAAGTGTGACTCATGTGTGTATGCATGAGTAAATTAATATGTCATCCCTCAACATCAAACTAACACATAGATTCTAAGGATCTAATAGAACATTTAGGTGCCAAACATGTTTTTGAATTTTTGATTTTTTAGGTATTTTAGAATGTTTAAAAAGGAAAGATCATCTTATGATGGAATATAAATAATGGTCATTATACCTCCCCACTATTAACCTAGTGTAATAATCTTGTGATTCTCTTGAGGAGAAAATGTAGGTTTAATATTTGTCATTGTAGTATCAGTATGTAAAATAAGACTATGTGGTCATGAATTAGTAGTAGGAGTAATATAAGTAGGGGTTTATGGAACCCATCATTAATTAATATATGGTTTCTTTAGAATAATCATAATATGAACATGTGTAGGTTCTCTAGATATCTACACATGGTAATTAGTAAATGGGGATTCTATGGAATCCATTGTATGTCATTGATGTAATGGTCTCATACATATTGTCCTCCTAGTAAAGGGGATTACCTATTAATTACCCTTTTAAAGTGAATGAGCCTTATTAGGTTTGGTAATTAACTACATGGGTATAAGTTTCTCTTATTCAATATGATGCTCATGTGGAATCTTATAAAATGTAACTACCTAATTGGCATGAATATATTTTACACAACCATGCATTGTAGAGGGTACTGATCAAAGTGTATGTATCCAAGGTCTCCCTAATAACATATAAAATATGCCTATGTAAGGTATAAATACAAATTTATTAACCACATGTGTGGGACTAACCCATAAAGGTAGGTCAATATCATCAAGAAACTTTTGGGAGGTCCCATATAATACCCTAACTAATCTAGTAGAAGGATGTAAATTATAATGAGTATAACCCAAGTGCATAAGTAATGTCATGGTGCAAATATTCTCACTTGCACCATTATAAACCATAAAAATGTCTATAATATGCTTATAAAGGTATGCTTAAATGAATAAAGAATGAATATTAGAGTCATCATCCTTAATCTCACTATCATTAAAGGTATATATCATGTGTAAGTATAAATAATACCATATAATGGGTTACTATAATGTGATGGAGGAGGATGTGCATTATATGCCATTTAAACTTTTGGTTCCTTCTTATTATGGTCTTATAAATGTTTATTAAATATTTTCTATTTATTGTGATCACCAGGTTATGAACCTGATTCTTTTGGAAGATCCTCAAATGCAAGCTTTTGGTTATCGATAAGATCTCAGATCTTATGTTTTAAGGTAAAAAATATTCTTGTAGAATGTATTAGTTCCTGATGACAATAATAATAAGAATTCACATCATATCCTTTGGGTAGAGGTCAAATTATATCAACCTCAATAGGATGAGGAAGAGATATAAGCTAACACTCTAATAACCTCATGAGTAATGAAGTTGGGGACTAATGTAAATGGAAAAACTGTCTCCTTAGTGCATTAGATAAAAAAAGTCAATTAAGCTATTATGAAACTATGTTAACCATAATGGTTGTTTCTTTTTTAAGATCAAGAGGTTTTACCTTATAACTTGGTTTGATTTTAAATTTAGTAATAGATGTAGATGTAACTAGTGTTTATGAAATATTTGAGATTATTAAATGAAATAAGCTTCATTTCATGATCCCGTACAACATGGCATAAGTCATCAAAATATTTAAACTTATTAAAAATAATGGATTTTATTTAAAGAAGTAATCAAAATTTTATTGAATATGTCTTGTAATTCCTTATATTCCATAAGATCGGTCATTTTATCTATCATTTATTATATCTCAAAACATATTCACTGATATGTTTATTGGTTCTTTGTTGATTTTGTAAATTTGATCATATGAAACAATTTTGGAAATATTAATGGAAAAGTGTGCTAAAAATTGGTCTATAATAGGTTTAAATTCTTTCACAGATTGGAGAGGTAAATAATAGAACTAACTCAAAGCATAGTCTTTGAGGCTTCTTGGAAATAATTTAGTCAAAATTTTATCATTGGAGGCATAATCAAGGCATGCCACATAAAAATATCAAATATGTTGTTTAGGATCACCTTTTCCATCATAAAATGGAAACATAGGTGCAATAAAACTATTTTTAAAAGGGTGCAAGGATATCTCATGTGTAAAAGGAATATACAACACATATTATGAATCAATATTAAGAGGGGATTTTTAAAAAAATGATTCAATATTTATAACATTATCCTCTAATCTCTTTATAACATGAAGGAGTATTTGAACCTCGGACCCATTTTTAAAATAGTAAGCTGAGTAGTCACCATAGGAGATGTAAACATGGTTTGAGTAGTAATGGGAATTGAAACTAGTATTTATATTGAAAAAATTGGTAATTCCATGGTAGATGTAGCAATAATGTTTTGGTTTTTAGGAATAAAGATTGGAAAACATAATCTATGTCTCCACTATATGTAGGTGTATTGATAAGTATAGACTTAGTTAGAGTACCTTCTAAAGATTCACCATCACTAAAGTACCCTTAGTTTTATCTTGTTTACTTATCTCATCTTTTGTAATAGACAAAAATCCATCCATTAATATTTTTTATTATTGAGATGAGTAATCAATGCTTATTTATTTTTCATTTACACTAACATTTTCCATTACTTCAATTTTTTTTTTAAAATTTACAACAAAGTACAACAATCATGTAAAATTAAAAAACCCTAATTGACCTAGGGTTTTATGTTCAAAGGTCCGGTTCACCAAATGTTTAACCTAAATTAGATTAGGATCCTTATTTTGGGTAGATGGGGTTAATAATATATAAATTATAATACAAAATGGTGATAATTAGATATACATTAGGCCAATTGGGTGTTAAACCCATATATAAACATATACTAATTTTATTATACTATGAATAGGCTAAGTATAAAAATTAAAACTAAGCTATGCATGGAAATGACAAAGAAGTAATATACTTAGTTGGTTTTGATTCTAACATAGTACTAGATCTAGAACATGCAAATATTAGGCTAGAAGATGATTCTATAATGATCAACAAATTATGGATATGATGATTCTAGAGTTCTAAACACTAATGTTATCCTGGGATAGTTACATCAATGTTAATGTCTAGGTTAAAAACAAGTGTATTATGTAGAATACTTGATATAGAAATATTCAGCCACTTTGATGCTTTTGGGTTTGACTTCACCTTTACTCTAGTGGATTCAGATTTGGGTAATAGACTGATGTTACTCATGAATTTTTAAAACCTTGTTATTCATCTTCAAGGTGACCTTGGAAAAAATGAGTTAGTGGGCACAGCATGTCAAGATGACCCAAAAGACTCATTTATTAGTGAGCACTACCTACATAGACAATACTTTAAAGAGGGCCTCAGACCGATGTAGTTATCCCCTACATGTTGGCTTGTGTGTGAATCATGAAATATGTGAAAAGAAAGTACAATAATGACCTAGATTATAACTTGGAAAATTAGGCTCTTAGGATATTTTTTAATTAATTTATACCTATAGATGTGTTGTTCATATGACTGGTATAAAAATAGAGAAGCTTTATTCAATTGAATACTTTTTGGTATGAACAATAGGTATTATCCAATGTGTGCTAGGTAAGGAATGAATGAATGTTGATATTATATTTATATTAATCCTTTTCAAGAATTAAATCACAATAAAACACTTAAGAGAACAATAAGGATATGTTTCATTGGAAAAATATATGACTTTAGGTTAGTGGACACTTACATTAGGTTAGGATACTAACATTGATGCTAGTGTCTATCCTGGACATTAGTGTTTAGGAAGATTGAAAGTAGGTACATGTTCAAAAATTTTAGAGATGGAATATCAGTAAATTTTAATAATTCTAAGATATAATGCCTAGGTAATCGACATAATACCAATCAAACTAATAGATAGGTAAAGGGGCATATGATAAAGTATATGTGTGACTTATAGAAGTGGGAAAGGCCTAGAATTGAGAGGAACAACTAAGGTCTAAGTTTTCCAAGTGTATGAGACTAAAGTGATATATAATCCATAAATATCATCTAAAATTATTTAAAATAAAAAATAAAAATAAAAAATAAAGAGAAAAAGAAAAATAAAAAATTCAATAATGAAAACATTTGGGAATTATATATAGTCTTGGTTAGAAAACCAATTTATTGGCTGACTAATGACTGAACCAAAAGAAGTTATTTAAAAATCAACTTACTAAACAATCAATGAAGAAATAAAATTTTATCATTATTACCTTTGGTCATCAGCTCATAAATTTTTTTTGTGCTCCATGTGATCATTACAAATAGTTTGTAGTCAATTATAGGTTGAATCTTTTCTACAAGTTATGTCCTAATTATTACAGGTTAAGTTGTAGTTTCTATAGGTTGAATGATAAATGTTACATTGTTATGACATATGATATATGAAGGTAAATATTTTTTATACAGTATGGGATGGGTGATTACATGCAACATATAGTTTCCATGGGTTTTTGGAGAGTGTTGTAAGTTTCACTTACAACACCCTACACTTCCTGAATGAATTCCTTCTTAAAACATTAATACATCTTCCTGACTAAACGTCTCAACCAGTACTCAAAATAAGATCACCCTAAAAAATTTGTCCCTATAATACATATATCCATGCACATATAGATTCCAAGTAGAAATAATAATAATTTAGGTGATTAAAATTTGAATTAGTGTTACTCTCCAATTAACCACCAAAAACAAATTATTTATCAATCATGCTTACTAGCCATCTACTACATGAAGGTATACTACTTACTAAAATAAGTTGTAAGATTTGATATAAAAATATAATAATTATTTTTGTACGAAATGGAATTCAAATTGTCGATGTCCCCTTACAGTTCAACCAGCTAATCTTTTGAAGCTATCACACTCAATATTGATTTCAGCCAATAAATTTTGCTTCACCTCATCCTACTGACTACTCAACAAGCTACATAGAATGAACAAAAAAAATCAAATCTAACTAAAAAAACTAAAATTATTGGTAAGCTAATGCACAACTATTAATGATTCCATTATTTTCTAAAATAATCATGTTTTTTGGTTAAATAATTTGAAGTTATGTAATCATAAGCATGAAGTGATTTTTCCTATTCTATAGGTTTAACTCATAGAAAAATATTTATCTTTTTGGCATCATGTCAAATCAAACAAAAATATAATTCCATCTAAACATTATATTTCCTCCCACATTAATAAAACAATCAAATACATCACTCGAGGATGAGTGACATGAAACTTTGTGGGAGTTCCTTAAACCCAAAAAGTTTTAGGATAATGAATTGTCCCATCATATAAGATACATGCAAGCATGTAAGTTTGGGAGAAAAATTATTGTTGTAATCAATAAGGTAACTAGGGTAATGAGAAATAAATTATTATAATAATTCAAGGATAAGTACCAAAATCCATCACAGCAGGCACAACATAACAAAATTTCAAACTCTCTATTATGTTTTACAAGCCATAAATTATCTCTTTATTAGAAGGTATAAAATTCATTAAAATATGGGAGGAGACATACTCAAGAGAGAAAAACATAACTTACACCATTAAAAATAACAAAATATCTTACCAAAATATTAAAAAATGTAGGTTGGATGGATTTAAGAAATTGACATGGTATGATGACTAGATTTCCAAATAATTTTAAGAATTATTAGTAGACAATCTAGTTACCATAAGAGGATTACACATTAAATTCACTAAATATTTGATGCAACGAGTAACTAGTCTACCATAAACAAGAGAGTTATGATAAATAAAATAAAGTGCTACTATAACAAAGGAAAAATTCTATACAAAGGATGTATAGTTATAATCTTCTAATTAGGACACACTTTGATATTCATTATCTATGGTATGGTAAAATTTGATACTTTTATTATGAAGTATCTAACCTATGAAGGAAGTCATTACATGATATATGTAGTTCATATTAATCACATAAGTTATTATATAAGAGTAAAGAATCCAAAATTTCTATTGAACATGTTGAGGAGAATGGAAAAATAATATCAAAAATGAAAATGAAAATCCTTATCCCATCATTGTCTGATTCAATTAATATTACAAATATGTATAATGGAATATAGGCCCAAATTAACATGGGAAGATTTCCTAACATTACGATAATTTATAGATGAGGAATAACAAGACAATGTGGTAGTTGAACAAAGTATAAAATTAGGAAAATGAAGAGAATATAGCAAGGGAGAATGTGTAAAAAACTACAAGAAGAATAAGGAGAAAAATAATATTAACTCCCTCTTACTCACTGTCCCAAGATAATAGTAAGAAATTAGTCTATAAAGAGAGGAAAATTATATCCCTTCAACATCAATACCTAAAAAAAGGTAAGGGGTTTCACATTAGTATGCTTGTAGAATAAAATCATCGATACTCAAATGTAGGATATAAAAAAAACATGCTTCTATGATCCCTAATATTTTCCACATTGAAAGTGGATAGTCATATCAATAAAAAAGGAAACCATAGAAGAAGAGGTTAACACCACCAATAGTAGTGGAGAATAAGAATCTACTTCATACATCTATGGGTTTTCATATTTTATGAAATGGAACACTGGGGTCATTCACTAGATTTAGTAGAAGGAGATGTGGAAATGAAATAACTGTTAAAACCCCAATGGGCTAACTGATAATTACCCTATTTTTTTGTAGATTAATTTTGAATCCATCTATAACTATATGCAACTCCACTATTTTACTAATTAATTAATCCATGTAATAAATGTAGAATAAAGCAACCCACTAGTTAAATAAAAGGATTCATTTAGCTTTCAAATAACACATAATAGATTATAAGGTGAATATATTTCACAAAATGATTAGTGGAAGGAATAAATGTTGATATAATCCACATTTTAGATATAATAATCACAAAACCACTTCTGTCATAATATTCAACATTAATTACATATCCCATGGCCACTTCTATGCTAAATATCCATTAAATAAAGGTATAAAACATATTTAAAAAGTCAAATATAAAATATAGTATGTACAATAATATGAATGAGACTCACAAACATATTAATGATCCATGAATATAGCATGAGTATTATGTAGTAGTTGAATCAGATGATAGAGGGAGAGCATCATTTGAGTTATTTACCTCCAACCACAAACCAATGGTCTCCCACACACCTCCCCATTGGGAATGGCCCTACCCTTCATGGAGGGAAATATAATAATAATGTGGATATCAATAAATCAACCAAAATGTATGTGTGCACTATCATTATTACATGTAATAATCATATATACCATGGAATATAATCCTCTATCTAAATGATATCAAAAAACATATGTAAACTATAAGTATAATGGAATGATAATGTCTCAACTATAACATTACTTTGGCTGAAGTTTTCATTATAGAAATTAGATCTAAAATATGAATCAATTCCACTCACATAAAAATATCTACTAATGAATCATGACTAAAATAAGATATCAAAGGATAAGTTTATGAGTTACCCACTGGTATACTCAAATAACTATCTCTTGTTATCCAAAAATACACAATAGTAATTCTAATATAAGGATTAAAGTATAAAAATATAAATTTATCATACATAACACAAATAATATTATATGATACAAGCAATCATGAATCATGAATCTCATTTTTTCCTTCCACATGATCCCAATAGTAATTATTATCAAAAAATTGTACACCCTAGGATACTCTATGAATCTCCCTTAATTTGATAAAACATTTAATAATCTCTCAAGTTTGTGGGAACCCATAGGAGAGATCAATCTCTAGGATTCAAAAAGCTAGCTCCCTGAATTCTTCTCTAAGTGCCTATCACATAATCTAATGATTGTTCATGAAAAGAGTCAAGAGTTCACATAAAATGGAAACTATTCTAGAGATTTGATCCACCAAGAATATATCTCATATAATATCATACTTCTACCAAGCAACAATGCTTTCCAAGACCAATTCCATGCATTGAAAGATCCTAACATAGTGTTTCAATGTGAAGGTAACATGCTTGGGACAATCAAAAAGATACATGAACTAAAGGGAAGATTTCACACCATAGATACAATTTCATACTTGAACGATATTTTAGTACATTCAAGATACTTTACATGACTTGTTAACATCAAATCCCTTGCTCAAACATGAAGGATAAAGGGAGTAAGGATGATACTATCACTTAGCTCCACTATACATCACTCACACACTTAGAAAAAATGTTCACAACTCAAAATTTTACTTGTATTAAATGTTAAAAATCAAAGTGTAATGTCATTTTATTAGGGATTTTCCATACTAAAAATGTGGTCCCCTATAGTAGCCAATAATGGCTCCATTTATAAAACTTTTAGGAAGAGAGAGAGAAAGGGAGTCCAAGATTCACAAGGACAAGTATCCAAAAGATAAAGTTAGTTAAAATGCATTTTTATGAGGAGATGGGATGATACATGAAACATTAGGAGAAACAAATGTATTCTCCAAACATTTAGAACCTATAAAATGTCAAGAAACTCCTTTTGCATAGAAAATTGCCTTCCATGATTAGTCTTCTAAAACTGAATTATGTATAAAAATAATAAATTTTTATGATGAATCTAAGTAAGAGGGTTTAATACTAATCCCTCACATGCATTGGGTAGGATCCTAACCCTTCCTATCATCTTGGCCATGAATGATCACACTTGGCAGTCTCAAAATAGACCTTTTCTTTTCACCTCTAACACTTGGCACTTTAAAACCCTATAAAACTATATTTTTATCCATAAAAGAGGATAAATTACATGTGTTATGAGTGATAATACCATCAATTACAATAATTTGGCCTTGAAAGGCTCCCAAAATGAAGATTCACCATTTCTTCTAAATCCTCACTAGCTGGCTCACTAGACTGGCCAAAAAGAAATAATCAATATGCACACTTATAATATTATATAATTTATTTAATGACAATAGAGACTTATAAAAATTCATAATATTTCCTCCAAAAGTGATTTCATCTCCTGAAAGTCTGCCAACAACACAAAAAATGGTCAAAATAAGACCTTTTTTTCTCTTTTACATATAGTTACATACAATCCAAGGCCATGGATGTGATCCTCATGTATTTATAAACAACTTATATTTATCACTTATTGTCAAATTAGTTCATTTGGATATACTTTGAGCCTCATTTCTCCAGTTTGGTCCTTATGGAGGGGTTACAAGGGTTTTTAAGTGATTTTCATTCTTAGAATTCATTCATAGCCATGAATCATTTTATTTTTGATCAAATGTAACTTATGGCTCCTAAATTACCTCCTTTAACTTCCATGAAAGGCTCAAGGTCCCATGCAAATCTTGGTGGAAGTTCTAAGCATTTGAATTTGACATTTGAGCTCATTTCTTGCTTCCTAGTGGGCTCTAAATGCTTCCTGAGCCACAAAGGGCTTATTGAAGACTTTATTTTAAAAATAAATGTTTTAAAATATCTATATACACCCTAAAAACCTCATCCAACCATTATAATGTATTTATAAATTTTTTAAATGGAAATTGACCCATGTTTGATTTTAGGCCTAGGCCTTACCAATAGGCCTACCTTCCTCTTTGAGATCTTATTGACCCTCCAATGGTTCTATTTGAAATTTTATAGTTTTAAAACAAAAAATATACATATAATAACATGAATTTATCACTTATAAATCATATATTAGATTGAAAATGCATATGACCACTAAATTGGCTTATAGCTCTAACGCTTTCCTTCATACTTGATTATAACCCTTGTTGTGTAGGGTGACCTGTTTGCTACCAATAATTATATAAAGGTTTATTAGGCTCATAAATTTTTCCCAAAACTTATATAACCTTTACTTTTCCTTTTTTTCCTTGAGATCATCAATTCATCACTTTTCCCCAAAACTGCCATTCTTGTGCATGCAGGGACTGCCCCTAATCTAAGACAAAATAGAGAGTATTATGAATATTTTGTTAGGAAAATTGAGTATTATATAACATAAAAATGGTAATAATGAAAAAATATACCAAATAATTTGGTCCAATTCCATGTTTATGAGATCTAACCATCCCAATTTCTTCAAAAAATGGGTAAAAAACCTTGTTTTTGCATGCTCTTATCCAAACCTTCTCATGAATTATCTTTCCAAACCTATTTTATGAATATAATATGTTAATATATTTTAATTACCATCATTACATGATTTTATAACCTAGGAATCTACTCAAAACCTCTCTCCTAAGTGGAATCCCCAAGTTCATCTCTTGGAACAAGGCTTTCCCAACCTTGCCTGTACGAACTGAGTCCATTTTGCTTATGAGAAAAATGTCTTGGGTAGCTTGAGGATGTATTTGAAATATAATTTCCTTAATATTTTCATGATTAATCCATATAAAATTGTTTTAAAACTCTCTTTCCCTTCTTTAGACATCAACCTCTCAACATGTCCTTCTCTTGCTTATGCCCCTGTTTAACTATGATAATGAACAGGGGTACTCTTTCTTCATGAATTTATTTAGAGGTTAAAATAAAGGTTTAAAAAAATTATATAGCTTAATTTTACTAACACACATATTAAAATTTTAACCATTTCTCAAACCTAACATCTTATCCTGCTAGGCCTTCCAATTGCTCACTGTCCCCTTGGAATGAGACAGTCCTGGACCCTATGTGTAGGTGATTTGGGGTTAGAGTAGCATGAATTTGATATTTTTTGTGCTTTATAAACTCATTTAGATCTTAAATTCACTTATTTTTTAATATTTTATCCTTATTTAGCCTATAATTTCCTTAAGACTCCTCTAAATGCCATAATCCTCAGTCACTACCTGCTCAATTATAGGTGACTATCCCTTCCTTAATTTAGGCCTATAGGTTGTTTATTAGGTAAAGATAGAATTTATAATGGTGTAATTTATGATTCCTTGTAGGTATTTTTTTTTTCACAACATATCAAATTTCTTTACCTTATTCATGATCATGCCTATTTCACCAACTTTGGCCTTTCTGCTTGTAGGTGGCTCTTCATAGTCTTGTGTATGGACAAAGGAGTATGTGTTGGGGTTTAAAACATTAGAATTATAATTATCTCATGGACATTTGAACTTTAATGCATAATTTGAAATATTTTTATTATTTTAATTTTATATCATAACCTAGGACACCAAAATAGGATGCAAATTAACATTTTGATCACTATCTTGTAGACTACCTTATTTTAGTGGGTTTTAACCATCTTTATGCTTTGAAACATCCAATATCCACTTATATTTGGATTATAAAAATTGGAACAACTACTGTATGTGGATATGGATACCAAAATGTCCAATTTGAAAACTTGGATAACCTAACAAGTGAATTTTATGAGGTCCTCAAAAACCTTCAGGGCCTCTATTTGATATTTTTAGGGCAAAAGGGATAGAGTACAATCCCAAGTTCCAATTGATGATTTGACATTTCTCTTTCCAAAATAGGATAATCAATAGGCCTATCTATTCCTTCTTATATAAGGGACTCCAAAATTGGATTGACCAATTTCTGGGAATATCTCCAAAAGGTTTGTCTATGCCCTTAGTTGTAGATGGTCATCTCCTTCATACAGGTAGAGTTGAGAACATTTTATAAACATACAATTTTATAAAACATACATGATTACATCAACTTATCAATGCACATTAATGGTCCCAAGAGATTAAGAACCATGTCAAACCTTAAAACTCACACTTGTGATGTTGGCATGCTCTTGGAGGTGGAGTTTTATGACTGAGACATACAAGGAAATCCTAAAATGACAAGGAACATGCAAGGAATGCCTTTAAAAAACCTCAAGGGAAATTTTCAACACTTTAATGCTCATAATACACTATTAATGTTTTCAAAACAACATCAAAACATCATCTCTAGTGTGAAAGAAACATTTTCAAAGCAATGGGATGACTGTGAATGTAAACTAGCCATTTTACAAGCCCAGAAGAGGCTTTCTCATAAAATTGAACTCTCCAAAACAATAAGAAGCATGGAACATCTTTAAAATCATGTGGAGGCACCTAAAACACATAAATCCATCAATCTAAAATAATAAAATCTAAGACAAGCTCAAATAATGACCCCCTCATGATTGAACATGCATAAAAAGTTGCATGGGATAAAACTAATGGTTCATAAAGGAGAATGCACCAAATTTTAATTTATTATTGTTAAAATGAATTACACTCAGATTACTATCCACCCCCATAAGAAATCCTCTCAATTCTACCTGTACGACCCATGCCAAGTACATGAAGTTGTTCCTTCTTTGCTTGCCAAGTAAAAATAGAAGAAAACAAGTTGTATATGAAACATTTTATATTATTATTGAAAAATAGGCATATAAATAGATTATGAGAGGTGAAGAGTTACTATTCCCACATTTTTAGCTGATTGTGGACTTGAGAAGTTTGTACAAGTGCCCAATAGCTCCTATTTTTTAGGGAAAATTGCCATCCACTAAAATTAACTACTTACTACCTAATAAATAACTATTATTGACATTACCCTAACATGATACATGTTAAAAATCACTTGGGTGTCAAGTTTTCTTGCATAAAAATTTGTACAAGTCACTAAATGGGCTAAAATATGACCAAAAGGCCCCTTTTTCCACATGAGACAAGACCTATGACCAATTTATGACTTATAAACATATTAAAACATATTAAATATCACCTCAATATATTTTAAACAAAATTTTTAACTTTGAATACCTTTGACCAAGGTTGACCAACCTTTGACTCAAGTTGACTAGCTTATTACATAAGGGGTGGACGTCAACAAGGACTAAGGAGAGGATGAGTAAGACAATAGATTAACATGACATCCTTTAAGACACATAGGAATCTTCTCAAAGTTTAAAAATAGTATGGGTTGACCCAAATTTGAGTTGGGGTCAAATTTGGTCAATAGTAAATACATAGGTTTATTAAAGAACTTTATTAAAAAACATATGTCCCTAAGAGACTAGAATAAGAAATAAAAATTTTATAAGTCCCTCTGCAAAAACATCCCTCAATCATAATTCATATTTATAAAATTATATAGTTGATAATAACACTCAACCAATAATTTATTGTTAAACATATGAAATTCATATATATGTTCTTATTCATTCAATAAAAATTGCATAAAGGACTAGACCAAAATCCTAGAACACATATCCATATCATATCTTTATCAAACACCATATGTATAAAAATAGAGGTTCAAAACTTGGTAGTATATAAAAATAAGTCTCTAAGTAGCTTATGAGATTAATTTTAGCTTGTTCTTCAAAATCAACTCAAGCATTCTAGACTTGTACCATCATTTATTTAATGTATAAGAACTCATGTTTATATATAATACACATATATAAGTTGTATAAATTATATGTAACATAACTTATATATTGTTTTTGAATACACCAAAAGACCATTCTAGATAACTCAAACCAATAAACACTATATATTTATTTAAACTCTTTTATAACCCTTACATAATTCCATTTTAATTTATTATAGGGGAAGGATTTTGAATTTGGCCCATAGGTGGGAAACTCAAGGCAGAACTAAGAGGAGAAATATGAGGATGAATCTAATCTAGATTCGGAATATACACTGAGGATCCTCTAAAGTATGACTTTCCTCAGTTGGTTTCATTATGCTCAGTAGATAAGTAAGAGGAGGGAGCTACCAATATGTTGTCAGTAGAAAGGATGTTATGAGGATCATGGAAACAAATATGGTTTAGATCCAAGAGGATTGGGGGTTTTATACATCACCAA
Source organism: Torreya grandis (assembly GCA_037957365.1). NCBI lineage: Eukaryota > Viridiplantae > Streptophyta > Pinopsida > Cupressales > Taxaceae > Torreya > Torreya grandis. Next base: position 173,021 of record JARHVA010007789.1, read on the forward strand.
GTCCATCCCTCAAAATTTTGAATGGCTCTTTGGGTGGGGAAGAAGTAAAGTAGATGGTTGGCATACCCTAAATGTTGGAATGACATATTCTGAGTAGTGTATGTCTATAAAAACTAGATCAAGAGATTTGTAGAAGATAGGTGACAAATATATGGGCTTAAAACTATGTTTGAGAAGATGAATAACTAGTGGAATGACTTACTTGTTGAGATCAAGGGCCTCTTTCCACTTATTAGTAGATGTTCTAAAATTTTAGCTACATTCTGGGAGTGCTAGAAGCTATTTTTTCAAGTGGAGGTTAATGGTGGTGGATAGAGGATGCCCTACCAAAATATTTTTCATTTTTGTGTAGGATAAAGGAATCCACACCATTTTTATTAAAATAGGTGAGGATAATAGAGAGTTTTAACCTATTTTGGCTTTATATGTGGGTTCATACACTATTTTGTATTGTTTTTGGGTTTGTATTCCTATAAAAATATGTTTGAAACCCCCATCCAACTAATTTCAAGACTTCAAGTTAATGGGGATGATAGAATAATCCTCAAAATGTTATATGGAGTCTGGTTTGATGTTTTTTAATCCCTATTTATGGGCCATGGTAAGGTTGAGTGGGTATGTATGATCACTTGCTGCACTCAAGTTCTATGGAGGAAGTGTGGGAACTTTGATGAAGACCAAATATATGGGGGATTACATTCAAGTATACCAAATGCTTCATGGAGGCTGTATAAGGGGTGCCTTGCAACCAACTTAATTGAGCACCCTATGTATAATTAGTAAAGAAGGCATGGTTCTTTAGGGCTAATTTTTTTAAGGATTGGGTAGCTTTGTTGGTTACTAACCAAAGCTTTTGATCAGTTTTGATTATGGTGGAAGAGAAAACCACACAAAAAATTATATTATTAGATTGGATGATATAGGATTCCATCTTTTTCTCTTTTAGTTTCAAGGGTTTGTCCTAAAATCTATGTATTGATTATGTTTGGCTAAAAAGCCTTATTTTGTATCAAGCTATAGTTATATGATTGAGGATGAGGTGGATAGTTCCTAGTTGTGATTTAGTTATTGTTTGGATCATTGGGAGGATAAGTATACTTATTATGATTTATTTTCATGAAGGATGTGTGGAGGTTCCAAGAGGTAGAAGACTAGCAGAAGGCCTTCAGCTCCTAGTAGGATCTTATTCCACAACAGAAGTTCTAGGGATTTCTTTTGAAGTGTGTCTATCATTTGTGTTTTTTTGAGAAGTAACCTCATTTTTTGTAATAAGGTTATGGGATCCTTCAAACCCTCTTTGTGTTATGGTTGTGGTATTATTAAAACCCTCTTTTTATTTGAATATCTAAGGTTGTGGGATCTTTCAAACCCTCTTGATGTGCTTGTTATGGTTTTGGGAACTTTAAAACCCTCTTGTCATACATTGTAAAGGTTGTGGGATCCTCTAAAACCTCTTTTTATGTATACAACTATAAATTTATTTGTGCATGTACATAAATACAAATATTTATATAAATCAGATTTCATATTTTCATATACAATATATAAATTGACCCTAAAGTATAGATCATCATAAACCAAATAGTAATCATTTCGATACAAACAAGCACAAATTATTTCAATAACATCTACAAATTGAAATTTTTAACCTAAAGGGGGAATAATAAATGCATAGTTACTTTTTTTAATCTATACATAGGTCTATTGACATCCTTACCTAGATATATATGTGATTTTTTATAAATATATACATATACATCAAGTTACATGTATTCCATCTAATCACATGTAATAAATACTATAACCCAAGACAATGAATAATTTTTTTTTTTTTTCAAATCATCCATATAAATATATCCATTTTATGTAGACCTCTATTGAATGGTGAATCCCTCAGGTTGTAAGGAAAAATATAAGTCTATGTAAATTTTATCTAGTTTTATTCAACTATGGATCTCATCTAATAATGTAATACTATTAAAATAAAATCACATGTAGATCTATATTTTATTTTTATATGAATTTTTATAAGTCCTTAGTCAAAAATATAAACCCAACTGGTAAGTGTTTATTATTCCTAGTTCATCCCATCTAAAATATCCAATTTTTATTTTGATAACGGCTCATACAGGATCAATAATGTACACATGGGACTATAAATGGAATTTAGTTCCATCCCCAAGTCCATATACAAAACCCCCAATTTTTGATTTACCAATAACTACCATTTTACTCATTTAGACATAATAAACTAGACCCATAGCAAGAATTAATTTTCTTCTAAAAACTAGGTCTACAATCAATAATAAAAATGACAAGATCTAATATAATTGACATGATCCTGAAATGGGTGTAGTATAAATATGTAAAATGGGAACTTATTTACTCTTCATACCAATCTTGAATCTCCTTTCTACCACTGTCCTGCCATTTTACTCCTTTTCTACTTATTGATTTTCCAAAATATTTGCATATTTTTTTGCACAACTAGATAACTTCCCTATTATCTTACCTATTCACCATCATAAAAATTCAATTACTTAAATGTACATTACCTTATTTTACCATCAAAATTGAACTCAAGATCCCCTATATTTGGCATGATAGTTGTATGGAACCCCATCACTACCAAATGGTGAAGTCAAGTTTTGTGATCATAGAAAAATAATCAATAACCCTAATTTCATTTACATTTTTGCTTTATGGCATTGACCAAAGAAACACCAAAGTATTGAAGTTTTAATTTTAATTTATTTACTTTTGGGACACTTTTACCTTTTATAATATTCCATCAAAAGACATATCAATGTAAAAACATACACAATATTTGTTAAACACTCAAAACCCTATAAGTTAAAATGTATGGAGTCCAAAACAATTATAATTAAACATGGTTTAGTTCATATAAGAGTTTCATGAGGATAAAAACCTTCCACATAAGATTAACATATCATGTCAATCAATAACATATAAAACCATAATTATCCTAAAATCAATGCAAGTATGCATTATCAACCACATAGATAACCAATGTAAAGTAAACACTCATTATTTTTACAAAACACTAATAGTATCAATTTCATTTAAGAAATCATAAGTGTGGTGTGTGAGGGTTTGATAGAATTCTCTCAACTCTCAATGCTGATATATGCACCCACCTCTTTGATGACACTCTCCTTTTGAACTGCCTATGAAGGCGGTATAGTCCTACAACCACCTCAATCAAGTGAATGGGTAGTTAGTCCAAAATCAATATAATCATCATCATATAACCATAAATAAATTTATAAGTGAAAATAATATGTAATTAAAATTAGTAAACATGATCATAAATAATAATAAGACATATGTAATAGTTATCCATCAATATATTGATCACAAAAAAAATCATATAACTATCAATCATACAATATGCATATATCCTAATTAGACATAAATCAAAATTATAAATTAGAAGTCCCAAAACCTATTGTTAATGCTTAAATAGTTTTTTAGAGTGGAATGGGATGTGAAAATAATAATGAGATAAGGTAGGAAAATAAGAACAAATAAAACAACAACAAACCCTTATTCAACCATGACAAGAAGAAGACCACAAATAGATAGAAGCCCTAAGGAAAATTAATACCCTTTGGGCATGGATTAAGGAACTAGAGAAAAAGGATAATGGGTTGGACACATTGGCTAGAGTGGAAAAATAAAAATGTGGACATATTCAATTCCGTATATAAACATGTTTAGTATAAAATCTCCTTTACCTAAGATTTTTTTTCATCTATTTCTACTCAAATATATAGGCCGAATCAAGAGGAATTATTCATGAAAAGTGATGTTCAAATTCAAATCTTGATTTAATGGTACAACCAACATAACTGATTAAGTGAGGAAAAAAGGGTTATGAATAAAAAAATCAATGAGATAAATCACAATTTACCATATTAAAGGAAAAAATAAAAGACATGAGTCAAATAAGTACATGAATCATGGACTGTAGACCACATAAAAGGGTATACACCATCTATCTTGAGGAGAATTGGATAAAATTCTAGTTTATTTAGATCTATTATGACCTACCCAAATTGGTGAGTGACTCTCATTACTTATTCAATATTTATAACAATAACACTCCTAAATATTATAATCAACTCATTAAATTCTATATGCATATTTGTGTTATTATTTGTGATCTATAATGGAACCCAAATTTATATTTAGGGGATGTAATAATTAGGTATTTCTTCTCACATCTTGTTAATGAAATAAAAATCAATAGAGAACTAGTATAATATCACGAATAATAAAAATATTGTGTTAATGATTAGAGGGGAAGCCACTAGACCCAACATAATAGAATAAGGTTGGATTAAATTAATGAACAAAAAAGGTGGATATAATATTTATAAGGAAGCAAATAGAAGCACAAAACTAATATTTGACATTGTTGGAGTCAATTTAATAAGAAATATTAAATGCTTACATGACTAGATGAAATGAGTGTACTCCAAAAATAAATAAAAGGAATTGTTCTCAAGATACAGATTCAAGGCAACTCATAAGAGGGTTATCAGATATATTGATGTTACAAGGAGGAAAATATTGAGTTGGATATCCATAACGTATCATCTTCCTATTTTTTGGTTCCCTAGTCTTGATTGGAGATGAAGGGAATACATTGATAAAAAAATTGAAGATAAGAGAAGGAAAAATATAGAAAAAAGTATGGATTTTATGAAAAATAGGGAAAATTTCATCAGAACCATTTGATTTCAAAACATTGTTTTCTCATATGAAGAGGTTTTATTTTCTTGAGGACTACCAAAAATTTTAGTTTGGGGCTATGATGATTTAATAAATTAACCTTGAATGACCTCTTAAAACCTCTTTTATTGATCCCCCTGAATAAGTATTAAGTACATAAAGTTATATTTTGTAGTATTTTATATCAAATAATACTAAGTGAATATGATGTGCATATATTTGGAGTTTTAAGCTTATAACTATTATTTTATGAATAAGATTTCATCATGTACTATCATTAATATTTTGTCTTTACTAATAATTGTTGCATGCTGATCTTAAAGATGAGTTATGAAGTAGTAGGAATCAATAGCCAACCTGTAACAACTAGGTAAGAAAAAATATAGAAAATGGATAGCCAAATCAAATAAATAACATACTACTATTCTAAGCCATAACCACTGGAGATACAACTAGTCTAATCCATAGTAGTAACCATGACAATTATTCTAACCTTTTGCAGAACCAAAGTGTTCAACTTTAGAATTTATTATTATGCCTTGTTAATATTAAAATGGTTATAAATACATGTAATATGGATCCCATAATATACGAAAGATAAATCAAGGGATTATTACATCATCAACACCCTTTTTCAGTGGACCATGATTTTTAACCATTATAACCATAAAAAAATGTTATGTGTCTTGTTATCTATTGAAAGGTAATTTTTAGCTATAGATATGTAATGTAACACGTGTATTTTTTTTCATATATGTTATTAAATAACTAGGGTAAAGATAATTTTTTCTATAACCATATTGTAATAATAATAACTTGCCTTCTCTATTTAAAAAGGAGATACCAAGGCATATGGTAATAAATAGGTAATAAGAATTAAATAGAAGATATAGAATCATATAAAATATGAAGCTTTTGTAACATATAATATAGAAATACTCACATTTATACAGGTTCATTAATGTAAGGATAAGTGATTCAAATTAAAGTAGTCAAATACAATGGAATGATTGTAACTCAAATCTAACTGAAAAAGGCCACCTTGAAAAGAGTTATTTTAAAGATCTATATCCATTTATTAATTTTTATTTACGTTATGTGATAATTTATATTGTTTAATAAAATTTTATGTGTGTATTACCAGAATTCATAACTTCAATTCATTATAATTAATTGGTATTTGTGTGATAACTCTTAATTACGTGTTAGAAAATTTGAAAAAAATTGATTATTAAATCAATTCCTTTCTAAAATTCATTTATTGTAAGTGTGATTTCATTTCCTACATTTTTATTTCTTGTAATTTACATTTTGAAAGTGTGTTCTCCTATATATAACCTATATATTCTCAACCTATGAAATAATTTTATTTCATATAAAATTTTGATATATTTCCAAACATATGCTATGGGTTAAAATTAGTGAAGGTAGTAGGATTGATAAACCAAGTGGTTACCTTGTCCCATTGTCAATAGATAAGGTTGTATGTGAGCATTAATCAACTGCATTAGGTTTAATTGCTAGTCTAATCTGGCTTGTCAAGTGCTATAGAATAAAATTACCCCAATTACCCCTTGATGATTGGCCACTTCCTATGTGTCCAATACTCCAAGGAGGTAAATCAATCCTACATAGTTCACCCACTTATAAATATGATTGTAAAATTGTTCTCCTTTATTATGGGTATAGATAGAATTATGGATTTAATACTTGACAATGATAGCTCTTGGTTTGATTTGAGATGCTTTAGACTTGGCTCATAAAATTTCTTTGTGAGTGATTTTTAATTTTTAAATAATATGGAAGATTTATCAATGAACAATAGTGTTTGATCTAATAAAATAGTGATAAAAAATGTGGATAATGAATGGCCTTTGATGTGTATTTATATTAATTTTTTTTACCAATTTCCTTTAGGTGACATTAAAAAACATGTAGGAAGACCCCAAAGATTGTTCTTAAATTTGGAAACTAAGAATTATTTTACAAAGAGTATGAATATTATAGGAGGATAGGCCCATATAAATATTCTTGTCCACCTAGCACATAATTTTGTTTAAAGAGCAGGGACACTTTTCTTGAGCTAGAAATAGTTTGAGGGTAATATTATAGTAGTTTGATCATTTTAATTTGAAATTTATGTGTAGTAATTATGGAAAACAAAGGGTCAATATGGAATATATATAAATGGATTAAAATAAGACTTATGTATTAGGTCAAAATTCATATGGTTTAATATGTGTCAATAATTATCGTTGTCAAGTATATATAACCATATTTATGTGTCTAAATTTTACACACCTTTAATATAGTAATGAAAATAATAGATTAAAGGAGAAAAAATAAAATTTAATATGTAAAAAAAACTTTCTATTTGAGTGGATACTCCAATTGTGAAGGGAACTAAAGTTTAACAAACCCTGAAAAAGCACATGAAGTAATCATTTATCTATATTTAAAATTTGAAAAAGCTAAACTTTGAAAATTGAAAAGTTAAAAGGAGAGAAAGGAAGGTGTACACATATAAGGGGATGAAATATAATTTATATGTAACCTATAACTGATGATGGATAAATGTTCCCCTTATCAAATTACTTTGAGAATTTGAACTAATAATTAAGAGTGATCAAGTCTAAATTTTGAATAACTAATTAATTTATTGAGTTTTAATTATGCATATTCCAACTCTCATGAATGGGGAATATTCAATGTACTAGTCCAAAAAGGTGGAACCAAAATAATTTTTCTATATGTGATTCCAATTTTATTACATGTCATGTCATTGAACTTGAATTCACAACACGTAACAAATATGAAACCACATAATGGGTTTTATAGAAGTAATTCCAAGGCCATTGAGTGTCACTAGACAAGAATGCAAATACTAGTAATAGATCAAATCACATTGCTAAAGATGGATCTAAATTTTATTTACATAATAAAAATATGATTAAGAATTTTCATTCCTCAATCATGATTGCATTGCTTATATATTTAAATTAAAATATTTTTTTCCTTTTGAAATTTTAACTTTAAAACTTTGAAGCTATACATAAACAAGTATCATGCCTTTGAAATTATAAATTTAACTTTTGAAAATGTGTATGAACAAGTATTATGCCTTTGAATATATAAATTTTAAATTTTAAAATATTCATGAACAAGAATCATAAATTTTGAAATTTTAGAAATGTATATGCAAGCATTAACAAGCAACATTACCCCTACATCTGTGCCAAATGATATAGAATGCAATGCATCCATATGCTTAATTTGTAACTTTATTTTTAAATTATAACTTTGATATTGAAACTATTTTTCACATGCCCATGTATATGTCTTAAATTTTTTATGAATATGTACTTAGAGTTTTAAAAAAATGAGTGCATATGCACCCATAATCTGTATTAATGTGCCAATAACTATCATTAGTTTGATTTTTTAATTTATTTAAATCTTTAAAAAACTGTACCATGTTATAAAATTTTATCTTTTAATTGACTAAATCTTTTGAAAATTCTAAACCTATACTTTGTCTCAATTTTTTTTTTCATTAGGTTTAATCTTTGAGATCTAGATTTTGACACTTTAAAACCTGTACTTTATTGCAATTATGATTTTTGTCTATTCATAGAGACTTGGATATATGAGATTTGATGCCCCCACTTTCATGTGAGTAAATTAGGATGAAAGTCACTCATATAAAAATATAGGTTAATTGTATCATGTAATAAATATATAATCATGTTGCATAATGTCATAACGTGGAGAATACATTATCATAAAAACATAATTGTCATTGAAGCATGTATATAACATATTGAAAATGAGGCATAAACATGTTTTTTATGAATAAATATAATATTTAAGCATGAATTTAAAGTACATGATATGCATCATGGCATCACTAGTCATATTTAACAAGAACAAAAATCACAATGCATAATGACACACAATAAGCCTAAAGTTTGTATACAATGGACATAGATATGTCATAAAAAATAAGACCAAGGCCTTCACATAAAAATAAATCAATAATGTCAAAAAAATGGAACATTCTCAAATTTATCATACAATATAGGGCCAATCACCTCAAGCAATGGACATGTTCAAATGTCGCACACATCATAGGGCTAAAGTCATCAAGTAATGGACATGTTCAAATATCGCACATACCAAGCAAAAATATCATAGATATGTTTAATTAATATTCATACAAGGACCAATGGCCACAAATAATAATAAATCAATGTCTAGTCTACCATGAAAGAAAGTAAACATCATCAAAAGAATGTTGAACAAGTGAAAACTAGTCTACATCATCCATATGTATCTATGGCATATCATAGAAAAGTAACATATCCATGTAACACAATGTAAGATATGAGTAATTAATCAATAAAATTGTAAGATATGTAGCTTAACATAAAATTTAAGGTCATAGATAGGCATAACCTATCGATATGTAACATGTAGAATTATATGCCCACAACATTGTTAAATCCACTATGTAAAAAGGAAGGTAGCATCTAAGAATCCATATGTATGTTTGTATTGCATCACACTCATATACACTGTCAACTAATGTGTTATTGAAAAAGAATATGTTATTTACCAATATTTATTATAAATATAATATGTAAATAAGAAAACTAGAAACCCATGTTATGATTCGGCCCTGATTTTTATTTTTTACAGAATATTTGTAATCTTTTTATTTTTTGTATGTATTTGATTTTTTTTTTAAATTTTAAGATATTGGATTTTTTTTGTATTTTTTAATATTTTTGAAATGAAATTATCCTATTATCCTATAAATAAGAAGACTATAGTTCATTCTTATATCATAGAGTGGGATGATGATTTTTCATGGGCATAGAGTGCTACATGTAGATGAATCTAAATCTAAAAAGGCATCAAGTGCTGTAATATAACTATCTTTATCACTAATCATAATATATTTTTCATGATGTACAAATTGAGAGGGTGAATAATTGGTGGGGTCTCCTATAAATTAGGAGAGTATATCATTCCCTATGTTCATTATGAAATCAATTGAACTATCTAATGTACTACCTTAGGATACACTATAGAAGTTTTAGCTTTATTTCAATCTTGAATAACTCTTTGATGTGAAACTTGATATTTAAGAGGATGTACTACTTTTAATTTTACTGATTGTATATAAAGGCTATGTATAGGTGCAATAAATTATTATACACTATGCTCTTAAATAGGTAGATTATATTTGTATTGTGTTCTTAAATGGGTGCAATAACCATCTTTAAACTATGCACTTGAATAGGTGTCACACCCAACTATTATGGTGGTGGGGGAGGAGGATGATTTAACACTGACTATAAAGGAAACTCATATTGAATGCCTTCAACATTGACTATTTTATTACAATGTATATATTTGAGACATCAATGTACTATCATTAATACTATATGAATCTTTTGTATCCAAAGGTGTCCTAATAACATATTATTTAACCCTAAAATTTTAGATATGTGGTGGTATAAGGTTTAAAATATATAAATAGTTCAAGCACAAGAGTGCTAAACTAATCTATACTAGGCCAATTAGTTTCAAACTTAGATAAATGAATATTGTGAATTATAATACTGAGATATGATAAATATAGAAAGTACTAAATTTGAAAGATATTCAATTGATTACAATACTAAGAAGAAATGATACTTAGCTATGTTTAATGTGCACATGCATATATAGACTATAAACATGTTTAACATATGGAAGATTAGTATTGTATATTAGTCATTAGATTTTGGAATTTTAATTTTTATAGCCATAAACACTACCATCAGATATGGACACTACCATTGATTCTAGTGTCTGACTATGAAACATGTGTCCAATACACATAATAATAACTATATCTAAATGGGAAAAAATTAGTTGTTAAGGTTTTTTTGTTACCTTTTTCTTGGTGTATTCAAATCTAGGATACATGTTGTCTTTCTTTGTTGATTGATCAAAACCCTATCTCTTTACCCTTATTCACCCTTGGAATGAATTTTCTAAAAATCTGTTAGTAGGATCATGGTGTCTATCTGATCCCAAAAACCCCTCTGTCAATGGGTGTTGCCTTCATAGATAATACTCCAAGGAGGGTATTAGACTTATGTAGTTATCCCCTATGTGTGGAAAGGCATGCACATAAGGTTATAATATACTGTATGATGATGTATGCCACGATCTATCTTAAAATTTGAAAAATATCACTCATGGGTTGCTCTTTGAATGATTTAAACCTATACTATGACTTATATTATGCTTGATATGGAAAGAGGGATGAATATGGCATAATGAATTTATTGTGTAATTAAATTATTTAAAATTAGTAGGAGTTTATTTGGTATTTGATAGACAAGGAATGAGAAGGATCAGACTTGTATTTATACCCCATGTTTTGAAAATATCCCACAGTAGGATTCCATAAGACAAATAAGCCAATCCAAAGGTTTTGAAACATTTTTAATTTAGATTACTATTAGAAAATATACATTAGATAATGATCTAGACACTACCATCAGTGGTAGAGTCCCTCTATGGCTAGTAGTGTCCTGAAGGCCATAAAATAATTATGGATTTGAAACTAATAGTGAAGGATATTTATCAGGTTTTAATATTTATATGTAGTGCATGAGACCTGGGCCATCAAAATGATATGGATCAGATAAGAGATAATCATTTAAGAATAATGAGATGGTGAATGTAATCATTTTGACAACCTAGACGTCTATGACTTAAGGGTAGAGCTCTCGTTGATATTTTTCAAATATACAAGACTAAGATGCTATAAATATTTAATTTTATCATTTAAATTTTCACCTACTTTAATATAGTAATGCATAAGGATGAAATTACAAAGTTAAAGGGGAAAAATGTGTACTTGGGTGTGTACAAAAATATTTCCTTTGCTTGAGCCCACTTTGAATTATTTGATGGTGTATGACCTATAACTAAGATAATTTTATAGTGTAAAGTAGTGCATATAATATAAAACTTGAAATAATTTAAATACCTAAAAGTAAAGAGAGAAAGGAAAGAGTACACCCATGTGTTGATGCAACCATGTTTCCTCTTGATGCTCTAACTTGGTAAAGATGATTAATTATGAATCATTGGGGCCAAAAAAAGTTTAAACCTAAAATTTGGGTATTTTAAGAGGGATATTAGAAGGTATTATTCCCCTAAACTAGTGTAATAATGAGTTGTGACATGGCCATTGATATCATTATAGCTCAATCCCGCAACTCAAGTGTGGACATATATAATCTAGTGAGGGTAGTGATTTAATCAAATGACTCTTAAATATAATGAAATTCGATTATTTACTAACTCCAATATATAAATATGGTGATTTTTAATGATTTAATAACTTTAAACTATAAAAGTAACCAACTACTATGGAAAAAAAGGCTTAATAATAGTTCATCATGTTGTAATTGGTGCATCCTAATGAGTGGTATAATTGGTAAGTTTTTTAATTTTTGGTGCAATATTATGGCATATGCCCCTATAATATGTTTGATCTAGAGTATATGTGTCATAAATATAAATAAATCTATGGAAAATTGGTGTAATCTATAGGATTCTAACCCAAGTGTATATTTGAATCATGGAGATGAATTAGATTTTGTGCAAGTGTGGAGGTCATGTTTTTATGGCATGCCACAACATAATTATAGAGATAATGAGTAAGTGTATAAGTGTGGAGGTCATGTTTTTGTTGGAAATATTGTCATTGATGTCAAAGATTTAAAGATTATTGGTGATAAAGGCCCCATTGCATTTAATGTTATTTTTCTTGGCTAATATGAGTTAATATTTATTTAATATTAATGAATATATTTTAGGTTGCATATGAGACCAAATAAGGGCCCATGGAAAAGTCGAAGAGTCACGGGATAAAGACAAAAGAAGGATGGGACACATTTTCCCATGAAGAGTCATCTTGGGGAATACCAAGAGTCACCAAGTGAAGACAAAAGAGTAAAGGGCGAATTTCTCATGAAGGGACACTTTAAGGAATACGAAAAGTCACCAAAGATAAGGAAAAAAATGGGAAAGATATTTTTGGTCATGAAGGGTCACCACATGACTTTTCAAATGCTTGGATATGAAGGGTCATCTAAGATTGGCACCATTTTCCATGAGGATTGAAGGTCACAAAGGGGGAAGGCCAAAGGTCATTTGGAAAGCTATAAATAAAGGCTTGAATATACATTTGTAAAGTGGAAGTGAGAGGTTGATTTGATATTGTAATATCTAGCTTAGAAGAGCTATTGTGAGAGATGATTTGTATTTGTTAAATCTAGCTTAGAAGATCAATTGTGAGAGATGATTTGTATTTGTTATATCTAGCTTAGAAGAGCAAAAGTGAGAGAGAGGAAGAAGATGTTGTATTGATCTATCATTTGTTGAGATAACAACATTGAGAGATAGGTGTGTGGTATACACAAAGGGGTTGGTGCTCCTGTGGGTTGGTGCTCACGAATTATTGCTAAGTTGGTGCTTAGCAAAGGGGTTGGTGCTCTTGTGGGTTGGTGCTCACAAATTATTGTTGGGTTGGTGATCGGCAAAGGGGTTGGTGCTCCTATGGGTTGGTGCTCATGAATAGGTTTTGGGTTGGTGCACGACAAAGGGGTTTGAAGCTCCTGTGGGTTGGCACTCATAATTGTAGCTAAGGTTTGTACTTGGCAAAGGGGTATGGTGTTCCTGTGGGGTTGTTTTCACAAATATATTTGAGATTGATTCTCTGTGGTGTTTTCCACTTTGGGTTTCCACGTTATATTTGGTGTCTCTCTCTTGTGTGATGTTTATTGTTTGAATTTTATTACATATCTTGAATGTTTGATTAAGTGGAATTTGATAAAGGGAAAGTTTTATAAGATATATAATATACTGATTCACCCCCCTTCTCAGTATATTCTATGCTTAGCAATTGGTATCAGAGCAAGTTCTTTTTTGAAAAGTTTTACAGCTTGAAGGTAGATCAGGAAAGCATGATGGCTGGGTCACAGGAAGGATTTTATACAAATAAGGCACCTTTGTTTGATGGGAAAAATTATGATTTTTGGAGCATGAGAATGAAGGTTTATTTGATGGCCCTTGGATTCGACATATGGAAATCAGTGGTGGAGGAATATGAAGAGCCACAGACATCTACAATTACTCTAGCAAAAAAGAAGGCAAGTGAATGTAATGCTAAAGCTTTAAATGCTATTTTATGTGGTTTATGTGAATTTAAATTTGTTAAAGTTATGCAATGTACATTTGCTCATGAAACTTGGGTAAAAATTGAGAATATTTAAAAAGGTGATGGAAAAGTTCAATAAGTTAAGTTGTAGACTTTTAGAAGGCAATTTGAAAGTTTGAAGATGGAAGAAGAAGAAGATATAACAAGTTATCTCTTACGAGTTGATCAGATAGTAAATCAGATTCAAGGTCTTGGAGAAACATTGGAAGAGTCAATGGTGGTGCAAAAGGTTTTGAGATCTCTACCAATGAGATATGATGCAAAGGTTTTGGCAATCGAGGAGATGAAGAATTTATCCAAGCTAAAGATGGATGAGCTTCATGGTATTCTCACGACATATGAGATGTGGATAGAACAAGATAAACCCTCAAAGAGAGAAGCAGCTTTCAAGACATCAAAGAAGGAGAAAGCTAAGATTCAAGAATCAAGTGATAGTTCTAGTGATGATGAAGATGACAATGAAGCAGTTTTCATTTGCAGGCCAAAAAGAGGAATAGGTAAATATCAAGGAAAATTACCTTTTAAATGTTTTAATTGTGGGAAGATTGGACATTTTTTAACTAGATGCCTAAATAAAGTTAAAGATGATGAAGAAGAAAAGCCTACGTACAAGAAGAATTTCAAAGGCAAATCTAAGAAGGGATTCAAGAAGAAGAGCCTGTATTCTAAAGATCCTAGCTCAAGTGAAGATAGCGAAGTCATAAATTCAAAAGAAGAAGAGATTCTATTCATGGCCATATATGATGATGATCAAGAAGAAGAAGAGGAAAAAGCTGAAGTAGATATGGAAGAAATCAATTGTGCCCTAGAAGAGTTAGAAGCTATTCAGAAGAGGAATCGAAGGTTAAAGTGCCAGATCGAGAAAAATGAACAAGAGTCAAAGGAAATGATTGAAGATCTACAAGCACACTTTGAAGAAGCCAAGAAGAATGAATAAGATCTCAAAGCACAATTAAAAATAGCAAGAAAAGATTGTGAAAGGTATGTTATTGAAATTTCCTCTTTAAAAGAAGATATTAAGAAAGTAGTTAGTGATAAAGTAATCAGTGATTCAAAATTTGAAGATAACACTAACATGCTGAATAAGATATTGGAAAGTCAAAAGGCATATTTAGATAAGATAGGGATCAGTTTTGAAAAGAAAAAGAGCTATGTTGAAGCTCTGACACAAGAAGAAATAGAAAGGGGAGAAGTGAAGAATATAGAGGACATTCCAAATAGAGAAGGCTAGAAGGAACAAAGCTACAAAAGGCAATCAGGTCAGAGATATATAGATACGTCTTATTTTTATGGATATTGTTTTTATTGTAATGGATATGGTCACAAGAAAGTAGAATGTAGAAAAAGAGCTAACAATTTTAGAAATAAGGAGAAGGAAAGTCAAGTAGAGTCAAGCAGAAGCCACAACTCTTTTGCTCCTCTATAAAGCTTTGATGAAAAGACCATAGTATGCTACAAGTGCAACAACTACTGACACATAGCTTGATATTGCAGAAGTGTGTTTGAGTCAGTCAAGAAGGATCAGAGGTTTAAAGCTCCATTCATCAAGAAGAAGAATCAGAGTGTCAAATATCCATTCATCAGGAAGAAGGTTCAGACATGTACATGGCAGAAGAAACAACATGAAGATTCTATGATGGTGCAGACAACTCTGTATGTGGGAGGTAAAGATCAGCCATGGCTAATTGATAGCAGATGTTCGAGGCATATGACTAGAGATAAAAGTAAGTTCATTTCTCTAAAGAAGATTAATGGTGGTATAGTGAGGTTCAGAGATAAAACCACTGCCAAGATAGCCAGAAAAGGTACTTTGAGTTTGGATTATGGTAGAACTAAGACTAAAAATGTTTTGTATGTAAAAGGTCTTAAGCATAATCTGTTGAGTGTTAGTCAAATTTGTGATCAAGGATACACATTAAGGTTTCATGCTGAAGGTTGTGAGATTAGAAGAAAAGATTCAAATGAGTTGATTGTAGATGCTCAAAGGATAGGGAAAAATGTGTATGTATTGTCAAATATCTTCTCAAAGGCATGATCAAAGGATACATTCAAAGATCGGAGAGAGGATTTGGGAGTACTTTCTATTACTTCCTAATATTGATGTTTAACATCAAGTGAGGGGGAGCTAAGTGTTAGCTCTAGGTAGGCCCTTTTCCATTGATGTCAAAGGGGGAGAATAATAGGTACAGGTATAGGTGCAAAAAATAGGTACATGTTGCTACAGTAAGGAGGAGTTATTGTATGTTTTTAGATGATGGTATGTGTAGGTGACAGGATATGGAAGTTTTAGGATTGAGGTTGCCATCAATGACAAAGTATAGAGGTCATGTTTTTATGGCATGCCACAACATAATTATAGAGATAATGAGTAAGTGTATAAGTGTGGAGGTCATGTTTTTGTTGGAAATATTGTCATTGATGTCAAAGGTTTAGTATTATTGGTGATAAAGGCCCCATTGCATTTAATGTTATTTATCTTGGCTAATATGAGTTAATATTTATTTAATATTAAAAAATATATTTTTGGTTGCATATGAGACAAAATAAGGGCCCATGGAGAAGTCGAAGAGTCACAAGATAAAGACAAAAGAAGGATGGGACACATTTTCCCATGAAGAGTCATCTTGGGGAATACCAAGAGTCACCAAGTGAAGACAAAAGAGTAAAGGGTGAATTTCTCATGAAGGGACACTTTAAGGAATATGAAAAGTCACCAAAGATAAGGACAAAAGTGGGAAAGATGTTTTTGGTCATGAAGGGTCACTACATGACTTTTCAAATGCTTGGATATGAAGGGTCATCCAAGATTGGCACCATTTTCCATGAGGATTGAAAGGTCACAAAGGGGGAAGGCCAAAGGTCATTTGGAAAGCTATAAATAAAGGCTTGAGTAGCCATTTGTAAAGTGGAAGTGAGAGGTCGATTTGATATTGTAATATCTAGCTTAGAAGAACAATTATGAGAGATGATTTGTATTTGTTAAATCTAACATAGAAGATCAATTGTGAGAGATGATTTGTATTTGTTATATCTAGCTTAGAAGATCAAAAGTGAGAGAGAGGAATAAGATGTTGTATTGATCTATCATTTGTTGAGATAGCAATATTGAGAGATAGGTGTGTGGTATACACAAAGGGGTTGGTGCTCCTATGGGTTGGTGCTCGACAAAGGGGTTGGTGCTCCTGTGGGTTGGTGCTCATGAATAGGTGCTGGGTTGGTGCTCGGCAAAGGGGTTTGAAGCTCCTGTGGGTTGGTGCTCACGAATTGTAGTTGAGGTTTGTACTTGGCAAAGGGGTATGGTGCTCCTATGGGGTTGTTCTGATGAATATATTTGAGATTGATTCTCCATGGTTTTTCCCACATTGGGTTTCCACATTATATATGGTGTCTCTCTCTCTCTTGTGTGATGTTTATTGTTTGAATTTTATTGCATATCTTTAATGTTTGATTAAGTGGAATTTGATAAAGGTAAAGTTTTATAAGATATATAATATACTGATTCACCCCCCTCTCAGTATATTCCATGTTTAATAGTTTTCATGACATGCACCCAGTAAAATATATAAACTAAAAAGGTGTATAAGTGTGGAGTTCATGCCTTTGTGACCTGCCCGCATTGAAATATGGAAAATGTAAAAATATGAAGATCATGCCTTTGTGACAATGCCCCCACTAAAATGTAAAAACTATGAAAATGTGGAGATCATGCTTCTATGACATGATATCATTGATATTCCCCCCTTTTGAGGTGAGGGATATAAAAAATGGTATGTACCTTATCTTAAAAGGAGAAGGTAGATGCATAAACTCTGTTTGAATCATGTAGCATATAGGGATAACATGTGAAAAGATATATATATATATATATATATATATATATATCAATTAGGCTCGTAATATATGATCACATCAAGTCATGAAGATGCATGATATAAATCATTATAATGTCTAGAGAGTAATAGTACATGATCAAAAAAATCAATAACACACATAATAAAACTCAATTTAATGAAAATTAATGGTCTAAGGAGACATCATACAAGGGGCATGTTCAAATGCTACACTATCAAAAGAGATGAAATATTTAAATCTCTAATTAACATAGAATGACATATTCAAATGTCTAAATAACATATAATGGAATAGGGGCCAATAAAAAAGGATCATATTCAAATGTTTCACAAGAAAGACAATAAAAATTAATGGAATATACTCAAGGAAGTGAAAAATATATAAATCATATGAAACAAACATAAACATAATATACTAGTACTTGTATCAATCATGATCAAATAAGTTATATGCCCCAAACATACTATTTTATGTGGGTAGAGGAGAGGTCCAAAATGTTTAAATGCATTTATCATGCAATGGGGTATGCCTTATCAAACTCAAATATGCATGAAACATATGTGCATATAGGAATGAAATGAAGTGATATATACTAACATAAATAAAATAAAATATATGCTAAGGAGCTAATAAAATATAAAAATATTGAATATTTTTATATTTTTGAATTATTTATATTTTCTATAATATTTGATTTTTTGGGATTTTAGAATATTTTAAAGGAAATGGATATCCTATGATACCATCCAAGGTATTATCATAGGCATTGTGTACATATGAATATCACATGCTAAAATATGCACTCGACTCCTCGAGGTTGGGATGAGGTAGTCAACATAATAGATGGGCTATAAATTAGGTTGGTTAATAGGTGAAATGGGATTTAGAATGGGTTCTCATGATGAAACCAAAATACCTCTGAAACATCATGATGATCATTAAGAGTGTCAACCTATGTAGAAATAAAGCTCCATGGCCCTTCAATCTTTGAGATCATAAAGAGGTGAAGCTCTTAGTTGATGCTAGTACTAGGGAAATGGGAGAGATTAGGATATATGACTCATGGAATGAGATCAAATATATTAAATTTGATATATTTAGTCAATGTCATCCATAAATGTGAATGATATAAGATGAGGCTAGACCCAAGGAGAAGAAGGAAAGGAGTGGAGGTAAGGATATAATATTTGATTAGATTATGTTGTCAACCTCTATTTTGAGGAAGGATAATTATTGGTGGACTAATAATTTTGTCTTTCTCTTCTAAGGCATTGAGAGAGTAAAAAATGAGGTGAGTTATTGGGGTATAATGGAAAACTTCTCTCTTATACTAATTATTAATATCATATTGTATGCCAATTATAGCACTAAGTTCTTTAACCCTAGGAAAAATACCTTCTCTAACAAGACTAAGTATTTTGGTAAGTGTCATATAAGAGTTATTAAGAAATTTTTAATCATATGATATTTTTTGGATAGATTGTGTAAGTAATTGTTGTATTATCAGAAGCAAGGTTTTGTTTGGCTTGTATGATTGGATAAAGCTTTTGATAATGTTTTTGTTTGAAAATAAAATGTTTGATTGATAAAATTCAAATGATGAAAGTAAAAAAAATGAAAAAAAAATAAATTTAATAAAAACTTATTTTTATCTTTTTTTGATAATTTTATAATGCATACAAGGAGAGAGGAAGAGATCTACTCTATCATGCAAGATGTTTTTTCCTAACTTTGAAAAAAAAATCTAAGTCAGGATGTTTTATAGTTTTTATAATTGATTGTGGAGATGTTTATAATATTAATTATGTTTTATAAATATTCAAACAAAATAAGAAATAATCTATCCTAAAACAACAACAATCTAATGCTTTTACAATTTTCTTGTAAATAAACAAACTAAACTAGTTTTTTTACTTTCCTAGTTATTACATTAAAGTTTGAATGATTTGTTTAAAAATAAGAAATAAATATAAATTATGATTTTTTATTGATATGAATAAAAAAAAATTTAAAATAATATAAAATAATGATAAAAATAAAAAATAAGAAAGCATCTTATTTACCTAGAGTTTATCTAGGGTTTTGTTACTAGCTAGTCAATTATTTTGAGAGAAATGAAGTTGTTTTGAATATGAAAACTAACTAATGTGTTGGATAGAAGTTTATAAAATGTTTCCTAAAACATTCCTAAATTTTTATTACAAAATCTTATGTTAATAAGGGTAAATATACTAATAGGTATGCAAATTTAAATAATGTATCTATTACTTTATTTATAGAAATGATAGGAAAAGGAATGAAGTTATTTCTCCTATCAAATTTGTCTTTTTTATTTTAAATAGAGATTTAAGTTAATAAAAATATGAATGATAATATAATCTAATATACTAGAATTAAAAAAATCTAAGCTAAGAACCTCCAACCTTATCATGATGTACACCATCTAAAGGCAATGAATATTTTGCATTGTGGTCCTTGTGTACATGCAAATAACACATGACAAAATATGCACTTGACTCACTAAGGATAGGTTGATGTAGATGAAACTATGGATTATATATAGATTGGGATAGTTTTTGGGTGGATTGGGATTTAGAATGGTAGTGGTAAGGGGTTCTCATGATGGAACCAAAATACCTCAGTAGTGTCACAGTTTTGATTAACAACGTCAAGCTATATAAAAATAAAGATCTGAGGTCCTTTGATATCTGAGATCATGATGAGGTAAAGCTATTGGTCAATGCTAGGGATAATGAAATGAAGGATATTAATTTAAATGAATCATGGGAAAATATCTAATCTATCAAGTTAGTTATGCCTAATCAATTTCATCCACAAATTTGTATGATATAAGATGAGGCTAGAATTGAGGATAAGAAGGAAATGGTAATGGGAAACTAGGCTTGGATGATGTTAAATTATCAACCTCTATTTTTAGGGAGGAGAATGATTGGTGGATTAGGAATTTATTATTATTATTTTAGGGAACTAAGATAATCAACAATGAGGTAGGGGATTTGGGTAGAATTAAAAACCTCTCTCCTAAGATCATTATTAATATCAAACTATATTACAACTATGGGACCATGTGCTATAACCCTAGGGAAAATACATTCTCTAACAAGATTGGGTATTTTTAGAAGTGTCATCCAAGAGGAATTAGGCTATATTTAAACATATGATATTACCTGTATGGATTGTGTAATGGCTTTTAATGTTGTTATAAGTAAGGTTTTTGTTTGTCTTGTATGGTTGAATAAAGCATTTGACAATGTTTTTGTTGTTTTTTGGTTTTTGACTTGTCTTGGAAGTAAAATACTTGCTTGCTGAAATTTAAATGTTGAAAGTAAAGGAATGACAAAAATGAAATTAAATGTAAGGAAAAATTATTTTTATCCCTTTTTAATTATTTGATAATGCATGTAAAGAGAGAAGAAGATATTTACCCTATTGTGCAAGATTTTGATTTTTCCTAGAATTTTTCTAAATGCAATCTAAGTGAGGATATTTTTAATTTTAAATTTTTTGATTGTGGATATGGGTATAATATTAATTATGTTTTCTATATATGCAAAAAATGCAAGATATTATAGAATAAAGATTACTAAGAGGGGAGGTAAAATTATTTAAAAACTTCCCTTTAATTCCACTTAAGCATTCATGAACATTCATTCAAGCATGTAGATCAAACAATGACTAAGTAACCATTCACATATACATGAAACATAAGATAACACAAATTATATATAGGAAACCCTCAAGGGGATGAAAAACCACTAATACATATTTAATAAAATATTATAAGACAAAAAATAACTTTATTGAAGCACCCAATTCACATGGAGCACTAACTCCAACTAGCTAAGGACCAACTCAGCTAGGCTTTAGTAAATACCAACTTGTAAGGAGGCACCAACCCCCTAGATGACTCAGCACTAACTCAACCACCTAAATCACCTGATCACCTTAAAAATATCTTATTTATC
Organism: Torreya grandis; assembly: GCA_037957365.1. Taxonomy (NCBI): domain Eukaryota; kingdom Viridiplantae; phylum Streptophyta; class Pinopsida; order Cupressales; family Taxaceae; genus Torreya; species Torreya grandis. The sequence continues at coordinate 194,906 of JARHVA010007789.1, forward strand.
ATGTAATACATTATTATCTCCTTCCTTATATCTTCACACACTTATATCCCTCTCAAATTGGCCTCTAGTCTTCTTTGCTCAACTATCTCTCTTCTTGACTTGATTAGGTCCCATGACCTTGATTTTCATATACATAAACTCTATAAAAACTTAATCATAGTTCCTATACACACCTATTATTTTATAAAATACCTTATTATTATTAATAACAATGTTCTATTCCATTCTCATGTTCTCTACACACTCACTTAGGCCTAAAATTTCCTAGTATTTATACAAGTCTCATGTTCATATCCTTATCAATCATCGAAGAACCCTTTCCATTATTATGCCAACCATGAAATGGATCTTAGGAAATTTCATATATATTTATAAAATTTTATTTTAGTCCCTTTAGGTCTTACCTACCTTAGTTAGGCCTTATCTCACCTTTAGGTCTCATAGAGACCTAGTCGCATTAGGTATGTTCTAAGAAACGTTACACTTTGTCTTCATTGAAACACATACAAACTCCCTATATGATATTATAATATAATAAAAAACTAAAATATATACCTTATAATATAATATAATATTCATAACACTTTTTAACTCAAACCACTACTTGGAGCACACCATTAGTATTGTTCATATTAGGCTTGTGCATACCTAGAAAGTTTAAATGGAAAAAAAATAACATATAAATAATATAAATGGACTCATGGTCATAAAAATATTCTTTATACTTCCCAAAATAAGGGAAAAATTACTCAAACCCTTCTTTATAAGTAGCTCACTCAAAACTACCAATTAGCCTCAAAACATAGTCATGGAAAGTTGATCTTCAACACCTGAACGAATAATAAATATGACCTATGACACCTTAAATATATTATTATATATATATATATATATATCACTCTTAATTACAAATATCACAAGGTCTAATGCCAAATATTGGTCTTGCAGACCAATCTTTTATCTTCGGTACCCATAGTCAAACTTGAACTAGTAAACTCATTTTGGCTTTATCATTTCAATAAATTTCACTAACTCTAAAATATTATAAAAATAATGAAAGGAAATAAATGTTCCCAAAAACAAAAACATATGCATTTGGTACTTTATATTAGGACATAAATCCTCAAACTCATCATTTTAACTTGCTTACCCAAAATTACCACTTTGCCTTGAAGACTAGTCATGATGATTTTAACCTTCTATAGTTATGTAGGCACTTTCAGAGACTTTAAATTAATTTTTATGATATTATGATATCATTATACAAATATCAGATAGAAATATAACATGTTAAAATGAAAATATTTGTCTTACAAACTAATCTCATGAACTTGCACCTTCATTATCTCATATGCACTAGACATGTGAACTTATGAACATCATTTTCATCATATCAACTGAAATCCAAAACACATATCCAACATAGAAATGCCTTAAATTTATTTTAAATCTTATCCATACATTTTTATTCATCCCTAATCCATGATAACACATCCATAATCAACTTCTCACTTCTACCTAGTTTTTTCACTATTTGTACCATTAGGTCTATTAGCAACTGGTCAACATGGAAGACTAGTTTATCACACCCAAGGTTTAGAACCTACTTATAAAACTCCATGGATGTTAAATACAAGTATCAAGATTAACCTTAATTTATTTTTTAATTTTGACTTGGTCAAATTTGATTGCTATAGCAAATCTCTGAGAAATAAGGTTTTTCCTATAGGGTCCACTCACTCACCTAACAAAAATGTCAAACTTAGAGGTTCCTAGGAGAGTGGAATAAAACCTCCAATCACTTAACTAGTTATATTAATCCATTATAATCATGTTATAATAATACCATTCATATTGGGTCATTATTAGGGTTCTTTGAGGGTTTAAACCATCTTTTAATCTTAACGATCATTATTAAATATTAACCCCTCATTTTAAAAACCAATTCTCATAAATTTTATCTAGGACCATTACCCATATAACATGAATATATTATGTTCTCATGTAGAGGTTACACATGCCAATGATAACTTGAAAGTTCTTCTGGGGTTGAGAATCCTCCATTTTATGTACATGAGAGTACTCAAAACACTTTTTATTACCTTTCCTTGTAAAATTTGACCTCAAACTTGGTAAACACAGTTGAAAAAAAATTAAACACTTCTTTCAATGCTCACATACTCACACTTGCCTTGGAAATTGATCTAGATACCCCATCTACTCACCATCTCTCTCTTTGATCTCTAGGCCTTGTATTAAAAGTCATATTAGGCCTTAAAACTAACCTATCTATTATACAAGCTATCAACACAAACAAATCTTACCATGATCAATAATTTCCATTAATTTTTCATATACCTTGACAATATCTCATGACACCTCATTAGGTCAGGTAGGGTTCAAAACTAGTCTAGTTTCATGCTAGGTCTATAGGTCCTAATCTTGTAGGCTCATTATTAGACTCTCATGAATGATTTAATGCCTCATATACATGATCAAACAAAATAATATAACCTCTTATGCCTCTATGCATCCCTCTCACTAGGACACTAATCTCATACTTTCTCATAAGGTCTCTTCATGTAATGAACAGTGTCATGATTGGGTTTCTCAAGCATTTGAAGCTTGAAAATTGACCTTGAAACACTCCTTGATTCTCTTACATCTTTCTCACATGAATTTCATGGTCCTTAGAAAATATCATAATTTTTCATATACCTATTCATTCTCTTCATGTACATGCTTGTTATGACTAATCTTCTTAAGACACCTTGTACTCAAATACTAGTTCTAAAACATGCTTACCTTAACCTCGACACAAAAACTTGATGTCAACCTTAGAATAATCATTAGGTTTCCTTCAAATTATCTCATGTCACATGACTTATATCTCATAGACCACTCACCATGCATATTTACCAGATGCACCTCAACATCAATGACATCAAATGGCATCAACCTTGACATCAATGAAAACATTTCTCAACAAACCCCCCCTTTATAATTGATGACAAAATATTCTTCAAATTGATCACTCTCATCTCCCCTAGTATGTTCAATCTCCCTTATTGGAAATTTTCCCCCTTTAACATTAATGATAAAGGTGTTTCATAATTATCATCTAGAATCACACCTTCTTTGCAACATAAATTCAACACATAGAATATGAAGTATTAAGGAAATATGATCCCCATCAAACCATGCATACCTATTTTGAAATGAAATCAAATTACAAGACCACTTCACCATAGATCAAGCTCAGATAACAACTTAAATAACTCCCCCTCAAACCAAGAATCCATGTTTTTGCTAATTGTAGAGTGTCTCCATGAATCCTAATATAGTCACCTCTTTCAATAGAGCACTAAAACATCACAAGTTTAAAATATTTATAGATATCCATGCTATCACATGACTAAATGTACTTCAATACCCTTTTAGGATTAATTGGCATTATAGGTTTTATCTCTTCATCATCCATTTGATCACCAATATGAGCTAATAGTAGACATTCTTGACTAGATTTCACATCTGAAGTATGTTCTATCACAATAAATAGTCCACTTGAGCTTATAGGTTGATAATGACTCATATTTGCTATTTTTGGTTTCCATAAATTCATTTTCCTACTTTATTGCACTCTAGGAGCTTCAAACCTCCTATTTGACTTGATGACCTTCTACCTATGTTAGGATAGAATCTTGAAATATGTTCTATATTATGATAACTATAACAAACCACCTTATACATGACATTTGATTGATGTGAACTATGACTCCTTCCATAGTTCCATGAGTACTCAATCTTGGAGGGTCTTCTACACTCTCTTACTCTATGACCAAACTGACTGTATATAAAATAGTAACTATTAAATGAACTAGCATACCTCATAGAATTAGGATATTTGATAGGTACTTTCATGTTGACCTTCTTGTATTAAATAGCCTTATCTTTGACTTGAGATACCACATTTTGATCTTCTTTGAAACTAAGACATTTCTTATCACTTTTAGACTTTTGACTATTTAAGAAATCATCTAGGGCCTTGGTGCTCTTTTAAAAGTTCAAAAAGGTCCTCACCTTGTTAGATACTTGATTCAACTCATATTTCAAGGATTCTACCTTAGTTTCATACTAATTCATTCTTCCTCTTTGTAGTTTAGGTTTGGTATGGAATATATCCGTTATTTTTAAATCTAATTGATGATCTCATCATACTCCTTGGAAGTGTTACTTAGTATCTCCTGAAACAAGACAATCTACTCCTCATAGTCTTTAACTAATGATATTAGTTTATGATTTTTTCTCCTTTGGAACTTGAACTCCTATAGGGTACTTATCAACTTTGCCTCAAGTTTCACTTTAGATTTTTATTAATCTAATTCTACATCAACCATAAGGCCTTTGCCAAATGAACAACCCTCATTATCTAATTTTATGACCATGAATAAGGTTTCATTATTGTCATGTTCAAGTTCATTAATTACATCATCACTCTCAAATGCACTTGAGTCACTTACATCAAAAGAGTTATCTTCTTTAGTATAGAAACTTATCTTATTTTTGAAAGTTCCTTTCCTACCTTCCTACTTCATAAACTCCTTATTTTTGTTAGGCTTATAGTTCTTCTTGTCATCTCCATGATGTTCATCATGTTACTCATCATGCTTATATTTATCCTTGTTAAGACACTTTGATGCAAAGTGACTAATCTTACCATAGTTGAAACATTTTAAGGGTAACTTACCTTTGTAATTACCAGATCCAAACCTCAACTTCCTTGAAAACATGGCTATTATTTGATCATGATCAACATCTAAGCATTACTCATCTTTTAAATTCTTGGATTTTTAATTCTTCTCAAATTTTAAATTTTCTTCTTTATTGGGAGGTCTTCCTTCATTAGTTCTCATCTCATAGGCAGTCAAAACTCCATGAAGCCCATTCATCTCTATCTTGTATAAATCTTGCATTTCTTCTACTATAGACACCTTAGAGTCAAACTTAGGATTTGGTGATATCAAGAATTTTTGAACAACTATAGATTATTTCACATATTCTCCCAATCCTATAATGACATTGACAACTTTATCAACCTTTAATAGGTATGATGTAATTATTTCATCTTCATTCATCTTCATACATTCAAATTATCTTTGATGGGTCTAAAACTTGGCCATCTTAACATTGGTGTCTCCTTAATAGATGGTCTTCAATTTGTCACATATATGTTTTTATAATAAATAATGCATTACCTTCATAATATCTACCTTTTTAGGCCAAAAATAATGACATTAATTGCCTTGGATTTGTTTTCAGTAGCCTTCTTAATTATTGCATCAGTTGGGGGAATAGGAGGAGCACTATATCCATCCATAACTAACTACTAGACATCATGATATTGATACATAAAATATATATACATATTGAAATTACAAAAGGCATAATTTTATCCATTTAATAATGGAGCCTTATTGGTAGATAAAGCATCTTGAGCTTACTAACTAGCCATCCTTGCTTGAAGGATCTCCTTTAGGCTTTTAGACCTACTTCAAAGGAACATGCTCTGATAATAAATGTTATAATTAATATGAATAATATATGGAGTGAATAATTATTTAAAAAAAATACTTAAATTACACTTAATCATTCATGAACATTCATTCAAGCATGTAGCTCAAACAATGACTAAGTAACCATTCACATATGCACAAAACATAAGAACACAAGATAACACAACTTATATATGGTAAAACCTCAAGGACATGAAAACCCAATGATATATGAAAATATACTATATTATTATAATATAAACACCAAATTTAGTGAAGCACTCACTTCACATGGAGCACCAACTCCAACTATCTAAACACTAAGCTAGCTGGGCTTTAAAAAATACCAACTTGCTAAGAGGCACCAAAACCATAGATTAATAATCACAAAATAAGCCACCTAAATCATTTTATCAACTTTATAATACCTTATTTATCATAAAATATATTTTTATATCCTTCCTCATCTCTTCACACACTTTTATCCTTCTCAAACTGGGCTCTAGTCTTCTCCACTCAACTAGCCCTCTTTTTGACCTAATTATGTCATATGACCTTGATTTTTATATATAAAAACTCTATCAAACCTTCATAATAGTTAATATACACACCTATTCTGGTATAAAATAAATTTTTATTCTTATTAATTTTCTATTGCATTCTCATGTTCTCTACACACTCACTTAGGCCTAAAATTACCTAGTATTTATACAAGTCTCATGTTCATATCCTTATCAATTAGAAAAAAACACTTAACATTATTATATCATAAATTAAATATATATTATTAAATATAATAAACATGGATAAAATTTTATTTATGTCCATTTAGTTTTGATCTACCTCAATTAGGCCTTATCTCACTTTTGGGTCTCATAGAGACATAATCCCATTAGGTCTGTTCTAAGACATGTTACACTTTGTCTTCCTTAGAAGACATATAAAATATCAAAATAATAGAATAATATAAAAAAACACTAAAATATATAATTTATAAGATCATATATGATTCATAACATTTTATTATCTCAAACCACTACTTGGAGCACACCATTAGTACTATTCATATTAGGCTTGTGCATACCCATAAAGTCTATTTTGAATAAATGAAGCATAAAAACAAATTTTTAAATAAACCATGGAAAAAATAAAATATAAATAATATAAATGACCTCATGGTCATCAAAATATGTTTTATACTTCCAAACATAAGGTAAAATTACTCAAACCCTACTCTGCAAGTAGCCCACTCAGAACTGCCAATTAACCTCAAAACATGATCATGGAAACTTGATCTTAAACACTTTAAATAATAATTAATATTAAATATTAAACATTAAATATATTATTTTACATATATATATTATATCAATATAAAGTATAATTATCATAAATTATAATGCCAAATATTGGTCTTACAGACCAATCTTTTGTCTTCAGTACACACAATCAAACTTGAAATAGTCAACCCATTTTGGATTTATCATTTCAATCACTTTAAATAAATATAAAATATTATAAAAATAATGGATAGGAAATAAATGTTTCAAAAAACAACATCATATATAGTGGGTATTTTAGCTCAGGGCATAAAGCCTCAAACTCATCATTACAACTTGTTTACCCAGAATTGCTAGTTTGCCTTGAAGACTAGTAATGATGATTTTGACCTTCCATACTTGTGTAATAAATTTAAAATAATTTAAATTAATTTGGATTATATTATGAAATCATTATAAAAATATCATATATAAATATAAAATGGTCAAATGATAATATTGGTCTTACATACCAATCTCATGAACTTGCACCTTCACTATCTCATCTACACTAGACAGGTTAACTTATGAGTAACATTTTCATCATATCCAATAACCTAAAAAACATATATACAACATGGAAATTTGTTATATGTATTTTAAATATTATCCATTTACTTGGATTCATCCCTAATCTATGATAACACATCCCTAATCAACTTCTCACTTTTGCTTAGTTTTCTCACTATTTATACCATTAAGTCTGTTAGTGACTGGTCAACTTGGAAGACTATTTTAGCTCACATGAGGTCTATAACCTAATTATAAACCATAATTTATATTAAATACAAGTATCAAGATTCAACCTTCATTTATTTTTCAACTTTGATTTGGTCAAATCTAATTGCTATAACAAATCTCTAAGAAATAAGCTTTTCCTATAGGATCCACTCATTCAACTAACAAAAAAATCACACTTGGAGGTGACTGGGAGAGTTAAATAAAACATAAAATAATTTAACTAGATATTTCATTCCATTATTATCACTTTATAATAATATCATTCATATTGGGTCATTATTAGGGTTATTTGAGGGTTTAAACCATCTTTCAATCTTAACGATCATTAATAAAGCTTAGTCCCTCATTCTAGAAACCAATTATTAAAAATTTGAGATAGGAATATTCCAAATATACCATGAATATATATAGGTTATCACATATATGTTAGACATTCCAATGATCACTTAAAATTTATTCTTAGGTTAAGAATCCTCTATTATGTGGACATGAGAGACCTCAAAACACTTTTTATTGCCTTTCCTTGTAGTCTTTGACCTAAAACATGGTCAAAAAAATTTAAAATATGTGAGAAACTTATGTAAATGTTAATATACTCACACTTGTCTTGGAAATGAATCCTAATACCCCATCTAGTCACCATCTCTCTCTTTGCTCTCTAGGCCTTATCCTGCAAGTCATATTAGGCCTTGAAAATAGCCTTATATCCATTGTACAAGATGTCAAAACCTTATATAAATTTAATAAAACCTATTAAAATTATAAAACATTGTCATACATTCTTAATAAACCTTGAAAATATCTCATGACACCTCATTAGGTCAGGCAGGGTCTATAACTAATCTAGTTGCATGTTAGGTCTATAGGTCCTACCCCTATATGCTCAATCTAAGACTCTCATGAGTGTTCCAATGACTTGTAATCATGATAAAACAAACTCATACAACATTTTATGCCTTTATTCATACATCTGACTAGGAGACCAAGTTCATACCTTATCATAAGGTCTCTTCATTTAATGACCAGTGTCATGACTAGGCTTCTCAAGCATTTGAAATTTGAAAATAATCTTGAAAAAATCCTTTATGATTCTACACATTAATAACATGCCTTTAATTCTCCTTATACAATATCATACTTATGTACATAATTCTTTATTCTCATCATGTACATGCTTATTATGACTATGTTTATCAAGACACCTTGTACTCAAAGATGAGTTCTCAAACATGATAAAATTAACATTGAAATAAAAATTGACATCAAAATTATAATAATCATTAGGTTTCCTTAAAATCCTCTCATGTCACATGGCTCATATCTCATAGACCAGTCACCATTCATCTTTACCAGATGCACCTTAACATCAATGCCATCAACCTTGACATCAAATGTCATCAACCTTGACATTAAATGACATAAAACTTGACATAAATTAAAAAAATTATCAAAAATATATATCATATCCTAAAACAAAAAAAATCTAATACTTTTAAGGTTCCTTTCAATCTAAAAAAATAAACTAGTCTTCCAACTTTCCTAGTTATTGCACATAAGTTTTTAATGATTTGTTTGAAGATAAGTAAGAAATATAAATTATAAATTTTTTATGGATTTTAATAATAATATAATTCAAATTAATCTAAAATAATGAGAAATCATAAATATGAAAACTTATTCTTTACCTAGAGTTTATCTAGGGTTTTGCTCTTTATAGTTGATTATTTTGAGAGTAATGGAGTTTGTTTTGAATCTAAAAATTAACTAATATTTTGGATGGAAGTGTATGAAATATTTATTAAAATATTCCTAAATTTTGATTTTAATATTTTATTCTAATTAATTTAAATTTACTGAGATGGATGAAAACAAATAATGAATCTATCTATTATTGTTTTTAGCAAAGATGGGAAAGGAAGAGAGTTCTTTCTCCTATAAAATTTTATTTTTTTAAAAATGAAAATTTAAGGTAATAAAATAATGAATATTAATATAATATAATCTAATAAAATAAATAAATATAAGATAATAACCCCTAACCTGATCTTGATGTAGACCTAATGAAGGAAAGAAATTTGTTGCAATATGGTCTTTAATATGCTAGCTCATTTTTCAAAGATAAAGATGTCAAAAAAAATATAAAAAAGAGGAAAAAATTAATATAAAAAATTAGAGAAGAGAAGAGAAATAAATCTAAATAAGGAAAAACTGATTATGGCTGGTTAAAGACACCATTTATAAAGATCAAGTTACATGAACACTAGATTTCCGTATCTAAAATCATGTAGTTAAACACAAAAATAATCAAAGAAAAGATCCAAAGTAATTTTATGAGGTTGTGGTTGTAAATTTTAAAAAAAATATTAATATCTAAATGTAAATTTTTGGATTCAAAATCAAGATATAATTGACTTACTTGTAGAAAATCAATAGAGTTTGCATGAAGGTATTTAACTACATTGAGCTAGGAGATGAACTTGGGAAGGACTTAAAATGATTTAAATTAGAAGAGGGAGTGAGTTTGGATTTATTAAAAGTGAAGTTAATGTGGATACATAAAAAAGAGTGACAATAAGTATGTAAAATGAATCAAGGAAAGAATCACATAAGTTAAATTTGGAAGACAAAATAATAATGATAGAACCACCCTTATTTATAGGGGTGGTTATATAACTATCACTTCTAAAGATAAAACCAACACTACTTATTGTAGAACCACCCTTATTTTAATATGATACTACCCTATTAGGATATAAATATTATGGTAGTTTACATAACTACCATGATGAACTCATCATCAAGGTGATGGTTTTGTAACCTCAGAGGGTGGTTCTGTCACTTAAAGGGTGATTCCATCACCAATGAGAGTTTTTTGAAAATAGGCTAAGGGAAACTCTAAATTATAACATAATGGATGTTTGGGAGACATAAGAGAGAGAGGATCAAAAGAAGATAAAGTGTTATAGAGTTCTTATTTGAGAATTATTATGAGTTCATGTATCATTGTTGGACCTGTTATGTCAAGAATATCACACCGTGCAAAAATTAGTGCATACATATTTCCTCCTTGGGAGGGCACCTTGTAATTTATTGAAAAATGTTTAATCATGATTATTGTAATATGGAATGTAAATAATAAGTTATAAATACTTACCTTGGTGTCATAGCAAATCCATTCTAGACTCCACACAACTTGTAAACAAAAAATGAGAATCAAGTGCAATATGACAACAAATAAAAAATAGACCATGTAATAAAGATATGGATGATAATATGAAATATTTGTGTGGGGAAACTCATACTACCTAAATTATACTATCAAGGGATTGTATCCAATTCCAATTGGTCAAGAACCTATAAAATCATAAATGTGTTATGAAAAATAGAAAAGTTGCTAGAACATTAATCTTAAAAAGTGAGCTATATAATTTTATCAAAATATGATTTGTAAATATGAAAATATGTATAAAATTTGAAAATATACCATAAATATAATTTTTAAAAACTAAAATGGTTAGTTTAGTTCCTAATATATTCAAAAACTTGCTAAAAACTAATTCATTTATGTCAATCATTTGTGGGTTTTCTTGAGCTTTGGATTTACTCTAACCATTTTGAGTAAGAAAGAATTCAATGGGAAGAGGATGATGAGAGGATGTAAAATATACTAGTGGGAGGATTTTTAGGGTAGGATTGGGGAAGTTTTGTTCCCTTTTCCTATTTATCCTATTTTTGTAATTTTTGATTAAATATTGCTAGAAATCTAGGCAAATTCAAAAAATAGTTTTAAAATGTTTGTGGGGAAGAGTAAATTAATAAAATGTATTTTTTTTGTAATTATTCATAGATTATGGGGATTTTGGAATGAAATTTTTTGATGGATAAAACCACCACTCTGAGATAGAAATTTTAGCCTTTACAGGTCGCTAATTATGTAACCATTGTAGTGGTTACACAACTACCATATTCTATAGGGGAGATTACCTACTAAATCCAAGCCCCAAGTGGAAAAGTGCCATGGAGTAATAATTAGATGTAATTAAATAGTGGTAATATGTATCTCATGTGAAAAAATTTGACATTTTTTACATGAATGTACATATTCAACATCATCAAGGTTTAGAGTGGGCCAAAAATATCCCATACTATGAATTTTTCAACATGTCACATGGTCACCAAAGTTCTAACCACAAACATCACATGAAAATGAAATAGGACTTTGTATAACTCCTCTTGGTTAACACATCATAGTATCATGCATTTAAAGGCCTTACAATAAAAGACCATATCTAGAATAACATACCTAGACATGGTGACATGAAGATGTATCTTCTACTATTAGTTGGTGTCTTCAAGTAAGTCTAGTCGATTAGGTAATTGATGATACACACACACACACACACACACACACACACACACACACACACACACACACACACACACACACACACACACACACACACACACACACCAAGGAGAGGAGCTTATATGAAATTTTTATATGTAATAGATCAATTCATCAAGAAATTTAATATTAATAAGGTCATTAAATTTTAAGGTTGAATCATACAACCAATCAATAATGATTTATCCCTTAACATACTTTTGTTTGACATAAGTTAAATCAAACTTTCTTAGTAGCATGATTAAGTGCCCAACCTTCATAGATAGTTGGTTGGGTTTAAAATTACATAAGGTTTGAGACCTCATGATAAACCTTATTTATTGGTTGAGTATATAGTGTCACAATCATTTGGTTGTAAACAATATAACTAATTATTCATTTTATACTTGAGTGTATTATATTTCATAATTGAAAAGGGTGTGGTTGATGAAATAAATGGTGCTTCTCTTTCAGTATCATCCTCATGATCCAACATGTAGGTGAAGGACACCTCAGTCTCTCTAATTTAAATTATTAAGGTCTTATCCATCTTAGGTGTTATGAGCATAGCGGGAGACACAAATAAGCATTTTATTTCTTTGAATGCCTCCTCATAGAAATTTTTCCAAGTTAAGTTAGTTTTTTTAAAATTAGGTTATTAAAAGGATGAATAACATAGTCAAAATCAAGAATTAACCATTGAATGGATCCCAACTTACCTATGAATGTTCTTATGCTTGGTTCATCTATGGGAAGGAACATTTCTAATATTTATCTAATCTTAGTATGGTTGATATAAATCCTATGATGGGATATGATTTACCCAAGGAGTTTTCCTTTAGTGACTCTAAATACACATTGTTTTGGGTTAAGAGTAACACTATATTTGATTAAGCATTTTAAGATGGTGTGTAATAACTTGAACTAGTCTATTTATCATCCTAATTTCCCTAAAAAATCATCTACATAGACCTTCACTATATTTTGAATAAAAATGTCAAATATGTGGGTCAAGGCCCTTTGATATGCTCCCCTATGTTTTTGATATTGAATGGCATCATGACATAAAAAAGGCCCCTCATGGCATAATAAAAGAGGTATTACTATGATCCTCTTCAAAAATGTATATTTGATTGTATCCCAAGAAACCATCCATGAGTGATATTAACTCATATCCTATGATAGCATCAAAAATGATGTTAATAGATGGGAGAGGGAAGTCATCTTTTGGGCATGCCTTTTTGATATATCTAAAGTATATACATATATTTATTTTACTATTTTTATTAAGAATATGGAAAATGTTAGAAATCCACTTGGAATAGTCCATTGGCTTAATAAATCTAACTTTTAAAAGATTGATGACTTCCTATTTTACCATCAATGTGACCTTATGATTGATGGGACTGAGCTTTTATTTGACTAGTTTCATGTTAGGAATTGTAACTAGGTTATGGACAACCACATCAAGGTTGATACCTACCATATTAGTTTAAGATAAAATTAATGCTTTTGAGAGATATAAAAAGAGTTGTTTATGGTATTCCACTTCTTATACATAGAGTGAAGATGCTAGCTTGATAAGTCTAGGACTCTACTCAGTCCTAATATGAATGTCAATGGTTTATTTAATTAGGGAGGAATTACCCTCCTTAGACACATTAGGGTTTGGGGGAAGATTAGGATCCTCACCCTCTATAATGAATATGTTTTTCTCATCATTAGAGAAAATGTAATCCTCAACATAGGAATAAAAATCATATTATGCATTCCCAAGGGATGATGTGAAAATCTAATGGGGGATAAGAACCTACTATGGTTGAATAATGGGAGGCCATATTAATATTTTAAGAAATAAATAATAGACTCATTTTTATTGGTTAATTCAAGTACTAATGAACCATTGTATTTTTTGATATACGAGACAACTTGGTATTTAGAAATTTTGTACACAAAAGGTACCTTCTTGATTGAAATAATGAAATTAAACTCTGGTATTTCTAGATAATGGTCAAATCATGAAGATTAAGCAACCATGGAGATAACAACATGGTTTATTTATCTATGTACTACTTATATAGAAACTAAGTCAAATTATTTAGTGATCTTGTGCACAATGGTCTTGTAAAACTAAGGGTGTTCAACATTAGTTTGATAGACCTCAAAAGATTGGTTTAAAACCAACCATGAGTCACCTTATATCCTTAAGTTTTGAATGCCAAATTTTTTTGTAAGGATAATTCCAAGAAATAAGACCTCATATTCATCCCCATTTTTCATACATCTAAAGGTTAACTTAAAAACAAAAGGCATGACTCACCCTTCAATAGAAATAAGAATGACTCCTACCCTATCACCTAGGAGGCACTTGGTCCCATCATATTAAAGGAACCATTGATCATATGTAGAAATGGGGAAATATTTTGGTAAATTTTATTATCCTTTTTATATATCAAACATATGGATATCAAGAATATTAGGAATGCCCTTTTGGGGTTCTTGGTATTGAGACCTATAAAAAGAGTGAGAAAGCCCCCTTTATGGGGTGAACAAATGGACTTATAGAGATTCAAAAGGTTTAATATTATGGTGAATATGAAGGAAGTGAATAAATTATAGTATCCAAAAGGTTTTCTTGTAAGCTCTGGGTTAAGGTAGGTAAGAACCTCTATAAATTCAAAAAGTTTCTTACTAGGCTTTCTCTTTGGTGTGGAAAGTATGTTGACATAGTTAGGATATTATTTTAATGTAGGGAGTATGCCAACATAATTAAGATCTTATTTTGGTGTAGGATTTGCATGGACATAATTATTTAGCTTATAATACTGTTTATAAAACATAGGTAATAGTATTTATCTTGTTTTTATATGTGGTAAAACCTATAAGAATTTATTGACTTTTTGGGGTTTTCTCTCTTCATGAGGGGAAGAGGGGGTCCAATTTAGGAATCCAAAGATAATAGTGGCTTCTGATATTTATTTTTATAGTACTCAATATAATAGTATTAATCATATCCTTAAGTACTAACCTGACCTAGAAGAAGGAATAATCTAGTTACCTGTTGGATAATTTGGAACATGATGAGAAGTACAATTAGGTGTAAGCTAAATTAGAATGAATAACATCTCAAGAGGAATTAGGCTGAATGGATTAATAAATTTGGAAGAATGGTATGGTCCTATCATATCATGATCCAAGATCATACTTTGAAGAGACTCATAAGTGACAAGGGTATAATGTGAAATGTGGTTTGTACCTACATGGTTAAGAATTGGGCAATACTGTTGGTAGTTGATGGGATGGTTGTTATGGAAGGGGAATTATTCATTCCAAAACACATTTATCATGCAAAATTTTGGTATACTAGATAACCCCTCTTGGGGATAATATATTTGAGGCTTAGAGAAATCATAGGTACCCACCCCTCATGGGTTGAATGGGAGGATTGGTAAAGTGTCCTTTTCTAAGAGTTTGATGATCTTGATTATAGATAAGGTGAATATTATTGGACCAGTATTGGTTATGTATTAGTGGTATTTTCATCCATCACTACATCATTCTATTAAAACTAATCTTTTAATAGAGCTTGGGGTATTTCAGCCCCTTTCTTTAAGATAACCATTTAAGGCTTTATAGGTTTAGTAACATCGACCAATTGTAGGTGTTATATGACCCCATTGGTAGGTAAATGGTATTTTATGTGTAACCTATTGATTCACTTAATGTGATCCTTATGTCACTAGGGAATGGGGGGAAGCAATAAACTCAATTTTAATTCTTGGAAGACTTAGGGATTGATTTGTTTACACAACTACCACTAGAAATAGAAAAATAGTAGAGATATAACTTCTACTTGTAAGTAAGAAAGTATAATATAATATAGGGACAATAAATTATATGCAATGAAACTTTATTCATTTCTAATATTTTGTGAAATTGTCCTAAACTTTGCCAATTATTTCCCAAAACATAAACAAATAGTGAATATTTACAAAATGAGCTAAGCTAGTGTGAGTCATGGGTAGATCAGATGTTAGGTAAGGTAAAGTAGAAAATAAAGTTTGATTTAGATGATCAATGGTGCCAATTCTTATAACTTGTATGATAAAAACATATAAAACTAGCATTCACCAACCCTATCATAATACTCAAAGCTAAATGAATACATTTGAAGATTTAAAGGAAAGGAAATGCATATATATAAAATAATATTCTACAAAAAGGTTAATAATTCATAGTAAATTTCATAAGAACATTAAATTACAAATGAGATGAAAAAAGATCACATATACTAGTAGATTTGTTAGCCTAGTGTTAAACTCAAACTAACAAATGCATATATTGAATGCTATTGCCAAATTAGTCAGTAAAAAATAAACCATTAGTTATCTAAAAGTATGAAAATTAGAAACCACATAATGAAAAAATAAAGAATACAAAATAATCTCTCAAATTCTTATCTCTCTTATATTAATTATATAACAACTATTCCCAATTACAATGAAGGGGGAATACTCCTGTATATAGGCCTCAAGACTACCTATACAAGTTCAAGTGGGACCATAAAAAGGTACCCAAATATATACAAGTGGCCAAAATTCCACCCATTAAAATGGAATATTATAATTTTAAATTTACAAAATAATTTCAAATATTCCTCAAAGTCCTAGAAGAGGTTGTTGAGACACTTGCTACTATTGCCTATATTTCTTCTCTTCCTCTTCCTTTGTCTAAACTTCTACACAGGCTAGGTAATCTTGGTCAATTTGGCCAAAGTATAGGATAATGGGCCAAAATAAGTTAGGTTTTTCTTGGATTAGCATACCATTCTCCATAAGTACTAGCTTCAATTCTTCTTTAATGACCTCAGATCTTTCTAGACTTTGATTGGCTAATGCCAAAATATTCATTACCTCAATATCTATCTTGACCTTGGCAATATCTTTCTAAAATTTGGAATCAAATATATTCATTTAATCCATAAATTCTTGATCATCCATGAAGGTGCCATCAGGTTTGGTCACCCTAGTGACCATGTCATCCTTCAATAAGAGGGCACTCTTGAACTCAATATTATCTAAGAATGTAGTCACACCTTTACCCTATTCTAGCCATATTTTTAGTATCCTTATCCTATTCATCAATATGGTCTATATTGGGATGATATCCTTAAGTGAAAACACCTTGAGGTCTAGGAAATTATTGCTTCTTACAACTCTAGCCAAGTTTTCCAACTTGGAATCATAGAGTGTAAGCTTTTGGTAAAATTTAATGACCACATTATATTTTAGATTCTCATCTTCTTGCCTCATCTTCATGACTTTTTATAGATTTAAGACATTGATGATAACATTAATTAAATAGACTATGGAGCTATATATTACTATAGGCAATACTTATTCCCTTAGTCTCTTCATCTCTTAATGCATGCCTTTCACCAAGGCTACTATGGATTTTACCTAGGCTTGGACTATGGACACAGGGTCCTCTACATATTCATCCACCTCACTAGGGATATCCTTCCTCTTCCTTATAAAATTGAAGAGGAAATTTTCACTTTTATGGGCTACAATCAAGCTAAATTGGGGTTACTCAACCTGCCCCCTCACTACCCTCTTCATTGTAAAAAAGACCATTTGAGGCCTCTCTTGTTTTACTGCATGTATAATATTCTAACCTAATTGAGGGTAGTATTATGTGTTGGATTTGTTATATGTGGATATAATAGAGGTGCTTGGGTAGAGGTAGAGGCTAGGGATATAATAGGGATGTAAGGCAAGTTTATCAGGTCTATTTTCCCAAGTGTACCAAATAGAGTTTTTGCAAGGTCCATGTTTAGAACAAATGAGGGAAAATTTGAAGGCATTATTAGATTTATAGTGGTAGTAATATTGAGTGGATTTGAAATGTGAATAACTTTGAAATGGGCCTTAATGGCCTTACAAGTGTAGGGGAACCAATAACAAGTGAGGCACTTGTAATGGCTTCCTAAGAAGAAGAAATATTTGTAGTGGCATGAGAAATAAAATGGGGGAAGGTGAATCTAAAGGAATTACTAGCTTAGATCATGATAGTATAAAATAAGGACTAGGTAGTGGTAGCTGCAATAAGAGTGCTTATTGATGGGGGAACAAATGTAGAGGCAAGAGTAGAAGTAGATGTACTAGCAATTGGGAAAGAAGGTAGTGGAATAGTTATTACATTAGGAGCTTAAGGTGTGCTTGTATGATATATAGTTGTTTGAGAAGGTGATGGATGGGTTATTACTCCCCTCATGGTGGTTTTGGGATCCCTTTTCCTCTTATAAACCTTCCCGATGTTCCTCCTAGCGAGTGCCTATAATTTTTCCATGAAGAGCTCAATTCCTCATTGCAACTCTTCAAGGTTAATGGTATTAAGGTCAGGCTAATCTAGGATTTAGAGAGTATCTCCCATGGTATATTTAGAGATAAATTTGGGACCTTATGAGGGGTTAGGTTGGCTGATAGATCCTCCTTGCTTGAATCTTAGAGGTAGGCTCATCCGCTTGAAGTGGAAAGAAGTGGGGGTCTACATGGCCTATTCCTAATAAGAGGAATGTTGTCTTCTTCATCCTCATCTTATCCTTCTTCATAATAAACATCAAACATGCTCCTATGGATTGGTGGTGGCTAAGAACTAGTGATATCTTCATTCTTCTTCTTTCTATCCAATCTCATTTCTAGATCAATGTTCTTCTTTACTGCATTCTTGAGCACCACCTTGTCATTTATAACATCTCTATATATACACTCATGGAATTATTATTGTTGATTATTATAAATTACCACATCATTATTAAATTTTAATATATGCTTGGAAATGACATTGTTAAGATCCCAAGCTTGAAAGTCATCCTTAGGCAATAAGTATGGGTCCATATGCCTAACAGCTACAATAACATCATCCCATTTTATAATTCTGGTCCTTCCTAATTTGTATGGAACCTTATGGGGGATGTATTCTTCTTGTTATTAAAGACTCCATAAACTCAATGTAGTAGTTGATAATCCATATCTTCTTCTACCAGTTTCATTGGCACATACCTTGACAATCTAAGAGGAACTACTATCACTCTCTATATTCTGATTACTATGCAATATGGGTATAACCAGTAGCTACCCATGTCCTTTAGACTTTGTTTGAATTTTGGGGGAAGCCTCAGAATCTCACACATAGTGATTAAATTGTAAATAACTAGGTAAAATTCTTATGTAATCACTCTTATGTTGCACCTAAAATGATGGATGTGCATTACAAAGAAGAGCCAAGGCACAACCTCTTAATGCTCAAGAGACTATGAATTCTAACCTAGTTGAGACATTATGTAGATGGTATCTAAAAATTATATAATTAGGAATAATGGGGCACCATTATTTCAAGTTTCATTCAATGCACATACCAAATTGTTGCTAATGATTTCCCCAAGTGTGGGGAATCCACTGATCCTCTAGGATTATCTACAGTAGTAGAAGAGTTCTTATGTCTATATAGCCAATATGTGGGTTACCAAATATTATATTTAATAGGTTGAACCCAATCTTAAATACTTTTATAAATTTATGAATAGGTAAATTACCGTGGTCATGTATGAGGATAACTATAGTTGGGTTAGTCACCCATGAAGCCAAGACCTTATCTAGGGAGTGCACCTTGTACTAGTTGTCATTGATAACCTAGTTATACTCAATTTATAAGGAGGGGAAGTCATAATACTTCTCAAAACATGGCCATAATATAAAATTTATTATGAGCCCTTGGGATATTTAATTTAGTAGCCCATCTTCACATCTCAACCTCCCAAAGATACCATAAACAAGGTTAGCACATGGCATGACCTCTAGTTTAGCTATGGCCTTATGGAAAATGATTACATTTATGGATAGGATATCTAAATCTAGCTATATTATATGTGGAATGGTCTCATCCTCATCAACATCTCCATCTACTTCTACATTTAAGTAAATGCTATTGTAATGCATGTCACTAGATACAATGGCCTCAAAAAAAAATTTTGTGTCTTTGAAAATAATTGAAGTACCATACTAGAATAGAAAGTAATAATTATTAAAGGAAATTATCTTACCTAGAGTAGAGGGACCTGATTATTCCATCTATTAAATACTCCTAGTAATAATTAACATCTTTTGGTATCCTCCTACATCTTTTGAGCTTTGTCAGTGGTGGTTGGGAGTGTAGTTTGTAAACAACTTCAAACTATGAGAACTAGACATCTGAGAAATTAAATGTGTATAGATATAAATTAAAATATAAATATATTTGATTATTTTTCCTCTTTAGAGATCAATTTGATTAATTGATGGTGATCCTAGTTCATGACATATTAATAGTGAGCTTGTCAACTTTGTATATATTTGAAATAATCTTCAAACTATTGCTTTTGGAAATTTAATGCACCAAAATTCAAATATATATTTAATTTGAATTTTATTTACCATAAATTTTATCTTTAAATATAAATATTGATACATTTTGACACATGGTTTCCACCTCGGATCCAACTAGGTACTCACAAGGCATGAATATGACTAGGTTGCCTAGTCAGCTCAAAATATAGACACATGACACCTTTTGATTAATTCATAGAATTTTAGAATGCAACTTAGAATGATGAATCATATATATCTTTTCATTTTTCATATTTTAATTGGTAGTAAGATCTCAAGTGGTGATTTTTAATTTTGATTTGTTGTGGGAGTGACATACATCACTCCCATGGGCAATTACAACTTTTTTTTTTTGAGGTGTCACTTTCATAGGTAATCATAGATTCACTTGATAGGTGTCTCCATCAAAAGTCTTCTAAAAACTATCAATAATTTAAAATTAACTACATGGCTCAGGTGGAGACATGAATCTCTATCAAAGGTGATCTTATGGACCTTATAAATGATTCATGGATGACATGTGGTGTCATCACATGGGCCTAAAGTCAAAACATATCATTATTGTGGGATTTTATCCATTCTTATACCAAGTGTTATCCTTGAAAGGCACATTAGATATTTTTATACCACTAAGCTTGATCAAATAGCTTGGGTACTCCCAGATGTCTGACTTACAAGTTCTCACAATTTTTATATGGATGCAATACTATGTGGACAGATGTTGATCTCAGATGAACTTAAAGGGAACACACATCACATAATGTTAATTCAATAAGATCTAGCAAATTTTACTGTGTTTATGTATATTATAAATCTAGGTCATACTTCCTTAGCAAAAGCCTATATGCACATCATTGAACTATCAATGGTTAATAACTCATTGTTGAATAAAACTTGAAGCAAACTTGTAATAATTTAAACATTTCTAAGTATTAATCCTTATTTAAAAATGAATAATTAACCAAAAACTATAGAAGCACAATTAGTGGTAAATTAAATCAACTCCATATGTAGTCAAACATTTTACTATGCTAGGCATCTTGGGTACTTTTTAAAATTGAAGAAAGGAGGGCCCCCATTTTGAGAATAGGGGGATGTTGATCATAAAAAAATGGAAACCTCTACAAGGAAACATTTCAAAATGTTAGAATCTATATATTCCATTCAAAGATGAGTAAAAATTAGTTATCTCATTATGATCTTCATTATTAAAATTGTTTTTTAAAACTAATTAAATCCCATAAGTTTTAAATAGAGTTTAAACCTTGTAGACAATCATACTATGTGTGTGATTTGAGATTCCTTAACCATTTCCATTGGGTTTAGAAATGGTAACTTATAAGTTTCAAGACATCAATCATGAAATGACTTAAGAATTATTTAGATGTTATATAATTATGCTTTGCTTATTTAAGGATGGATTAGGCATTACTCTACTACCAAATAAGTGTCTAAAGCCCTAATAGAGATACCTTTGGCTCCATTTTAGGCCTTGATCTACTACTATCTAGGCATTTATAGCCTCAATATAGATTTCCTAAATCACCATTCATGGAATCTAAAAGTAGTTTATGATTTTACTTAATTGGTGTCATTTTTTTATACTCGTATTCATAAACAAGAATGGTTGGGAACTAGAATTATCCAGGTGTAAGGTTTTGTCAAGACATAGCCTGGATGTAATTTAATTTCAAATATCAAGTCCTACCCTAGTAATTTATTTTATAAATTTAAGTGATAGTATGATGGTCCACATAGATTCAAAAATTATTTCAAGAAAATGTTCAGTCATCTAAACTATGTTACAGCTTTAAAATGAATTAAGATTTTCATGAGAAAACTAACTTCAAATTAACCTCACCCAATTTTTCTAAATTTGAAAAACTGCTAGTGTTTCTCTTAATTTCTACTCATTTCTTAATTTTAGAAGAAGATAAGAAACTAGTAATAAGGGTGTGGTATAAATACTTGGTTAGTGATGAATACATAATCTAGATGAAGATGGAGAACTCCTCTTTGGATAGGAAGGAATAACCCACAAATAAGACATCACTAACAAAAGAGATCATTATTAAGACAATAAAGTGGACTGCCTAGTATGAGCTAGATCTAAGAAGCATATGCTTGTTAGGAGTCTATCAATCCACTATTGATAAAAATCAAGTTGGAAATGATAAATTAAGGTACTTACATAAAGTAAATAAAATTTAATACAAGAATAAAGTAGAATGCTTGTTAAAAAAATGACTAAATATAGCAAAAGTAGGTTAATACTTGTGTGAAAGTGGGTGGGGTCAGGTTCAAGAAATTAGAAAAGGATATATGAATAGGTAGGAACATGGAAATTTAGGTTTGGTTGGGGATAAGGGAATGAAAATAACTTGATATTATTTTCTACCATAGTGACCATTGGTGATTGGGTGAATCTTCAGCGGTTAAGTTGATCAAAAGTGGTTGGGTAACCATCAATGGTTATGGGTCACCATTGGTAGTTATGCTAACCATCGATGGTTGCCTATGGATTTATAAAGGTTACTAAAATATAAATTACAAAATGAGTGAATGGTTAGATAAAGTTTCTGTTAAGGATTTGATAAAGAGGAAATGAGGTGAAGATAGGTCTGATCAGGTCTAGGGGGTTAGAAATCTAAAATAACAATGCTAAGGTATTGATATACCTATAGCTTACTAGTTGGTTGATGGTTGAAGGTTGAAGGAATTTTGATAGAGTAATAGTACTTTGGCCTTAAAAGCAAATTTGGTAAAGTTTTGGGTCCCTTTTGATGATATTGAGTTGATGAAAGAAGACTACATACTAGAAGACTTGAATACCTATGTGAAAGAAGATTTGATAGCTTGAACATGGATCTTTTTCATCTCCCACTCCCCTCATTTTATAAAAAAAAGAGAGATGGAGGAGGAAAGGTTACCTAGAGGGCAAGGTTTCTAATCATGATGCTTGGAAGTTAATTAACACTGCATAAGATGAACATATTGAATTGTGCCTCATTATCCTTCACATAACTAGTGATGTGTTAAGAAGGTGAGGAGGTGAGGACATAACCATTAACAATTAGGGTAATAATCAATGTTTAGGCTAACCATCGATAGTTAAGTGTCTAAAGGTGAAAGGGGTTAAAAGGGTGGGTTAAAGTTTAGGTTAGTAGGTTGATGAATTAGCTAACTAGGTGGTCAATTAGACTCAAGGTTTGATAAAGGTCCTAAGGAGTTTTGATAACTAGAACCATCATGTGTAGTTTTATAGTGTCTACATTTTTACCATTTTGTTATGGGGATTTGAATTCATAAGCTAAAAAGTAAAAATGTAGTGTTGGTCAAAGGTCTGATTGACCTAAGTATGGGAGGAGGTGTTCCCCCTCAAACTAGGAGTCAATGAGGTGAAACTAAAATCGAGTCAAGGTTTGATAAGTAGTATATGTGAGTCACAAAATTGATGAAAAAGGGGTTGGGCATTTAAGATGTAAAACATGTGGATAAAATGTGATAGTCAAGATCATTCAAAGACTAAGATTGATAATGTTGGTAAGAATAAGGTTAGTTCTAGAATAATAAGTGATAGGGTAGCTAGTCCATAGCATTGGTAATAGCTAATTAAGTTACTCTATAAGTCTCTTAGATAGGGTTGATGTTTTCATAGGTATCCAAGGTAGAAAGTGCTCCCTTGAAAAACACAAATGGTTTGTTCATGCATAAGGTGGTGTAAATTTGAATGGTCAACATGGTAAAAATGGTTGGTGTAATAAAAAAGAACAATACAAGGTCATCAAAATATGTAAGTGTTCAGGTCAAAAATGGCCAACATCAGGGTGGAAAAGGTCAAAGGGTTGGTTGGAGAAGGGTAATCTCTAAAAATTTCAAGTTTTGTTGTGATGGATATTAGGTGATCTCCAAAACATTGGAACTTAGGCATAAGTGGTGTGGAACCCTAACCATCGATGGTCAGGAGTTCCCAGGGATGACTATCGATGGTCAAAGGGAAACCTTTAAAATCCATGGATAAAAAGTGAAAACTAAAAATCATTTTCACTTTTTGAGAAGTTTGACCTTTGTGTTTTGTGCTTTAGTGATTTGGTTTATTTTGAAATTTTATTGAGAGAGTTAAC
Organism: Torreya grandis; assembly: GCA_037957365.1. Lineage (NCBI taxonomy): Eukaryota > Viridiplantae > Streptophyta > Pinopsida > Cupressales > Taxaceae > Torreya > Torreya grandis. Next base: position 219,452 of record JARHVA010007789.1, read on the forward strand.
TTAGTGTTTAGCTAAGGTGAAGTTTGTTAATTTGTTGAGCATGTGAGTTAAGGTGATCAGTGGGGACTAGGGATGTAGGGTAGATGAGGGCATCACCAAGCATTTGGGTGTGGGCTCCAACCTTGATAGTGATCGAGGTAGGTGGTGTTTTGAGTTTGTAGATTAGTTGATTTGGTTATTTGGAAATTAGATGTGGGTTTTGTGGTTATTGTTTAGGAATTGAGTTTAGGTGGTTTTGCCTTAGTTTAGATTATGGGTAAACTTGGAAAATGTAGTAGATGAAATTTAAAATTGATTGAGGTTTTGAGTTGGGGTGGGTTGTAGGATAGTTTTAAGTATTTTAGTTTCTTATTTTTGTTATTTTTTGTGTTGTTTTAAGGTATTTAAATTTTAAGGTTTCACTATTGTTAGTCACACATAATGACTATTAATAGTTCAACCTGACTATTGATGGTCATTTTGATTATTAATAGTCAAACATTGAGGAAAAAGGTGTATTAGACCATCGATAGTTTAGGCAAACCATTGATAGTCAAATGTTTTTAGGAGAGGTTTATTTAAAATGGTATAAATGAAGATAGTTTAAAATGTTGTTGAAAGTTATGTTTGTAAATTTGAAGTGTCAAGTGTAGGTTTGAGGTAGGTTGTGTGTTAAGTGATAGGTTAGTGGTCTTGGTGAAAAAGTGTCAAGTAGGAATGTTTTGTTGGATAGAGTTAGGTGTAGTTCAATAGGTTAAGATAGGATAATTGATAAGTAAGTTTGATGTTGTGAAATAGTTTGTTGGGTAGAGTGGTGAGAATTTTATGGGAAATGATGGATTATTGTTCAAATGCTAGAGGTAATGTGGTAGATGTATTGGGTTAGTTTGGAATAGGTTGAAAAAGGTGGGTGTAGGTTATTACTAAGATTGATTTAGAAAACTAAGTATGCATGCTAACTTGGTTGTTTTGTAAGGAAAAAACTAGATCTAGATGAGGGATCAGGTCCCCAAGATCTTTGTATAAATCCATGATGAGATGATTATGGATGAGTGGAGGCACATGAAGCAAGTTGACCTTGGAGCCATAGTTCACTATCATCACCTACCATGGGATGCAGCTATGATCATGGCCCTCATCAAGAGATGGGACCCAACCATGAACACATTTCTATTATCAAAGTGAGAGATTAACATACTATTATAGGATGTCCATAGGATTACATGGCTACCCATTCAGGGGTAACCAATTTACCACATTGAGAGAGAGGAGAGGGATTACCATATGGAGCTATTATATGGTGAGGATTAGGTCCATGCTAGTAGCATTCTAGTAGCTTTAGTTATACACCTTTCTACCAAAGGGATCTAGAAGACTGATTCTTGATGACCATGATGATGATGGAAATGTATTGTTTTGCATTGCCTAATTAAAATAGTGGATAATTTACCTATCTATTGCTAAGAGTGTTGGTGGAAATGCTAATAAATAGGATAATGTTCAAGTGGGCTCCTATGTTGTTAGTCCAAATTTATAAAGATATTTATGGATTTTTAGCTCACCAATGATATCGTATAAGTGTTGGGTTTGTGGTCCATTACTAGGCATATGAGCACATTAGGGTGTTGAGGCCATTGAGACTACCATGGGATGGATACAAGTAGGTATACATCATAGTGGGTTTTCTATGATGGAGATGATACTGTGCATTGATAGGGGCTGGTGGTGGTGCTAGAGACATTGACTAGTTCAAAGATGCCTTGGAGGGTTTGGTTGTAGGTGATGTGGTGTGGAGACCATATGTGGGCTGGCCTAGGTGGTCCTATTATAGTTACCACACTCTATCTTTATAGAGTTAGAGATGGATATATGGGAGGAGAGAGAGGGAGATAGAGCCTATCCCCTTTGACCAAGTTTAGTGGTAGTTTGGTATTGTATAGGGGATTATAACTCCTCAAAGGTATATGAGAGAGGATGTAGAGTTTATACTTTCAAATATGCAACCACATGATGTAGTATTGGATCATGAGGAGCTCTAGCCAATGCAATGATAGATGATGCTGATTTTGTTGATGAATATGTGGCATGGTATTAGGTCCTATATGCAACAAATAATTTTGGATGGGATTATGAGGATCAATAGGCCATGGATGTGGATCCTACTAGGGCATCGATACAGGGTGGTGGATAACATGGATAGGTAGTAGTAGCACTATTAGCTACACAAGATCAAATCATAAGGTTACAGGGATAGGTGACCACTTTATAGGGATATATTATTATTTTATAGGGTTAGGTTAACACCTCAATAGGAGAGCAAGATCAAGTAAGGATCTCTCTTGGTTTAGTGACCCAGGAGAGAGATACCTTGAGATAGTGGGTAGGAGTAGTGATAACACTAGTAGGAGGACCACTTGATATTATTTTGATGACATAGTACTTAGATATGGTTGAGGAGTTGATATGTTATGAGGTGATATTGCTATTATGATTTCCATAAGAGAGAAAACATGGAGATACAGGTCCAATTTATTAGGTGTTCTAGCTATAGCTACTCTAAGATAGTGGGCCTGTATAATGAGTGGTCATATAGGTACCCTAGGGGACTGGCACTAGATGGTAATTTAGGTGGAGTGGGAGGAATGAGTGTTAGTGGTGCCCCAAGGTCATGATTATATGATGTATATGTTTTTATACTAGCCTACGTGTTGATGAGGTGAGATGTATATGAGAAAGAGGTTTATACATTATTACATGTACCTTTATTTGATGGAAATGATGTATATGATGATATATATATATGATGTATGTTCATGGTTGCATGTTTTGATGTGATGTTTATGTTCATGTTTATGGTTCATGGTTTGATGTAATATGATGTTTTGATAATGGTGCTTTTGTTTATGTTTATGATAATGTGGTTTTATGATTTAATGTTATAGGATGAATTGTTGTGATGTTATGAGAAATGGATAGGATGGTACATAGATAGATAAATGATGTATGACATGGTTCATGATGTTTTGATCATCAATTTTGTTTATAGATATGATGATAAATGTTTTAATTGGGGTTGTTTATGACATGATGTATGTTCATATGATGTTTTGATGGATAGGATGATATTATAGATAGATATATGATGTATGATGTGATTCATGATATTTTGATCATAGATAGATATACGGTGTGATTCATGGATATAGTTCATAATGATGTGTTTATCATTGATGTTTGTTGTTTATAATTATAGGAGATGAAATGTTATTATGGGTAAAGATGTGATGAGAATATATGAAGTGGATAACAAACTAAACTTAGGAAAAATAAATGAGAATCATGAGACATATGCCTAAATGAACCAATGGTGAGAGGATAAAGAAAGGTCATGATGATTTTTAATTGGTAAGGACCTAACAAACCCAAAGTTAGATTGGATTTAACAAACTAAGCCTTTAGAATGTTTTTCATTAGCATGCTTTGGTTGATAAATAGGTGTCTTGATCATAATTGTGTCAAGTAAGCTCAAAATCCCTTGATTAAAAAATGGTATAAAGGGAAGATAGGTGGTAGGTGAAATGTAAATGGGTGGATAGGTAAGGTAACCTTATGTGGATTAGTTTTCCCCTTTTATAGGTGACCTAAGAACCAAACTAGATAATTCCATGTATTAATGATGAGTGTAGACTGATTGATGTGAGAAGTCTACTAATGCTATATATGAAGGCCAATTGTAGCTTTCTTGGGATAACTGATTTTGACATAGGGTCTTTTGTTTATTTCTTTTTTTTTTGGATAGTTTGTGAATATGATCAATGTAGGAAGCTTTAAATGTTTGATTTTCACCTATTTGACTTAGCCATCCTTCTAAGGAGTGGTCTAAGTTGGGATTTATTTATTTTGGTAACTGTACTTCAAGGGATCAATCTATCTTTTAAGCAATTTAGAGGATTTTAGGTAGCTATCCTTTAAGGGAGCAGTCTACAATGCTAGAAATATGTGACCCAAATAATATTTTGGTATCCCAAATTATTCTAATGCAAGTGTTTAAGACATGGATAAGTTTATTTAGGATTAGAGGTTTACCTTTATGAGGGCAAAAATTTTAGCATAAAGAGGTTAATGGTAGGTGAAAGGAATGGTTTGAGGAATAATGGCCATGGGATTTCATCTCATTAGAGATGAAAAGTATCCATGAGAACCATTACATGGGTAGAGTCATGGTACCCATATTTAGGATTAGGTTATAACTTTGATAGTTAATCACATGGTTCTATGTTGTAATCGATTGTCCTCATAAGGAGAGGGATAGGTGAATGAAGGTGAAAATATCATAAATCAAGGGACAAGTTTAAGTTAGACAATAGGGTGAGTTTGATACCTATTTAAAAAAAGAAAGGATGTGAATGTGAAGCATTGAGGGGCTCAAGTTTTGGTTTACCTTAGAGAGAGGAAAACTTATAAGCATTTGATCCATACTTATGGGTTATGATGTAGGGTCCAAGCCAATTGAAAGTAAATGTGCCTCTTTTGATTTTCTCCATGTTGATGACATGTTAATTTTCCTTTTAAATGAGGTCTCCTATATTGAATTATAATTATTTTAGGTGTTTTTTATAGGCACACTTGATTCATTCTTGGTAGACATGAAAATGGTTAAGTGTTGTGAGGAAAAGTTCATAAAGTAGCTCAAGTCATGCGAGTCACTCTTGATGATAGTTGGTCTCATAAATAATCTCTTATAAAGATATGCAAAGAGAGGGAATATAGACTTTGATAAGACTTCCTCTACTCTAAAGACTAGAGAGAAAGGGGTAGCACCTGTAGAGGTTCAAATGTTAGTGTGATAGACCCATAAAGTGAAGGGGATGTGTAAGTGCCAATTCTGACTTGAATTACTAATGACTTTGGTCAACATTTTGTTAAGGATTTTTTAGAGGTTTATACTTATCCCTTTTCTTATGGGTGGTAAGGTGAGGAAAAAACTTAACTTAATGCCAAATGCATTGTAGAGACCTTAGACTTTCTTGTTCTTGAAAGATTTACTATTATTAGTGATGATCTTATGAGGAACACCAAAATGATAGATGATATAGTGGTTGATGAAGTCGATAATTTTTTTGGATTTGGTTAAGATTAGAGGAATGGCTTTGAACCACTTGGTGAAATACTTGGTGGTGGTAATGATGGATTGGTGATGTTGTGAAGAATGAGGGTTGATTTACCCAATAAGATCAAGGCCCCATTATGAGAATAACCAAAATTATTTGGATAATTGTAGGCCATGGGCTAGTGTATGGTGTAAATTAACATGTTGTTAAAATTTGACACACTTCTTTACATAATAATAATAATATTGGTTAAGGGTGGGCCAATAGTAGCCAAGGCAAAGGATGTGTTTAGTATTAGTTAAACCACTAAAGTGTCCCCCATAGATCCTATAATGATTTTCCTTGATGGCATGGGAAGTTTCATGATTGAAAAGACAAAAAATAAGGATGCCATCAAAGCCATGTTTGTAAAGTATTCCCGCTAGTATGGTTTAATGAGAGGTACTTTGATAAAGGCTCTTTAGGCATTCCTAGATAGGTTAGGAGGAATGATGCTAAGTTTGAGGTAATAAAAAGTTTATTCATACCAAATGTTTGATGGAGAAATTTATAAATTACAAATGGTAGGAAGGTTAGAATGGATATAATATGGGGTAATAAAATGATGGATAGTAACAAAGAGTTTAGAGTTAGAGGGTTGAGATGGGTTTTGGTAAGCAAGGGAAGTCATTATATTTTTAAACTTGATAGTTGATCATGGAACTAATTAGATAAGGTAATGATCAAATGAATCTAAGAGTACATCTATGAGTTGTTTTTACTTTAATAAGACATCATTATTACATTGGTAAGATCCATTAACCTAGTTGACCATAAGTTAGGAATCACAAAAAGATGTTGATTGTCTTGATGCCTAAGGATATAGTGGTTTGGAGACTTATGACTAGGGCTTCATACTCAACCACATTGTTGGTGCACTAAAAGTAAAGTTTAAAGGAAAGAGGAAGAGGTTCATCATTGAGGGTAATGGAATAAATCTAGCACCCCGACCACACTGGCATATGGAGCCATTAAAGAACATGGTCATTTGGTAGGTGGGGTCTACTTGAGATAGAGTCACGATGGAATCATCCATAAATTTAAGGTAAAGAGGTTGGTTGTCAGGTATATGAGCTTTAACTAATTGATCAACAATCACTTTCCCTTTAATTAGCTTTTGCTAAAGGAACTTAAAATCAAACTTAGCTAAAAACATGTGCCACATAGCCATACATTGGTTTTGTTATGGTTTAGAGTGCATGTACTTGAGTGGGTCTGTGTTAGTGATGATGTAGGTTTTATGATTAATAAGGTAGTGGCAAAGTTTGAAATATATGAAGATGAGGGCAAGGGAAATTTTTTTAGGATGGGAGTATCAAATCTCATACTCTATGAGTGTTTGACTCATGTAGTAGACAACTTGCTATTTGTTTTATTTATCATGGTGAGAAACCATTATTCCTAGGGAATGGCCTATGGCAAAGATGTAAAGGTAGAAGGGTTGATCCTCTTTAGGAGGGGTCAAGATAGGTGGAGAAATAAGTTATTATTTGAGTGAATGAAAATATTTTTGGTAGTCTTTGGTCTAATTAAAATATATGTCTTTCTTAAGGAGATGGTGAAAAGGTTGAAATCTATCCAATAATTAAGAGATGAATTGATGAATTGATTAAATCTTCCCTTGCAAGCTATGGATTTTCTTAAGTTGGGTTGGAGGTGGAATTTCCAAAATTTCTCTGACTTTGGTGGGGTCTACTTTTATTCCTTTAAGGGAGATAATGAAGCCAAGAAGCTTTCCAAAAAAGACCCCAAAAATACATTTCTTGGGGTTAATATGGATGTGGAAATGGATAAGGCATTCAAATATGATTTTGAAGACATCTAGATGATCCTTGAAATATTTGGATTTCTTAAGGAGATCATCCACATAGTCTTCAATGATTTTATGGATGAGGTCATGGAAGATGTAGGTCCTCACACACTAGTAGTTTATGCCAATGTTATTTAAACTGAAGGGCATGACTCTATAGTAGAAGGTTCCTCATGGGGTGATAAAATAGATTTTATGTTGATCTTTTGGGGAAATCAATATTTTATTATATCTTTAGAAACCATCCATGAGAGATAACTTCTAGTGGTTAGTTGTAAGATAAACAAGTTGGTCAATTCTAGGTAAAGGGAAGTCATCTTTTGGACAAGCAAGGTTGAGGTCACAAAAGTTGATACAAAGGCAAAGTCCCCCTATGGGTTTGGTGATAGGAACAATTTTAGAAACCCATTGAGGATAATCAATGGGTTGGATGAAATCAATAGATAAGAGGCATTAGAGTTCCTCTTTGACTAGAAGGGTGATGCGAGGGTGCATCTTACAAAGATTTTACTGAATAGGCTTAGCATCAGGATGGGTGAAAATGTTATGGAGAGAAATAAAAGGGTCAATATTGAGAATATCTTGATAACATCAAGAAAATGCTATGCTTTGGTCTCGAATGAAGGAAGGGTAATCTTGTTTTTTTATGAAATTCATGGATTGCCTAATATTGATGATATAAGGGTTATCTTGAGTACCCAAGTTGACATCAATGGTTGATTCATTCAAAATGGTTTATTTTTTAAGAGGAAGGGATTCATGGATATAAGAATTCCCCACACTGAGGTAGGTGAGAATGGAATCATTATCTTGATATTAGATGGTGTTGATGGTAGGATAATCCTTTTCTAAAATTTTAGGATGGATGAGAGGAAGGGTTATAGTTAGGCCATCCTTTTGATAGGTCAGGGGGGCCAAAATAAAATTATTGATAAAAAAAGTTAGATGGGATGATATTAAAATCCTCAGACTTTGAGTGAGATGGGGTTGGTGAGGATAAGACATCCTCATCAATGATGGTGATGGGTTCTGGTGAGATGGGTTATTATGGTGGCACAAACCCAAGGCTAAATAACTCATAAGGTTTTTGGGTTTGATTATTGGTATTTTGTGAGGTACATATTCATAAAATCTAAGGTCAAACCCCTTTTAAGAGCACATATGAAGGTATGATTTAAAAAAGGTGGGTTTGTTGAGATACGAGAAATCATACGTAAATGGTTTGATATGAGGGGTAGTAAAGGAAGAAAGAAGTAGATGGTCAATTCCCCCATAGATGAAATTGGTTCAATGATTGGGTGACCTAAAAGGGATGATGGTTCTAATTTTAGGGTCACAACTAGGATCATGATCAAGGTTCTCATACTCTTGAGTAGTAGAGAAAGCATCTAAGGCTAAAATGTAATATTATCCAAGTGAGAGATGTTAGAATGTGGGTTCTAAGGGGTCCTCTATGGGGATATGTGAAGAAGGGATGGATGAGCTTGTTGAAGCTTCATTAATTATAGGGGTGGAGTTGTTGGTAGTTGGTGGTGAAGTGAATGGATGAGGAAGAAGAATATAATTGGGTCAATACATCATATTAGAAGATGTAAAGGGACTAGGGACAACTAGTACAGTGATGACATGACCTTCATGCTCAAATTTGATGCAATGATACAAAGTAGAAGGGACATAACTCATAGTGAAAATACAAGGGCATCCAAGTAAAATTTTATATAGGAGCTTGCCCTCTAAAACATAAAAGAGTTTTGGAATTGTGTGAGGTCCCAAATAGATATGGAGAATAACTATTCCCAAGTTAGTGACCATAATATCATTGAAAGAGCAAAGAACCAATATAGTTTCATAAATGATGTTATTTAGCAACTCAAGTTGGTCATAGGCATGGGAGGAGATAATTTTGATACTATCCCCTCCATCAATAATCACCATTTTGATGTGGGTTTGATTGATATATACTATGATGAAGAGGGGAGGATTGAGATCCTTAGGTTGTATAGAAGGTAATTCTAAATCCTTAAAATTGACTAGGGTGGAAAGTTGAAAGACTTTAATAAAGGCTATAAGGGGTTGAGGATTTTTGGTTTGAACCTATATGGATTATAGAATCTCTATCAGTGTTTGATGGTGAGGAGGTGAGGTTTTGATTAACTCACATAAGATCATCTTCACTAGTTTTTGGTGAAGTTGTTTCAACACTACGCATTGAATGGATTCAGAAGGGTTGGAAGGAGAGGTACCTAAAATGGATATTTTGGGTTTTGGTAATGGTGAAGGTGTTTGGGTGTGGTTGGGAGTTTTAAGGATAGGTCTATGGTATGGAAATTTTTTCTTTTCCCTTATCTTTTTGTCAGGCTTGAGATTGGGTAACCATATGAATGGTGTGGATAAAAGGAAGTGTTGGTTTAGATTGCTACTTTGATTCCTCCTTAGTCTTAGGTAAGATTGGGGGAGTAGGTAAATGTTTGATGGTTTGATTTGGTGGTTGGGTTGGTAAGGGGCTCAAGGGAGGTTCATATAATAACAAATCATCCTCATCCCATAGGCTAAGGACTAGTGTTTGAAGAGCTTTGTAGTTCTTCATATCATGTCTTAGTGTCTTACAGTAGAGGCAAATAAAATTGTCATTGAACCATGTTGGTTTAAGATGTAAAGGGTCAAAAGGTTTGATGGGTGGTAAGATTAAATAATAGGTTTGCAAAAACATTTTTATAATGGTCAAATAAGATTTGAGCAAAGGTGTTGAGGGTGTTGGGTTTTTGGTTTTAAGAATGAGATCCTTCTTGGGAGTAGGATTTACCATGAAAGTTGGAGGTGGTGGGATGGTTTTGGTACGTGGTTTTGATTTAGATTATTTGGTTATGGTTGGTTTGGAGGTGGAGGGTGAAGGTTTGGTTGTAGGTGAGAAGGTAGAGGTATCTAGGTTAGTTAATAATGATGGGGATTTTATTATTTTAGTAGTAGGTGTAGGTAGAGTAATATGATAAGGTTTAATAAATGAGGAATAGGTTATGGGGATAGTAGATGGATGGGGCCCTAAAATTAAAGGTAAAAGAGAAGGGGGTGGTATGGGTCTAGTTATACCTTTTTGATAGGTTTAGTAAAAGTTTTCTTTGGTGTAATTGATGGGGCCAAGTCCAAATTCAAATATGGGTGAGCCAAGCTAGGGATAGGAAGGATTCTTAGGTTCTTAATGGGTTTAGCTAGGGTGGTCTAGTGTGGTTTAGCAATTTTAGATTGAGGTGGGTTGGAAGATTCCCCTATGGTTTTGGAGGAAGAAGTGTGTGAGGTAATGATAGGTTTGAGGGTAGATGTAAGTGAGGTTAAAGTTTCTCGTTTGTTTTGGTAAGTTGGCCCAAGATGGTGCCAAAAGGTGGCCCTATGTATATTTGGTTGAGAAGTAAACTCTAGATTCTAGACCAATCTAGAAAAAAGGTTTATAGATGGGTTTTATTCATTGGTTATTGGTTTCAAATATTAAACCCATAGGTTGAGGTGAGGGAACAATTTCTTCACCTTTGTCTTGGGTGGAAGGTTCAATATTTGAGGAAGATGGTGTTTTTAGGGAAAGAATAGAGGAGATGATCTCTTACTTTGGAGTGGTTTCTAAAGGAGGAGTGGTTGGTTATATGGTAGGTAAGGAGGGTGTGGTTTATTTAGATGTAAAATGGGGGGTGGTTACTTCCTTTGTTTGGATGTCCAAAGGAAAGAGTAGTGATTCCACCACTTCCATAAGTGTATTGGAGAAAGAAGTAGTTGAAATAGTGGTTGGCTTCTTTGGTATTCTATCAAAGGAGAGGTGGGTAAGTCAATGGTATCTTCAATTAAAAGAGAGGAGGTTTATTCCTTTGTTTGGTTATCTAAAGGAATATAAGAAGATTCCATCACTTCAATAAGTAGGATAGAAGAAGCGGTATTTGAGGTAATGGTTTGCTAAACAATAGGTTCAATGGCAATAACATTGACTGTGTGCACCTCATGAGCATGAGATGATTCTTGTTGGCTATTTTCATGGTTGGTAGAACGTGCATGGTTAGGAAAAGGTTTACAAAAGATTTCTAATGATTGATTTAGAGGTGCATTGGGATTATCTAATGCAAGTTCACCCTTATCAATCATGTTTTGGATAATATTTTTAATGGTATTGCACCTACTAACATCATGTCTAATGATATGATGAAAGGCACATAGATTGTTTTCATTGTACCATCCAGGTGTGGGGTGAGAAACATCAAATTATTGGGGTGGTTTGATAGGAGGAAGTTGTATTAGATTATCTTTAAGTAGTTTATCCAAAACTGAAGCATATGACTCCCCTATGGGAGTATATTATCTTGGAGTGTTGGTTGCAATTTTGTTGGTTTTATGGGTTAGAATAATTGGTTTGATTAGGTTGGTTGATAATTGAAGGTGGAGTAGATTTGAGGACAACTATATTTTTGGTTTCCTTTGTCTTGGTGTTGGGATGGTTGGATGGATTGGTGGTCTTAGTTGAAGAAGGGTCATTAGATTTAAAACTGGAATTATTGTTTCTTAGTTTCAATTTACCTTAATCAATGGATCTAATTTCAAGTTTACATGCCATGGTAAATGCATCATCAAAGGTTCTAAAAGTCTAAACTTGAAGAGTTGGAGCAATATGTTTGGAAAACCTAAAGAAAAGAGTTCAATCAATTCAGGTTGGGGTAATGAGAAAGAAAGTTGGTTAATGAGACCTTTCCATCTAACTACAAAATCAAAAATTGATTCATCATCAAATTTCCTAATGGAATAAAGGTTGGAAATGGAAATTTTTTTAGATATGTTGACTAAAAATTGATCGAAAAATATTTGGGCTAGTTGAGAAAAGGAGAAGATAGAGTGCTTGGTGAAAGCACTATACCAATCTAAGGCTGGTACAAATAAGGACATGAGGAAGTTACAAAGAAGACGATCATCATAATATGTAATCAAATAGCAAGAATGGTAGAATGATCTTAAATGTTGTTGGGGGTCCTCCTTGCTTTGGAACTTGGAAAACTTAGGTAGTTCCTATTAAGGATGGTAATGTTGGATTGGAATGAATGGGTGAATGGGTCTATTACCTATTTTATCATAAGATAAAAGGTTATGAGCTCTAAAAATAGATGATTCAATATTAGAAATTTTATCCATCAACATCTTAACTAAATCTATTTGAGGTTTGGGAGCTCCATAATTAGGTGGTAAGTTTGATTGAAGTTAGGTAGCTAAAATGTATGGATAAGAGGTGGAAGGTTGATAAGGTGACACATATTGGTATGTGGTCATTGAAGGTTGGGATGATGCCCCATATTGGTATGTGGGCACAAAAGGTTGGGTAAAAGGTGGTATGTATCCTTTTGGATTAGAAACACATTGGTATGATGTCATGGGTGTTTGTTGAGGGATGGACATGGGTTGGTTTTGAGGTATGGTTGAAGTTGAGTGGTGACCCTTGTGCTAATGGGTGGAAGGGTAGGAGGTATGGAAAGTACCAAATTTTGAAGAGAAATAGAGATGGGTTGGTTGGTATGATAAGAGGAATGGTGGAAATAGGGGTAAAAGATATCCCCATGGTATGTGGGGTATAGGTAACAAGAGGTAAGGTTACCCCTACATTGGTGGTGTTGGTTGGTGTAGGTAGGGTTTGGTTATAGGTTGGAATGTTGGATTGGGTTTCAGTGATGGTAGTGGATGGGATATTAGTAGAAGAAGAGGTTGGGTGATCAAAGGTTAGGTAGAGGTAACACCAACCATAAAAGGAGGAGGCATACCAAAGGGTGGATCCATGGGAGGAAATGAAGTAGTAGAGGTGAAATGAGATAAGGTGTTAAGGTAGTTTTGGAGGGATATGGGGTTGTTATCAAGGAATGTGGAAAAATATGCATCACCCTCAACAACTATTTAAGGCATGGTAGGAGGGGGAGAATGAGGAGACATCTAAAGTATACTCCATAAAGGAGGAGGATGAGGAAGGTGGTCCTTGGTTGGTTTGATTTATCAATTTCTATCTAGTAAAGACCATGTTAGAAAATAGGAAATAAATGATGAAAATCACACCTCAAACACAAATTAAGTAAAAGAAAATAACTCTAGGTAATCCAAATATACACTAAAAGTGCATTTAAACTTAGGATTCTTTTTTGATCACTTTTGGCTTATGCCTTAAAAAGTGTGAAAAAGAAATTTGGATTGTAGATCAAGTAATAAATAGTAAATATAGGGTTAGTTTTAGGTTGTGTTTAGGTATTGAGCTTTATTACATGTCTTGGTATTGGGGCCTACCTCCTCACTTCACACATTATAGTGATAAGGGTGTTAGGTGCTTAGCCAGGATATATTGAATTTTAGATTCTATACTCAACTTGAGAGCTAAGTTGGTTCTCCCCTTGGTAATGACCTCTAATTAAGATTGTTGAGAAAGGGTAAGGTTGACTGCTAGGTGATGAATTATTAGTCAGGCCTTGTCTCAAGTTTTGTTGTTATGTGTTGATTGATTATGTGGTTTGGTAAAGTGTGTGATAATAAGAGTGAGAACTATGATTAATTAATTTTCATGTAAGTTACTAAATAAACTAAAATAAGAAAGTAATCAATGTATGTAAAGGGTTTATTTTATGCCAAAAAAAATTAAGATTTTATTTGATGAGCATAGAATAAAGGAAGAAACAAAGGGCACCTAGATGATGCTAGGTCCCACCGGGTGTGCCAAAATCTTTCTCTTAATTTTTGTTCATTTCTTAATTTTAGAAGAAGATAAGGAACTAGTAATAAGGGTGTGGTAGAAATACCTGGTTGGTGATGCACACGTAATCCAAATGAAGATGGATAACACCTCTTTGGCTAATAAAGAATAACCTACAAATAAGAAAGCACTAATAAAAGGGATCATTAGAAAGATAGTTAAGTGGACTAACTAGCATGTGCTAGATCCAAGAAGCATACTTTTGCTAGGAGGTTGTCAATCCACTAATAATAATAGATAGTCTTAATTATTATTATAATGATTTCAAAATAATATTTTTGAAAAAAAATTTAAATTTTATTGTATATTCAAGATATCATATTTTTTAAAAGTTGGAAATTATAAATTAAGGTGCTTGCATAAAGTAAATGAAATGTAATACAAGAAGAAATTAGAATGCTTATTAAATAAAATGATTAAATATAGAAAAAGGGGGTTAATACTTTTGCTAAAGTGGGTGGGGTTAGGTTCAAAAAAATATAAAAGGATCTATGAATAGGTAATAACAAAAAAAGTTAGGTTTGGTTGGGGGTAAGGGACTAGAAATATATTGCTATTATTTTTTGCCATAGTGATCATCGATAGTTGGGTGAACCATTGGTGGTTAAGCTAACCGTCAACATTTGGGTAACCATAAATGGTTGACATTGACCATTGGTGGTTGCTTATGGATTTATAAAGGTTATTAAAAGAGAAATTACATAATGAGTAAATAGTCAAATAAGGGTTTAATTAAGGATCTGGTAGAGAAGAAATAAGGTGCAGATAGGTCTAATCAGGTCTAGATCTTAGAAATCCAAAATAATAATGCTAAAGTAATAATATACATGTATGTTGCTATTTGGTTGATGGTTGAAGGTTGAAGGTTGAAGCAATTTTATGAGAGTACCAATAATTTGGCCTCAAAAGCAAATTCAATAGAGGTTTAGGTCCCTTTTATTGATGTTGAGTTGTTGAAAGAAGACTAGATGCTAGAATACTTGAATACCTATGTGCAAGAAGATTTGATAGCTTAAAATGGATCCTTTTTACCTCCCACTCCCCTCCTTTTATAATAAAATAGAGATGGAGGATGGAAGGTTCCCTAGAGGGTGATGTTGCTGATCATGATGCTTAAAAGTTCATTAGCACCACATAAGATGAACATATTAAATTGTGCCTCATTATCTTTCACATAGCTAGTAATGTGTTAAGAAGGTGAGGAGGTGAGTAAATGACCACCGATGGTCAGGGTAACCATCAATGGTTAGGCTGACCATTGGTGGTCGAGTGTCCAAAGGTGAATGAGGTCAAATAGAGCTTAAAAAGGGTGGGTTAAAGTTTAGGTTAGGAGGTTGATGAGTTAACAAATTATGTGGTTAACTATACTCAAGGTCCGATAGGGGTCCTAAATAATTTTGACAACTAGAACTATCGTGTGTAATTTTCTAGTGTCTACACTAGAAGTTTCCAAGATTTGGATGACCAATGTTTAAGACCAATAATCCCTTCTTCCCATTTTTAGGACAAAACTAACATAGATTGAGCCAATGAATTCTTGTCCAGAGGACTTATTACTAAGCTACAACATATAACATAAAACAAACAACAAGTAGAAAGTGAGAAAACACACAATAGGAAAGTAACGAAAGAAAGTGATAAAAAACACAATAAGAAAGCAAAACAGGAAAGGAAACTACACTAATCCTATCTACTCTTAACTCTAAACAAGCTTACTATCCTTTTGGAGTTCGTGACTAAGTGGAAGAGAAATAATATTTCATATACTGCCCATTAACAGGTAGGCTTAAGTCATTCCCTTGTAGGTCTTTGAGCCTAAATGCATTTTCACCCTATATTTTTGTTACCTGATATGGTCCAATATAGATAAGAGTGAAAGTTTCATGTTATCCTTTCTTTTCATGGGCCTTGTCCCACATTCAGACTAGTTTTGATATGTAGAATCCTTTAACTTTGACTCAATTGTCAAACCATATATTTAAAACATCTTGATTCTTACTAAAGTTATTTGATGCTTCATCTTTGGCATCTTTCATTTGGATGGTGTTAAATATTTGGGACTATACTCTTTCATCATCTTCCATATACTTAGCCATAAATTCATAGGTGGGAAATTTCAACATGATGGGAAAAATAGGTTGTTGCCCATATATTAGTAGAAAAAAGATGTCTTGAACACTTATTTGTATCTAGTTCTATCTATCCATAGAGCATGATTTAGTAAGGATTATCATTCTCTAGGTTTATTCTTTATATACTTCTTAATGGCATTCATCAAGTTTTTGTTGGTAGATTCTACAACTCCATTACCCTGAGGGTAGTAGTTTGAAGTAGACTTGATGACTATTTAGTTATCATATGTCTATTTAGTGAATTTGGTTGATGTAAAGGTTGGGCCATTATCACATACTAAAGACAGAGGCATCCCAAACTAAGTGATGATATTTTATTCTAAAAATTTGATAATGTCAATTATCCTACTGTTCTTGGTAGCCACTACTTCTATCCACCCAGTGCAATAATCTATGGTAGTGAGTGCTAGTGCCAAAAATTATACTAAAGCAATTGGGACCCTATCAAGTTTAAATGCCTAAGTCCTTATCCCAACTTCTATCTCCAAGTGTTCCTTTGAAAGGTCAAGTTTATGTGAAAATTGGCCAAGTCCTAATCTAGTATTTACTTGGTGAATGTGTCTTTCCCTTAGAATTTTTTGGGATTTTTGCACAAAAACAATGTCTAATAGAAATAGCTCTTCAGGATTTTTGTCTTGGACAAAAAGTTCAAAGATTTATTTTTGTCAAATATTTTGTCTACTACAAAAAGTTTGATGGAATTCAATGTCTCGATGAATCCCCATTTGCATCATGCTAATTGTTTTATAAAATATCTGAAGGGTCATTTCTTTTAGATATTTTATCAGTGGATAAAAGTATGAAGGAAAATTACCCTTTAGGCATTTTTCCTATGTAAAAATATTTAAATAAATACAGTCTTATTTTGTTTTGGCCAAAATGTTTATGTGAAAAATTTGAAGGGCACTTACCCTTCAGTAAAAGTGCAAAATTTTGATTTACTCGACAAAAGAGATAAGTCCAATTCCTTAAATTAAGTGGAAAAGTCATTTATTTTAGAAAAAATATAAATCCCATTTCCATCAGACATTTTTTTTGATACAAAAGGCCCAAAAGAATTACATTATGTCTAGAAAAGGTCAAGTCCTTATTTGTTTCAAAAATTTTGTCTATGATAAAAATTCCGAAGGGAACTTGCCCTTAGGGCATTTTTCCCACACAAAAGTCCTTTGTTTCAAAAAAATTGTTAAGCCCAAAATGTTTATTTCTTTTAGACATTTTGTCTATGGCTAAAATTTTGAAGGGTACTTACCCTTTAGGCATTTTTATTATGGAAAAAGACCTAAAAAAAGTCATTCCTATGGAAAAAGTGTAAACTCAATTTATTTAGAGAAAATTCCAAGTTTAATTTCTATGGGGGAAATTTTTTAGACAAAATGTTTGAGACAATTATCCTAATAAAGACAAAAGGCTAAAGACTCAATTTTTGTGGGAAAATTTTAGAGGTCAAATTCTTTGGGGAAATTATTTTGGATAAAATATTTGAAATAATTCTCCCAATAAATAGAGGGCCTGGGAGTAGAAGTGGTAAAGACAAAAGCCCACAACAATTATAGTGGGAAAATTGTGTCAAATATAAAAAATCTAAAGATAAAAATCCTGATAAAATTATTTAAAAGACCAAAAGGTTGATGAAATTAGGATTACCAAAGACAAAGAACCAGTCTAAATTACTATAGAACAAAGTCCCCAAAGAATTTTTTGAATTATAGATATGATGGTCTTATGGACATCTTTTGATGAGAGCATGGATGTCAACTTTAAGCCATAGAATGTATTCATTGGGTTTAAAATGTTCTAAAACTATCACACAATAATAAATTTCAAGCCTCAAGAGATATCTGTTTGAGTTCAAAAAGAGGCAGATCTAATGGTGTGCAATAAAACAAAATAGGATGATTAGGCGGTGTGTGATCAAAGCTAAAAAGTCAAAGAAACCCAAGATGAGTGAGATAGAAACAAGTGTCATCATCATAAGACCTTGTCAAAAATATGATGGAACATAGAGTAAAGGACTAATCCCTATGGATATAAAATTGATGTTCTACACTTAATTCATGCCAATGAGATCAATGGTACATAATGATAGTGGACTATTCAATGAAGATCCAAGTAGATCCAAAACAACCACATGACAAGAATGTGTTAGCCTAGTAGAGATGATATAATAGGCTGTATATATCCCATGGGGATGCCAAGTGGTATGACCTTAGGTCCAAATATAGCTAGCAACCAATATCACTTGGTCTTTTAGATCAAGATTGATGGTGCAAGTGAGAGTTGACTCATGAAAGGGCTCAAAACCTATAATAAAGTGACACATTTCTAATGGGTGATAAAGGCCACATATAAAGATAAGGAGAAACATGACATGGTGAATACCACATGGGTATACACATCATATTCAAAGGTTCTATGTAGATCAGTTTGTGAAAGCCTTCACCATTGATAGGTGGATTGACTAGCTAAGTATCAAATGAATCATGGGAGATTAGTAGGAAGTTTAGAGGCAAGTACAGAGGATTATTGGAAAATTCATAAATCCCATTTTCAACTAAAAATAAAATATATTACATCTTTGTAACATGTATAGAATATAAAGGGGTTTATGTTCATATAATTAGTTACCTCTATGTATATCTCGGGTAAAGCCTGTATGACAAGGAGTTTTACAAGGGTGACAAGTATCTATTCAATACATTATAATCCAATGTGGCTTTACTAACCCATCATGTGTTCATTCAAATACCTCCTTGGGAAAATTATGTTAAGCATGGGATATAATGAGAGGTGGGGTGAATTAGTATATCATATATCTTATAAATCTTTTACTTAATCAAACTCCACTTAACCATACATTCAAGATATGAAATAAAAATAAAATAATAGCATGCACCACACAAGATAGAGAGACACCATATTTTTATGTGGAAACCCAATGTGGGAA
This sequence comes from Torreya grandis, assembly GCA_037957365.1. Lineage (NCBI taxonomy): Eukaryota > Viridiplantae > Streptophyta > Pinopsida > Cupressales > Taxaceae > Torreya > Torreya grandis. Next base: position 238,218 of record JARHVA010007789.1, read on the forward strand.
AAACCATGGAGAACAATCTCAAGTATATGAATGAGTACCAACTCAAATTACAAATTTCATAAGAACCAAATTAAAGGAGCACCAACCCCTTTTTTGAGCACCAATACAATAAATATTTATGAGCACCAACCCCTTGAAAATATTTAAGAGCACCAACCCCTTGAAAATATTTGTGAGAACCAACCCACATGTGCACCAACCCCTCTTGTGTATAAAACACAACTATCTCTTAATGTTGCTTTCTCAAAAAATGATAGAACTCTACAATATCTCTTCCTATTCTCTCCTCTTTTCTTATATTAAATAATTACAAACCATGCACTCTCTTGAATATTACAAATGGCTTTCCAAGCCTTTATTTATAGCTTTTCAAATGAATTTTGGCATTCAACCTTTGTGACTCTTCACTCCTCATGAAAAATGGCACCAAACTTACATGACCCTTTGAATCCTTGTATTTGAAAAGTCACATGATGACCCTTCATAATCAAATACATCATTTCATCTTTTATCTTTATCTTGGTGACCTTTCAAATTCCTTAAGGTGACTCTTCATGGAAAAATGTGCCATACCCTCTTTTGTCTTCACTTGGTGACTCTTGGTATTCCTCAAAATGACTCTTCATAGGAAAATGCATCCCATTCCTCTTTTGTCTTTCCTTATGACTCTTTGAATTCTTCATGGGCCCTTGTTTGAATTTTATGCAACCAAAAATATATTCCTTAATATTAAATAAATATCAACACATTTTAGCCAAAATATGAACATTAAAAACACCTCTAGACAATAAATTCTATGGTGCCTTTTTCACCAATGCTATACCTTTGAAATCAATGACAATATTTCCAACAATCTCCCCCTTTTTCATTGATGGAAACCTCAAACTAAAATTGCCACATCTTGAAACCTATATTTCACATGCCAACCTAACATATTGTCATCTAAAAAAACATACAATAACTTCCCCTTACTATAATATCTTATACTTGTTCCTTGTACCTATTTTTACACTTGTTTTTGCATCTATTCCCTGTACCTATTCATGTACCTTATTTTTTTTACCCATTTCTATTCTTCTCCACCTTTGACATCAATGGCAAAGGGCCTATCCTAGAGGTAACACTTAGATCCCCCTCAAATAATGTTAATCCTCAATGGCAGGAAGTAAAATAAATTACTCCCAACTTCTCTCATAGATACTTGAATGTGAATTTTTGTAGTGCCTTTGTGAAAATATCTACAATCTATTCTATAATATTGATATATTCCATCTTAACCTATTGATATGTAAAATTCTCTCTCAAGAAGTGATATCTACTAGGAATATGTTTTGTTCTTGAATGCATCACTAGATTCTTAGAAATATTAATAACACTTGTGTTATCACAAAAAATAGAAATAGGTTAATCAGATTTTAATGTGATATCTTCCAAAGTTTAATTCATCCAAAGCACTCAAGTACAAAATAATACCATGAAATATATTCTACTTCAGCTATATAAATTGATATTGAATTCTAATTTTCGCTTAGCCATGATACTAAGCTATCACCAAGGAAGAAAGCTCCTTCACTTGTACTCTTTTTATCATCCAAGAAACCTGCCCAATATGAATCTGTATAGTAAACCAAAGTGAAATCTTTACTTTTGGAATACCGCAATCCATAATCTAATGTCCCCTTGACATATCTAAATATTCTCTTCACCAACTGAACATGACTCACCTTTGGGGCTACCTGATATTTACAAACCATGCCTATTTCATGCATGATGTCTGACCTTGATGTCATCAAATTTAAAATATTACCAATCATAGATATATATAAAAATTGATCTACTACAGGTGAATCTTCATCCTTAATCACCTTGTTCCCTATACCCATTGGTGTGCCAACTGGTGCACAATCCTCAAAACCAATTTTTTTTCAACATTTCCTTGGCATATTTACTTTGAGATATGAAAATTACTTTATTTGACTAAAATATTTGCAACCCTAAGAAAAATGAAAAATCTCCAAGCATAGACATCTCAATTATTTTTGCATATTATCAAAAAATTATTTTGTCATATTTTCAATGTTTCCTCCAAAAATTATGTCGTCAACATATACAACAACTATCAATTGATGCTCACCTTCTATTTTGTTGTAGATATAACTATCAACAAAACCTTTTTTGAAACCTTAATCTTTTAGGTACTTATTAATTCTTGCATACCAAGCTCTAGGATCTTGATTCAATCTATACAGTGCTTTATTCAATCTGCATACATGGCTACTATCATTGGAGAGAATAAATCCCTCAGGCTACTCAATGTAGACCTCCTCTTATAGATTCCCTTTCAAGAAGGCAGACTTGACATCCATCTGAAACACTTTGAAGTTTTTAAACATTTCATATGCAATAAACATTCTAATATCCTCTAGCCTTGCACTGGTGCAAAAGTTTCTTCAAAATTTATACCCTTAATTTGAGCATATATTTTACATACTTCACCATATTAATTCCTAGTAACTTCACCATATTAATTCAACTTATTTCTATTTACCCATTTTGTTCCTATCACATTTTGATCTTTTAGTTTAGGAACTAATTCTCAAGTATTATTCTTTTCTATCTAATTTAATTCTTCATCCATGACCTTAACCCAATGCTTATCATGTCTAGATTCTAAAACAAAATTAGGCTGAATTTTGGATAACAAAGAAAAATTAACTTGCTTAGATTCACTTACCATCATCCTGCTAGTGTGAAATCCTTCATTTATGTTCCCAATGATGTCACTCTTATTATGATTTTTATTGACATATTTGGATGGGTTCTTGGTGTCCTTTTTCTCCTTCTTCTCATCCTCATCTGATTCTTCAAATTCTTCTTCTTCAATTATTTTAGGAGTGTCCACTAGATCACTAGCTCTTTATGCTACATCTTCATCTATCCTGACACTTGCACTTTCAACAATATTCTTTGTTATTTTGTTATAACATTTATAAGCTTTAATTTTTATAGAATATCTAAGAAATATACCTTCATCTATTCTAGATTCAAACTTACCCAAATTTTTATCAGTTCTATTTATGAAGCATTTGCTACCAAAAACTCTAAAATAGTCAAATATAGCTAGTTTGTCTTTCCATAGATTATAGGAGTCTTGTCACTATTAAATCTTAATAATACTCTATTCTATATGTGCACTACTATACCTACTATCTCTCTCTAATATTTATATGATATCTTGGATTCATTTAGCATTGTCCTTGCCATCTCCTGAACTATTAAATAATGTCTCTTTATCCCATGGTATTCACAATACTTAATAAAATCATCTAACATGAATTCTCTTCCTTGATCTGATCTTAGACACTTAATCTTCAAATCAATTTCATTCTCAACAAAAGCCTTGAATGCTTTGAAGTGGTTGAAAGCTTCTAATTTTTTCTTCAAAAACATCACCCAAGTTATAACTATAAAATCATCAATAATAAACATAAAATATTTCTCACCTTGAGTACTTTGAGTTCTCATAATTCCACATAAATCAGTGTGAACAAACTCTAACATCTGAGTGGTTGAGTATTCTTTTGTTTTAAACTATCTTCTGACCTGCTTCCCATGTTGACATGGTTCACAAAGTGTGTTGGAGGCCTTTGTAATTTTTGAAAGATCTCTAGCTACTTGCTTCTTTCTAATGTTGACAAGATTGTCAAAATTTATGTCTCTCATTCTCCTATGCCATAACCAACTTTCCTGAACTTGACTCAAACAACATTTTTGACCTTTGATAACTGATAACATATATAAAGTGTTGCTTGTTCTCTAAGAATCTACAATCAACACATTTGAATATATTATCCTAATTTAAAAACATTCTTCATAAAACTTTAGTGTGTGTTTTTGATCACACATTTTAATTACACTCAAAATATTATGCTTAAGACCTTCTACATATTGAACATTTTCAGTCTTAGTTCTACCATTATCCAAATTTAGTGTACCTTTTTCGGTAATTTTGGTAGTAGTATTATCTCTAAATTGCAATATGATACCATTGATCTTATTTAGGGTTATGAAATTTCTCTTATCTCTTGTCATGTGCCTCAAACATCCACTATCATTAAACTTGGCTTTTATTCATTTCTTGCATGCAAAGATGTCTAGACTAACATAGAATTTTTAGTTTATTTCTTCTACCATAAACTTGTCTGAAATTTCTTCTTCATGAATAAAGCCTTGAAACTTTGGTCCTTCTTGACTGACTCAAACATGCCTCTACAATACCAAGATATGTATCTAAAGTTATTTCACTTATAACATATTATGGCCTTTGCATTAAAGCCTAATAGAGGAGCAAAAGAGTTCTGGCTTCTTCTTGACTTTGCATGATTTTCCTTCTCCTTGTTTTTGAAATTGTTAGCCCTTTTTTGACATTCTATTTTATTATGACCATATCTATTACAATAAAAATAATAACCATAAAAATATGACCTATTTGTGTATCTCTAACTTTATTTCCTTTTGTAGCTCTATTCCTTCCAACCTTCTTTGTTTGAGATGTCTTCTGTACTCTTAACTTCTTCCTTTTTCATTTCCTCTTTTGTAAGAGCTTCAACATAGCTCTTTTCTTTTTATATGTTAACCTTATAGGTGAAATTAGTGGCCTCCCCTTTCTCTTTTTTAAATCTGATACCTATCTTATCTAACATCAATATTTGACTCTCTAATATCTTATTCAACATATTAGTGCTATTCTTAAATTTTGAATCATTGGCTACTCTATCATTGATTGCTTTATTTGTTTTCTCAAGAATTTTTTTTAAAGAGGTAATTTCAACAACATACCTTTCACATTCTTCACTTACTTTTTGTAACTAAGCTATTAGATCTTCTTCAATATTTTTGGCTTCTTCAATGTGTGCTTGTAGAACTTCAATATTTTTTTTGACTCCTTTTCATTTTTCTCAATTTGGTGCTTCAATATATGATTATTATTCTCAAGAGATTATAATTATTCTAAGGCACAAATGAGTTCTCCTTCTAGATTCACTTCAACTTCATCTTGTTTTTTTTTTTGATCATCTTTATTTTTGCTTATAGAGGAATATTCATGCATGGTCATGAATAGAATCTCTTCTTCATCTAAATCACTAACTCCACTATCTTCGGTTGAGATAGGATCTTTAGAGTATAAACTCTTCTTCTCAAATCCCTTCTTGAATTTGCCTTTGAAATTCTTCTTGTATGTAGACCTTCCTTCTTCATTGTCACCATTCTCTTATCTTGGCACTTAGCTACAAAATGTCCAATCTTTCCATAATTAAAACATTTAAAAGGTAATTTTACTTGATATTTATCTATGCCCTTTTTTATTTTGTGTATGAATAGAGCTCCATTATCATATTCATCATCACTAGAGCTGTCACTTATTCTTGAATCTTAGCCTTATCTTTCTTTGATGTTTTGAAAGTAGCTTCCCTCTTTCAAGATTTATCTTATTCAGTCCACAAATCATATGTCATAAAAATACCATGTAGTTCATCCATCTTTATCTTGGCTAGATCCTTCATCTCCTTGATTACTGAAACCTTTACATCATATCTCATTGGTAGAGATCTCAAAACCTTTTGCATCACCATTGATTCTCCTAATTTTTCTCCAAGGCCTTGAATATGATTAACTATTTGATCAACCCACAAATGATAACTTGCTATATTTTCTTCCTCTTACATTTTCAAACTCGTAAACTATCTTTTGAAAGTCTAAAGCTTAATTTGCTAAAGCTTTCCATCACCTTTATAAATATTTTCAAGCTTTACCCATGTCTCATGAGAATATTTGCATTACATAACTTTAACAAATTCTAATTCACATAAACTACATAAAATATCATTTAAAGCTTTAGAATTATTTTCACTTTCCTTCTTTTCTATTAGAGTAGTCACAAGTGTTTGTGGCTCTTTGTATTCCTCCACAACTACTTGCCAAATGTCAAATCCAAGAGACATAAAATAAGTCCTCATCCTTATGCTCCAAAAATCATAATTTATCCCATCAAACAAATGTGCCTTATTTATAGAAAAACCTTCATGTGATCCAACCATAATGCTTTCCCTAATCTACCTTCAAGATATAAAAATCTTTCCAAAGGAACCTACTCTAATACCAATTGTTAAGCACATGATATATTGAGAGGAGGGGTGAATCAATATATCATATATCTTATAAATATTTTAATTAATCAAACTCCACTTAACCATACATGAGAGAGAGAGAGAGAGAGAGAGAGAGAGAGAGAGAGAGAGAGAGAGAGAGAGAGAGAGAGAGAGAGAGAGAGAGAGAGAGAGTAGATTTTTACAAGAAAACCCAATATGGGAAAAACCACAGAGAACAATCTCAAGTATATGAATGAGCACTAACTCAAATTACAAAGTTTACAAGCACCAACTTACAGGAGCACCAACCCCTTTGTTGGCCACCAACATAAAAACTATTTGTGAGCATCAACTCTTTGCAAAGATTTATGAGCACCAACCCATAGGAGTAACAACCCCTCTTGTGTATAAAACACAACTATATTTCAATGTTGCTTTCTCAACAAATGATATAAATCTATAATATCTCTTTATATTCTCTCCTCTTTTCTTACATAAAACAATTACAAACCATGCACTCTCTTGCATATTATAAATGGCTTCCCAAGCCTTTATTTATAGATTTCAAAATGGCCTTTGGAAATCACCCTTTGTGACTCTTCACTCCTCATAGAAAATGGCACCAAACTTGTATGACCCTTCGAATCCTTGTATTTGGAAAGTCACATGGTGACCCTTTATAAACAAATAAATCCTTTCCTATTTTGTATTTATCTTGGTGAGCTTTTGAATTACTTAAGGTGATTCTTCATGGAAAAATGTGCCATACCCTCTTTTGTCTTCACTTGGTGACTCTTGGAATTCTTTAAAATGACTCTTCATGGGAAAATGCATCCCATTAATCTTTTGTCTTTACCCCATGACTCTTTGACTTCTTCATGGGCCCTATTTTGACTTTTATGAAACCAAAAATATATTCATTAATATTAAATAAATATTAACACATTTTATCCAAAATATGAACATATCACCACTCTCATTAATATCTTTAGGAAACCATGAATCAAGAATATTTTCTAGTCATCATTACAAGAGTAGGTTGTTCCATGACATGAATAAAGGAAGGGTAGTTGTCCAAAAAATTCTAGATTTTCCATTGGTTAACAAAATCTATTTGGCTCCTCAAATGAATATCCTCCTTCAGCTCATGTGAAAGATATTTTCAGCCAAAAGATCAAATCATATGCTCAAATATTCATCATTCCTTGTAGAGGTAGTTATAACATGATTTTTCTTACAAATGGATGAAGATCTTAGGCATGGAAAAGGGCATATTCCAACTGAAAGCATATTGGTGGACCTAAAATTTTGTTTTGTAATTTTAAAAGCTATGACCCATAGTTCTAGATTTTAAAAATGTATAATTGTCCTCTATTATAAGGTTTTTGTTGGTCATTGCTATTAGTCTTTGATTTTTATAAGTATAGGTTCTATAAATGTTTTAGGATCAGTTGTTGTGTGAAGATATTGTCTCTCTTGCTAAGGTGGTTTCATCTATACAACCATTAACAAGATTTGAGAGCAAGTTTATATGTCTCCTTTATCAAAAGAGAAAAATCACCATGCTTGTCCCCTTGGCAACATTTTGAACCATTGATGTGTGTAAATTTATTTTCAAAGTTAATGAAAATGCTGGTGGTTCTTTTCTCTTTCTTGTTGATGAAGTGTAGTAATATTTCTTACAAGTCCTACTAATTGGATATTTGGGTTTATGTTCACTACTAGTTGTCATCTTGATCATAGATCTAGGTTGTAAATCCCTTTATGAAATTTAACTTTGAAAATGTGTTATTGATTTACCTTTTAGGGCACCCTACGTCTACATATTTGACAAGAAAAGAATTCTTAAAAGTTTAGTTATAGTGTATGATGTACATTTTCAAGGACCATTTGGTATTTCCCATTAGCTTGTAGTTGATTCTTTTCTATGTATTTTGCTAAGGATAATGTCATGAATATTTTAAGAGATCCTACTATTTAAATAGGCCACTAGCACACCACCTTCCATTTTTTATAATCATCTAACTATCCTACCTCTTCCCATCTTGTATATAATATATCTTTTGCATATTATGAGTATTATTTACCTTGGAAATGCATAATATCTTGCTTACCTAACATGTATTTGTACTTTGTTCTTTGAATGCTACTTCTACAATTTTCCATTTGACCTATATTTTGAATATTCTTCAAAATAAAAGTTGTAGTCATATACATATCTATCTTTAGTAGCTTAGATGTATTTTTGCATTCCTTATTGCAACCCTTCCCAAGTGGAGTGTGCAAGTTTGGTTGTGACCTAGTCACATCTATATTTATTTGTGCCAATAATCCCCATGGAGGTGTATTTGTATAATCTCTCCATATGAGCAAGCTACCCCTCAGGTCCTCTCACCTTGGTTTAAGCATAGCTAGAAGTAGTAGTGAGCTGACCATAACCTTTGTTGGTGCCTGTCAATCATTTTATTAGTCTAGTCCATTTTTTAATACCCACCCTTCCCCAGCTATAATAACATACTAGTAGGTTTCTTATCACTATTTACCATTTTATTCAAGTGTGTAAGGCTAGATTAGAAAAGTGTACAATTAGGAACCAAAAATTAACAAACACCATCATTGAGGACACTCTTATCACCCATGTTGCCAAGGACTCTTAAAAAGAGTTTTAGGTTATTTATTTGAAAGGTTATCTACCTATTTATATTGACCTAATAATATTTGGTGCATCAACATCACCAATACTCAATTGGTACCATTATGAGGTACTAAACTAAAGTTCTAGTCACTTGTGTTACCAAGAATTCTTGTAAAGGGTTGTAAGTATTTCATGTTATGAAGTTATCTACTATTAATGCATTGATTTGAATATATTATCCATCAACAAGTTTAGTGCTCTAGTAGGGATGTCCCAAGAATTTTTAAGGTTTGATAATTGACTTCTACTATGTTCATTTGCAAAGAGCTATTAAGATTTCATGCTGGAAGGTGTTTTTTCAAATTTTAACATTATTCTAAATATTTTAGTGCCTTTGATTGTTATCTCATCATTGAATTTATAAAAGTATGTTGTCAACATGTATCACTTTTAGTTTCTTAACTATTATAATCTAGAATTGTGATTCTAGCAGTGACTCTGATTTTATCACCTGGTTTCAAGGAAGATCAATGCATGTTCTAAATATTCTACTTAGTTTCAACTTTGAGTATTATTTGAAAATATGGAAGGAATGAGATCATATTTCAAAGGTAACCATCTAAGAAACTTCTTTCACCATTGATTATTCATTAAATAACCTAGAGACAAGTTTGTAATCTTGTTGAAGGGCAAAGCTTAGCTACTAAAGATTGCCAAGGTTCTAGTAATTTTGAACCTTTTATTGACTTTCCTATTATTAAAGACTATCATAGATCTCCTAAAAACTCTAAAAATTATAATTTTATGTATTACATAGCTCCTTCTCAACCAACTTAATCCCATCCCAAGTTTGATCAACCAAGTCCACCTCATTCACCCCCTCATATCCTTTTGCCATTTATTCTTAAACCTCCCATTAAACCAATAATGAGGCATGGGGATAAAGGTGACATTGAACGTCCTACATTCCATATTCCCAAATTTAGGTTTATCAATTTTGATCACATGGAAGCTTATCATAATGAAGTCCCGAATGAAGTAAGGAAGTGCCTTCCAAAATTTTAAGGGAACAATGTAGTGAGTAGTGATTATCACTTGAGGGATTTTCACAATATCATTTAAGATTATGAGGTTAACAATGGGAATGTGTGAATTAAGTTATTTTTGTACACACTAGAGGAAGATGCATGAGAATGGTTTAATCCCCTTCATGTTGGATGAATTGATTCATGGGAAGAGATGTAGAATGTTTTTAGAATTCAATAAGGTTTCTAAATCTGAAAATATCAAAAATAATCGTAATGAGTGTGTGTAGGAATTCAAGACCTAGTTCAATAATATTTTGATGTGACTACCCAAAAACATTAGGCCCAATGATACAATGTGCTTGATAAAATATTATGATGCCTTTGATAAGAAGGTTATATATTACTTGAGGGACAAGGCTCCCATTAACCTCCAGTTAGAATTCAATATGGCCATCCAAATTGAGAATGACATAAAGGCTATGAGAAAGCCCATGAATAAGCAGGATGATGTGAAACTAGTTAATCCATAAAAGACACAACCCATAAACATAGACAACTTGGATAAAAATATCAAAACATTGGTCGCTATTGTCAAAAAAATGTCATAAAAGTTGGCTAGAGCTAAAAAGGGCATCCCTCATGTGTCTACCAACTATGAAAAGCATGTTTATTTACAACTGTTAAAGGAGTACTAAAATATTCTATCATGGTCCTATCTAGATTTAAGATCATGTAAAGATGATTTTCTTCAATGTGTCATCCTATCACAACTTAGAATTAGATTTTTCAACCAAGTGTAGAGATGGGTTTATTTCATCTTGACAACAAAGATGTTGGGAGAGTTAAAGATATTAAGGGATGGCAAAATTATAGAGCCTCTAGTTAATGTCAAGTATCTGAAGTATTTCCTTGACTGAGTCTAGATAATGTACATATTATTTATTATTTTGTCTTTCTATTATTTCATTGATTTGCTGCCCTTTGCTTTGGGCCTTGTTTATATGGTTTCCTTTTGTGTTTCTATCATGTGTTCATTTCTAGATCCTCCTAGTCCATTTTTTTTTTAACTCTACCATGTTTTGTTGAGCCTTCATAGATGTTTCATAAAAAAATCTAAGTCTTGACTTTGTGACCCAATGGATTGGAACTTGGTCTTATGCTTTGGGTTTATTTACACACCTGTAGGGGGTATGCATCTTAGGGTAAGATCTAGTGTTAGTGCCCAAAATTGCATTGAAGTAATTGGGCCCATATCAAGTATAAATGCCTATGTCCTCAGCTTAAGTCATGTTTTCAAGTGTTAAGGTCAAGTTTCATGATTAATCAACTAAGTCTCAATATGGTATTTACTTAGTGTGTTTTAAGCCTTAGGGTTTTTATGTTTTTTGTTGGGACATTTTTCATGACAAAAATATGTCTTCAGGCCTTTTATTCATGTCAAAATTTTGAAGACTTATTTTCATTGGGTAAATTATCTATGAGAAAAAACTTGACAAGAATATTTATTCTAAGTAAAACATAATGCCTTATATATTTTGGTTATTTTGTCTTTTTAAAATCCCTTAAGGGTCATTTATTTCATGTATTTTTCCCTTGTAAAATCTTTAAAGGGTCATTTTTCCTTTGTAGAATCCCCAAAGGGTCATTTCTTTCAGGCATTTTACCCTTGCAAAATTTTTGAAGGGTACTTTTAGAATATTTGAAGGACACTTTTAATAAGTCTAAAGGGAAATTTAAAAATATCTAAAGGGCCATTCCAAAATTTTGAAGGGCACTTACCCTTCAAAAAAAGTGCAAAGGTTTGATTTATTTGGAAAAAGGGCTAAGTCTAATTCCTTCAGCAGAAATGTCAAGTCCATTTTCTTCAAGAAAAGTGAAAAAGTCCTTATTTGTTTCAAACTTCTTATCTATGGAAAAAACTCTGAAGGGAAATTACCCTTGGAGCATTTTTCTCACACAAAAATCCCAATAAAAATCCTTTGTTTTGGAAAATTATTAAGTACAAAAGGTTTATTTCTTTTAGACATTTTATTTGTGGCAAAACTTTCAAAGGGATCTTACCATTTCATCATTTTTCCCATGGAAAAAATCTTGACAAAATTCATTCCTTTGGAAAAAATGTATGCTCAATTTCTTCAAAGAAAATGCCAAGTTTAATTTCTATGTGGAAATTATTTTGGATAAAATATCTAAAACAATTGTACTAATGAAGATAAAAGGCCAAAGACTCAAATATATCAAGAAAAGTGTGAAGTTAAAATCCTTTGGGCAAATTGTCTGAGACATTTTATCCAAGATAATTGTCCCAATAGAATGCCCAAAGGAATGTTATGGGAGCAGAAGTGCCAAAAGAAAAAAACATACAATGATTATTGCAAGATAATTATGCCAAAGCAAAAGTGTTAAGGATAAAAAATCCAAAAATAGGAATGCCAAAAGATAGAAGGCTTGAGAAAATTATTTTGAAGACCAGAGAGTTGATGAAATTAGGAAGGCCCAGAGCATAATATTTGATAAGCAAAGTCCCAAATAAAATTTCCCAAGTTATAGGTATGATAGTCTCATAGACATCTTTTGATAGGAGTGCATACATCAATATTAAGGCATGATAAATAGCCATTGGGATTCAAATGCTCTAGGATGTCTGTGTGATCATAAAATTTAGGCCTCATGAAGTAACCATTTAGGTTTAAACAAAGGTAGATCTATGACATGCATATACAAGGAACATGATGATATAATGATGAGCAAGGATTCAAAGTAGTCAAATACCCTATGAGAGAATGTGAGATTGAAAAGTGTTAAGATATCAAGAGGGTATCAATATATCTAAGGGTGAGTGGAATAGGTCAAAAGGTAAAGAAGCCTAAGGTGATGCCACATAGCTTGATAACACTCAAGTAGTTGGGACTATTTGAAAAAAACCTCAGAAAGCCTGTGAGGCAACTAAGTGGTACATCCTCAAGGCCAAAGTATATGATGTATCCAATAACACTCCACCCTTATTATCAATATATATTAGAGTGTTTTTTCTCACCCTAGCTAGATTTGATGGTTTGAAGCCAAAAAGTAAAAGTTGAAAATAACTGAAGTCTTTTGCATTTTTCATTACCATGCTTATCCAAGTTCCTCCATGAGAGAGATATTATAGGTCTCAAAATACAAGGTGGAATACTCCAAATTATATATATATATATATATATAGTAGGCATGGATCTAGAATATTCTTGTGCCATCATTTCACGATCAATTTATTCCATGACATACATAAGAGGAAGGATAGTTGTCCTGGAGGTTCTAGCTATGTAAGCAAGTGGTCTAGGGCATCTTCAAGTAGTTCCACATTATGAAAAAGTTTTTTTAGCATTTCATCATGAATATTCCCCTTCTAAATCATGTGAAAGGAATATCCCACCATGAAATCAAAGAGTTTGTTGCATATCTCCATCATTATTTATAAATATAGTTACAACAATCATTTTCCTTGCAGTTACATGAAGATTTTAGGCATGGCAAAGGAATATTTTATAGCTAGGGGCATCTTGATAGGACTTTGTCACTTGAAAATTTGAAATGGGTAAAAAATGTATAAATAGAAGGATTGTCTTATATTTAAGAGGTTGGGTTGGCCACAGGTTGGTTGGCCATTATGTTGGTCTATGTCTTCCTTAATATAGGATCTTCTACATTTTGGGATTACTATTATGTGCATTTTGTTTCTCTTACTAAGGTGGTTGTATTTTTACATCCATTAGCAAGCTCTTAGAGCATCTTTATATGTCTCACTTGTCCAACATGGAAAAAATACACCATGTTTATCTCCATGGTAGCATTTTTAAACATTGATCTATGTAATATTTTCTTGCAAAGTTAATGAAAATGTTTGTGGTTATATAATGTTTCTTATTGATAAAATGCATTAATGTGTTTTAAAAATTATTTTTATTGGATATTTAGGAATTTTTTCTTTATTGGTTATCATTATAAGCATATATCTAGATTATAAATCCTCTCTACATTAGTCTATGATATATTATCGAATAACTTGTTAAGGCACCCTAGGTTTATAGAGTTAATAGGGAAAATTATTTAAGATTCTAGTTTCAATGTATGTTATATTGTTTTAGGATAATTTGGGTATTTGCATTTCATTAGAACCAATAAGTACAAATCACTCCTGGGAGTTCCATTATTTTGTATTTAAGTTTTTTGCATCTTTGTCATATGTGATGTCATGAATGTTGAAAGAATCCCTATTATTTGAAGACAACTAGTACACCATCCTCTCCTTTAATAAATATTTAACTCATCCTACCCTATCTTACCCTAAAAATAATATGGCATATTACATACTATATATTTTACTTTCTAGTAGATGCATAAACATTATATATTTAACATGTGTCTACATTTTGTGCTTTAAATCCTAACATTGAAATTTTTATTCAACCCTTATATTGTTGAAGATTATTTTTAATTAAGATTACAATAACTTTTATATCTATATTTAGTAGCTTGTATCTATCCTAGACCATTTTATCATTCTATGTAACAACCCTTCCTAGATGGAATGAGTGAGTTTGGTTATGTTCTAGTCAGATTTGTGTCACTCTATGCCAATAATCCCCATGGAGGTTGAATTGTACAATCTCTCCATGTGAGAAATATACCCCATAGGTCCTCTCATCTTGGTTTAGGCAAAGCTAAAATTTTCATGGAGATAACAATACCATTTCTATGTTACTGTCAATAATGTTTTACATCCAATCCATTCTAAATGCTAAAGCCTCCCCCAACTACAATGACATACTAGCAGGTTTTTCATCATTGCTTGCCATCTTCTCTCAAGTGTGCAAGGTTGAGTGTAAGAGGTGTACAACTAAGAACCAATAATGAGTACAAATTTATTTTCCACTAAGGAGTTAGGATTGATCGATACTATGAAATCAAGGCCCAATTGTGCAAATGGCTTCAATTTAATCATTGGTTATAAAGGCATGGCTAAATTTAGCTCTCATCAATCAGACACTCAACATTAATGTCATGTTTACACATGAACATGGGCATATTTGAATATGGTTGGCAAATAATATCTTGATCTCAATATATTGTGCACTATGGTATGCCCTAATGGGTGACCACTTCTCATTTTGTTATGGAAATGTTTCATGATCTCTATGGTTTTAGCTCTAGAGGCACATCTTATATAGAACCCCTCATAATTATTTATATAGAGGACTTCTCTTTTGATCATAAACTAAAATGATCTCAACTTGAGGTCTCTTTTCTATTCTCTTTGAAGGTGTGGAGGACACACTCCATGTAGTAGATAGTGGATAATATCATTATACCAGTCACCACTGGACACTTGACTTGCTTCAACCTATAAAATATCAATGTGTGGATCAGTGTTTGTAATAATATGTATTAGAACTTAGTCTCTAACTTGGAAAATTTTATTTTTATGTAATATTATTGGAGTTTGGTAATCCACTTCCCTCTTCATTTTCTAAGTTCATTTTGTCCTAGCATCAACTTGACAATCGGATCAAACACTATGGCATATATTTTGTTCCTCAGTATGTAGTATCTAAAATTTTTAATGGCCTTCACTAGAGCATAGGCCTTACTTATCAAAAATAGGATAGTTAAGTTTGGAATTCTGTAATTTGGTGCTCATGAATGCTATAGGGTGATCTTTGTCATCCTCTTTATGTGTCAAGACAATGACAATAGTGTGATCATAAGCATATGAGTATAAAAAATGTATTTGATAAAATCATGACTTATCAAAACACGAGCTTGAAAAATAGCATATTTATTATCTTAGAAGGCATTCTTTGCTTCAATAGTCCATTATATCTTAGTATCTTTCTTTAGCATTGCATTAAGTGGTCTTAAAATTTATTCAAAATTAGAGATAAAATTATTACAAAATTAATTTTGCCAAAGAAAGATTTCAACTCTTTTTTGTTGTTAGGGACTTATACACTTGAAATTGCATTTATCCTATCAAGGTCAATATTTATACCTTCCTAGTGATTACATGTCCTATAATATTTCCTTTAGTTACATACAAGATACTTTTCTTTGGGTTTAAATAAATGCCATACCTCCTATACTTCTCCAGCACTTATTTTAGATACATCAAGTGATCTCCCCTAATTTTAGAAAAAAATGTTAGATCATCCATGTATATAATGATGTACTTACCAATTAATCCATGGAATTAATCATCCATTTCTCTCTATAAATTTGCTCTTATGTTGATTAATCTGAATGATATTCATTTGTATGCAAATGTTCCCCACTTGGTGGTGAAGGCAGTTTTCATTTTGTCATTCTTATTCACTAGGACTTGGTTATAGCCTAAAAAACTATCAAGAAATTACATCATTATAGACCCACTCACCAATTGAATGACCTCATCTAGGGAAGGCAAAGCATAATTGTCCTTCTCTGAGGATCTATTTATGTTTTTGAAAATGACAGAGTCTGATTTATCCATTCTTCTTTCAAATTATCACAAGATTGGAAACCCATGTTGAGTGTCGTATGGGGAAGATTATCCCTACATCTAAAAATTTATTCACTTCCTTATAAATTAGTGTGTCCATTACTATAATCGTTGGCCTTTATCTTTCCTAAAGGGTTTTTAAGCCTCTTTTAAGGGGATAGTGTGAGTAATCACACTAGTATTAAATATCTTAAGATTATCATATGACCAAGAAATGATATATTTGAACTTGGTTAAAGAGAAATGACTTTCTTCAACTCTTCATTGGTGAAAAATAAACCAAAAAAACACTTTGATCATTCTTTAGACTCCCAATTTGACTTGCATATAATATTTTCTGCTCACCTTGGGTTGTTTATCTTCAGCCCTTTGATTATTCAAGTCAAACATCCTTTCTAAGAAGATCATGCCCTTGGGTATTTGGTTTTATTTGAGTTAGATTACTTCATCTTCATTATCCTTTGAGTTTTATATATAAATTTCATCTTATTCATCAATGTGGGATTTAAATACACCAACATTACACATGAAGTCAATTATCTACTTATCATCATAAAAAACTTTGAAGTGATTGATATTGTGTAGCATAGAGGGGCATGAAATAAATTTCCATAGTAAACTCATACAAGTTCAAAGGATTTGGAGGCATTGAGTTTATTATTGCTAAAGCTATATCATCTACCAATTGGTTCTACTCCCTGGGTAAGTAAGTAATATTAAATTAGTTAAAATACTTAATTAAATCCCAATCTCTAAATTTATACTTTATTAGATAAGAAATATTACACTAATATATACTTCTAACCTAGTTAACAACTAATTTTGAATCATCATAAACTAAAAAATATTTTACCTTATGTTTGATTGTAAATTGAAGTCTAAAAACAAGGGCTTCATATTATATTAAAATATCATATAAGAGAATTATAATATATAAGAAGCTAGATACTATTTTCCTTTGAGATTTGTTAGAAAAATTCCAATGCCAGAACCCTACTTAGCTCATGTACCATCAAAGTACAACATCCAAGGAGCTTTGTTTTCTTATTTAACCTTGTCATCTACAATAAATTTAGTGGTTTCCAAAGTGTAAATAATTTAGAGGTTTGGTAATTTACCTTTTAATTCTTGGAATTATATTTAGTGATCATGTATTTCATTTTTGGTTCCCATTCAATCCTAATCTAATTGGGGATCCTGTGTCAAGGTAGCCACATGTGGGAATAATCAGTGGACATATATCCATTTAGGGATTTATTCCAATCATGACTCAATAATAATCCATAAACATTAGGTATGTCAATGGCTTGAATGATGATGAAATATTGGATTCAATTTTCATGGGTGAGATGCATATGAATATTTAATAATTCTCCTACCACTTTCACTCTTGATTTTTCTAGTTGCACCACTACCTTCTCTGATTTGACTAGGTTTAATCCCAATTTTTCATAGATTCATAAAGGCATAATGTTAGCTAAAGTACTAGAATCAAGTAATAAATTATGAAGGTTCTTAAAAAAAATCCTTACAGTCAAAATAAATGGTGGAACTTCATTCTTACTCTTATACATTACCACATTTGCATGAGATAGTTTAGCTTTGCTAGAGCTAGGTTTTTCATTCAATGATTTTAGTAGAAAATCAAATTGTTTAATGATTTGTGTGAGTTCATGAAATGTTATGTTTGCCTTGATATTCTTCATATCTTCCACTATACTATATACACCTTTCAATGTTGTACAAGGAGCATCTGTTCTTGGCTAACTCTCCTTACCTTTAGGGGATGGAAGATTATTATTTGTCCTGCCATCAAGAGGTGTGTATATTTTATTAGGTGGGGTGGAATTTTTTAGAGGTGGGTTCTAACCTTTACGTTTCAAGGAACAGTTGCTCCTTTGGTATTTTTGGAAAGCATTCACCTCCTTAATATTGTCTTCAGGCTCATTTTCATCTTGATTAGGAAAGTCATAGGTATTAACCATGAGGACTATTTATAAAGTTTTAGAGGCATATTTGGTATTATAATATCCTTTATCACTACTTTGATTAGTGGAATTCATATAAAATCCCTCAATTTGGCTCTAAATGGCTTCAAATGCATGATAAAACTTGACATAATCTAGTTCTCCATGTCTAGAAGTATTATGTACTTGACACCAATTAGGAAAGGCCATATCGTAAATGAAAATTTCTCAAATGGGGAACAATATTATTTATAAACTTATTGAATGATTTATTATATTTATGGAAGTTATAATTTTTATTGAAACTCTCATAAGTGTTTTCCATCTATTTTTTGAGATCTAAAAAATTATTAGCAAGTTTATGAATAGTTATCTTTATTAAATATAAATCTCCCTTTGGAGGCTATAAGTTTTTGTTTTGGGCCACATTTTGAACATTAGTGTTATTTATGGGCACCATTTATTAATTGATATTATTCTAGGGATGTACTCTAGCATTCACTTGCTTGAAGAATCCTAGCTATTGGTTGGGTGAAACATGGATCAATGGCAATTATTTAATCATTGTAAATTCATTTAATATAATAACATTATAATTTTTGTTGGGTATGCCATACAAAACAAATGTCATTAGGTCATTATTTGGTATAGTAAAGGTAGGATACCCCTATGGGTGGATTTGATCATCAATATGGATGGCTTCAACATATGCTAGATGCAACATGTCAATATTCAAGGCTCTTCTCAAGAGGACAACTATCATCAGTTCCAAGGCATTCTTGTATATTTATAAAGATAAATCATCTATTGGCCTATAGGGTGAGGATGTTAGGGTATATATATTTTAAAACCTTGCATTGAATGTTCTAATTGGTTTTTTTATGTCCCTTTTGAGGGTGGTGAATTATTGGTACATAACTCTTGGGATTACTACCCTAATAAAAAAAGTATCATTAACTTGACCCCATCCTATGATGGAATCTTTCACTAAGTTGAGGAACCAATCATAAGCTACATCTTATAATATAAAGGGAAAGAGAAGGTAAGCCATGTCCTCATGAATCACATTAAGTAGCCTCAAAGATGACTTAAATGAATTTATATGTTCTTCATTGGTTACTCTACTGGTGTGGGTAAGTAAAGAGAGGAAAATATTTATTTGGATTCCTTGGAAATTCATGCATATCTCTATGGACATTGATAGATGATCTAGATAACCATCTCATGATTGGAATGAGGGGCTACAAATTTTGGTTAGATGGGGAATTTAGTTGGGTCCTAAATTTTTAATGCCTACCTTTATCTTCTCTAACATTCCTATGGGTTTATAGGGATGTCAAAGGGACCTTGGGTTTAGATCAAGATTTGGTTCTAATCCTAAGCAACTCTAGGATGCAGAAAGAGTATAGAGAGCAAATGAACTTTAAAGGTGGATTTCATAGGTGTCAAATGCTATAAATATAAATCAATATTTTATAGAAAAGCCTCAGATTAAGTAGCTTTACTTTGATATTTGAGGATCCAAGATTTAAAAACCTTAGAGTTTTCAATACCTACACAAATACTATTAGTTTTATACATTAACCTATAAATATCAGTGTTAGACAAGTATTTTAAATAATTTCTTTGCCTATTTTAACATTTTGAGAGCATTTGAGTGTTTCAAACATCTTTTATCATAAATATATATAAAGGTTGACTCAATATTAAACAAATTAGAGCAATTATGATCTTAAATACCTAGGTCTAGTACATCTAAGGTTCCAAAAATTGATCTTTGCATAAATTCTCATAAATACTTAGACTATTTACTAAATTTATGTGAATATTTGTAAATATGACAAAAAAACTTTAATATACCTAAAGGACAAGGTAATTCACCTATATTTTCATGAATTTAGACAAAAGTATAGAGTATTTACCAAATTTATATGAATGAACACTAACTTTGATGAAATCCTTCAAAGAATGCAAAGATTCATGTAAAGAATGCAAAGATTCCTATAAATAATGTAGACCCTTAGTGTTATTTAATAATATTTTCATACTTTAAAACAATTATGCATATCTTTAATGAAGTACACTACAATTTTGCTAAGATGCATGAAATTAGTTCCATACGGGACCTCCTTCTAGTACCAACTTTTCCCTTCATGTTGATGTAATTATTGTGTTCCTTATGTCACTAGGAAATGGGAGGAAAGTAATGAACTCAATTTGAAGTCCTAGAATACTCGAGGCTTGAGGTTTTTACACAAATACTATTAGAAATAGTAAATTAGTATAGATATATCCACCACTTATAAGTCTACAAGTAGACTCTACTATAGGGATAACATATTATACACAGTGACACTTTATTCCTTTCTAATCTTATGTGAAATTATCCTAAACTTTTCCAATTATTGCCCAAAACATAAACAAAAAATGAATATTTAAAAAATAAACCAAGATAGAATGAGTCATGGGTAGATCCAAGGTTAGGTAGGGTAAGGTAGAAAAGAAAGTTTGATTTAGATGATCAAAGGTGCCAATTCTTCTAACTTCTATGACAAAAACATATTAAACTAGAATTCACCAACCCTAGGGTAATACACAAAGATAAATAAATTTAGTTGAAGCTTTAAAGGAAAGGAAATTCATAAATCTAAAGGCATATACTACACAAATGTTACTCATTCACTATAAATTGCATCAGAACATTCAATTACAAATGCGATGAAAATAGAGCATATATACTAGCAAATTTTTTAGCCTTGTGTTAAACTCAAACTAACAGATGCATATATTGAATTTTATTTCCAAATTAGTTAGTATAAAATAAACCATTGGTTATCTTAAAGTGTGAGAAGTAGAAACCACATAATTACACAATAAAGCATATAAACAATCTCTCAAATTCTTATTTCTCTTGTATTAATTCTATAACAACTATTCCTAATTAAAATGAAAGGGAAATACCCCTACATATGCCTCAATAATTCCTATACAAGTTCAAATGGGACCATCAAAAGGTTCCCAAATATAGCTTAGTGGCCCAAATACCACGCATTACAATGGAATATTCTAATTTTAAATTTACAAAACAAGGTCAAATATTCCTCAAGGTCCTGGAGGAGGTTGTTGAGATTCCTGTTGCTTCTAATTTTATTTCTTATCTACCTCTTCCTTCATCAAAACTTCTATGTAGGATAGTTAATCCTAGGAAATTTTGTCAAAGTCTAGGATCATAGGATGGAATAAGTCAGGTATTTCCTAGATTAGCCTATTATGCTCTACAAGTACTAGCCTCAGTGCTTCTTCAATGGCCTCAACTCTTTATATCCTTTGATTGGAAAATGTTACAATATTCATTACCTAAGTATCTCTCTTGGCATTGAAAATATCTTGTTGGAATTTGGAAACACATATATTCATTTGAGCCCTAAGTTCTTGAGCATCCATGAAGGTGATATCAGGTTTGGTCACCCTAGTGACCATAACATCCTTCAATAAGAGGGAAATCCTAAACTCAATCTTCTCTAAGGATGTAGTCACACCCTTAACCTATTCCATCCATATTTTTAGTATCCTTATCCTATTCATCAATATGGTTTTTGATGGGATGATATATTTAAGTGGAAACACCTTGAGGTTTAGGAACTTGTTTCTTCATGAAACTCTAGCCAAGTTTACCAACTTGGAATCATAAAATGTAAGATTTTGGTCAAATTTAATGACCACATTGTATTATAGAGTCTCATCCTACTACCTCCTCTTCATGACTTGGTACATATTTAAGACATTAATGATAACATTTATTACCTAAACTATGGTGTTTTTTGGAACTATAAGTAATGCCTATTCCCTTAGTTTCTTCATCTCCTATTGCATGCCTTTCATCAAGGCTATAATGGATTCTACCTAGGGTTGGAATATGGACATAGGGTCCTCTACATATTCATCAACCTCACTAGGGACAACCTTCCTCTTCCCTATCAAATTAAAGAGGGACTCTTCACTTTTTTGGGCTATAACCAAGTTAGACTAGGGCTACTCAACCTGCCTCCTCACTACCTTCTTCATTGTGCCTATGGTAACATCAAATCTCATCCCTATTTGTGGTGAAGAGAGGACCACTTGAGAACTCTCTTGTCTTGTTACCTATATAATATATCTAACCCAATTTTGGGTAGTAGTATGTGTTGGATTTGTTGGAGGTGGTTGTAATGGAGGTGCTTGGGTATAGGCAAAGGTTAGGGCTATAGTAGGGATGTGAGGAAAGTTTTTTGGGTCTATTTTCCCAAGTGTGCCAAATAGAGTTTTTTTAGGGCTCGTATTTAAAACAAATGAGTCCAAATTTGAAGTAACACTCACCTTTTTAGTGGTAGTAAAATTGAGTCACTTTTGAAAGGTGAATAGCTTTGAAATGGGCCTTAATGGCCTTACAGGTATAGGGGAACCAAAAACAAGTGAGTCACTTATTGTGTTTACCTAGGAAGAAGAAATATTTTTAGTGGCATGAGAAATAAAATGGGGGAAGGTGAATCTAAAGGAATTACTACCTTGGCTCATGTTAGTAGAAACTAAGGACTAGATAGTGGTAGCTATAATGGGAGTGTTTATTAATGGGGGAGAAAATGTAGAAGTAGGAGTAGAAGTAGATGTACTAGAAAATGGGAAAGAAGGAAATGTAAGAGTAATTAAATTAGGATCTTGATGTGTGATTATGGGATCTATAGTCACTTGAAAAGTTGATGGAGGAGTTATTGCTCCCCTCATGGTGGTTTTGGGCTCCCTCTTCCACTTGTAAACCTTCTTGTTGTTCCTCCTAATCAGTACTTATAATTATTCCATGGAGAGCTCAATTAATTTTTACAACTCCTCGAGGTCAATAGTAGTAGGGTTAGGCTGATCCAAGATTTGGAGAGTAGCTACCATGGTAGATGAAAATATCAATATAGGCCCTTCAAAAGGATCAGGTTGGGTACTAGATTCTCCTTGCTCAAAGCTTGGAGGTAGGCTTTATCTGCTTAAATTGGCAAGAAGTGGGGGTATACATGGCCTATTCCTAATAAGAGGAATGTTGTATTATTCATCCTTATTTCCTACTTCTTCATAATCAACATAAAACATGCTCCCATGGGTTTGTGGTGGTCGAGACCTTCTGATATCTTTTTTCTTCTTCTGTCTATCTAGTCTCATTTTTAGATCAATGTTCTTCTTTGATACATTATTAAACACCACTTCATCATTCATGGCATCTATTTGTATCCAGTCATGGACTTATTCTTGATTATTATACTCCATTACCACATCCTTCTTAAAATTTAATGGATGTTTGGCAATGAAATTTTTAGGATCCTAATCTCAGAAGTCATCCTTAGGTAATAAGTATGAGTCCTTGTGCCTAACAAGTACAATAACATCATGTCATTTTGTAATTTTTGTCCTTCCCAATTTGTATTGAACCTTATGGGGGATATATTCTTCTTATTTTTAAATACTCCATCAAATACATGTATTAGTTGATAATACATCTCTTCTTCTACTAGTTTCATTGACACATACCTTGGAAATCTAAGAGTAGATACCATCATTCCCTCTATTCTAATTACTATGCAATCTAGCTAAAACTAATAGCCATCCATGCCCCTTAGAGTTTGCCTAAATTTTAGGGGAGCCATCAGCATCTCACACTCAGTGATTGACTTATAAATAATTGGGTATAATTCTTTTGTAATCACTCTTATGTTATATGCCTAAAATGATGGATGTGCATTTTAGAAAAGAGCTTATGCATAACATCTTGATGCTTAGAAGACCATGAATTATGACCCAACTAAGCCATTTTGTAGATATTATCTAATAATTAGCTCATCATGAATAATGGGGCACCATTATTTCATGTGTCATTCATTAAATATACCAAATTATTGCTAATGATTTCCCCAAGTAGGGGGAATATACTGATCCTTCAGGATTATTTGTAGTAGTGGAAGAGTCCTTATGGTGACATAGCCAATGTGTGGATTACCAAATATTTTATTTGATAGGGCTAAGATAATCCTAAATAATTTTTTGAATTATTGAATAGGTAAGTTCCCTTAGTCATCCATGAGGATAAATCTAGTTGGGTTAGTCAACCATGAAGCCAAGACCTTCTCTGGGGAGGGTACCTCATACTAGTTATCGATGATGACATAGTTGTACTCAATCTATGGGGAAGGGAGGTCATAATAATTCTAAAAACTTTTCCTTGATATAAAATTAATCAATAACCCTTGGGATATTGAATTTAGTATCTTGTCTTCACATCTTGACCTCCATAAGATACAATAAACTAGGTTAGCACATGGCATGACCTCTAGTTTAGTTACAGCCTTGTGAAGACCAACTAAATTTATCGATAGGATATCTAAATCTAATTGGATTATATTAGGCATGGTATCATCTTATTCAATAAATCTAGATACTTCTACGTTAAATTCAATGTTGCTATAATGCATGTCGCCAGATGTAATGACCTCAAGAATGAATTTTGTGTCTTTAAAAACAATTGAAGTGTCATACTAGAATAGAAAGTCATTTTTCCCAAAGGAATACTCTTAATTGAAGTAGAGGGATCTTATTGTTCCATATCTTGAATACTATTGGTAAAAATCAACATCTTTTGGTATCCTCCTATAACTTTTGAGCTCTGATAATGGTGCTTGGGAGTGTAGTTTGCAAACAACTTTTAACTATGAGAATGCAATAGAGAAAGTAAATATGTATATCTCAAAATGAAAATAATAATGTATTTTATTATATTTCCTATTGAAATGTTTATTTTATTAATGCAATGTTTATGGTGATCTTAGTTCATGTCGTATTAATGACAAACTTGTCAACTTTGCATATATTTGAAATAATATTTAAACTATTACTTTTGTTAATTAATTATACCATAATTTAAATTTAGATTTAATTAAAATTTGATTTTCCATAAATTTCATCTTTAAATCTAAATAGTTATTCCTTTTGACACATGTCTAGCCCCTCAAATCTAGCTAGGTACTCATAGGGCCTAAATATGACTAGGCTGCCTAGTCAACTCAAAATCCAAATACATGGAACCTTTTGATTACCTCATAGAATCTCAAAATGTAGCTTAGTGTGATAAATCATCTCTACCTTACCAAATGGAATGTTTCAATTTATAGTGATATCTCAGATGGTTCTTTTTAATTTTTATTGTTGTATGAGTGACACACATCACTCTCATAGGTAATGATAACTTTTCTTTATAAGGTGTCACTTTTACAAGTAATGGTATCTTTGCTTTCTAGGTGTTTCCATCAGAAGGCTTCTACAAAATTATAAGTAAATTGTTGTTAATCACATGGCTTGGGTGGAGACACAAATCTCTCTCATAGGTGATCTTATGGATCTCAAATGAAAACATCATGGAGATGACATGTGACATCATTATGTAGACCCAAAATGGCCACATGTCATTCTTGTAGGATTTTGTTCATTCTTCTACCATGTGTCATCCTCGAAAGGTGCCTTGAATAGTTATATACCATTAAGACTTTATTGAATGGATCAAGTGCTTCCATATGTTTACCTTATGAGATCTAATGATATTTAGATGGATGTAATATAGTGTGGACATGCATTGATCTTAGATGAACCTTAAGGGAACATGCATCACTTTAAAAGACTACTCAAGTCTAATTAGTTGCTTTGAGACATGAAACAATATCTTGCAGGGTTATGGATTATAGTGGGATGCATATGGATGCATGATATCTCATATTGAATGGGATTTCTCATGGGGGATAAGATTATGACATGTAGCCATTAAATTTAAATTCCAATGGCTAGCTTCTTTGTGAGATCTCTAGATGATGCCACATAACTTGAAAACTTGGTAGATTTTCTCCAAGTGTATTTTATGGGATGAGATGAGTATTTAAGGAATTTTAAGGCTCGGTGAAGTGGAAACATGTCCTTTTGTGTCATAGCTTGAACTCTGACATCCTACAAGGCATCATAAATCACAACTTTAATTTTGACATTTTTTGAGGTCAAGCGAGAAACTAAGTTAGCTTCCTAAAAGATGTCATTTCCCATCTTAAGAAAATTTTAAAAAGTCCAAAGAAAAAAATTTAAATTAAAATGCCTTAAACAAAACATAATTTTAATTTAATAACATCTAGTGAATCTCATTGCATTTATATATATTAGAAAGTTATATTGCACTTCCTTAGTGAAAGCCTGTATGCACATCATTAAACCATCAATGATTAATAAATCATTATTGAATAAAACTTGAATCAAAATTACAATAATTTGAACATTTATAAGTATTAATCCATATTTAAAAATGAATAATTAACTATAAATTTTATAATCATAATTAATGGTAATTTAAATCAACTCCATATGCTGTCAAACATTTTACTATGCTAGGCATCTTGGGAACATTTTTAAAAGGAGGGTCCCCATTCTGAGAATATGGGATTTTGATCATAAACATAACCTAGGATTATTATTCATGGATTAATATAGCATATATAATGGTTTAGATTCCACCTAGGCTATGAAGACATTCCTAAGGTGTAGGAATCAAGTTTGCTCGAATAAGGTTGAAGGGATGGCCTTCATCTTATGTATCCAGGCCTTCCCAAGATCATATTATTGTTGGTATATTTGTATATGACATAGAAATCAGTTAGAAATATCATTGGGAATAGAGTGAATACAAGTACAATGGTCTCTATGGAAGTATATTTGAGGCTATTATATCTCTATATGGTGTTATACATCATAGAATAGTTGATTTATCCACAATCAAGATTTTTCAAGAAATAAAATTGGAAAATATTGATGGCCACTCCATCTTCAACCATGGATCTATTCATATAAATTTTATAAATCCAACTTGTATAAATAAGGATGAATATCCCCTCTTTTACTTCTTAGAGTTGGGAGGAAGACTTCACAAATTAAATAAATAATTAGTGTCTTATGATTCCTAACCATGTGGAAACATGTATAGATCAATGTGGTTGATATAAGATTAACGGAGAGGATTAAAAATTAATATATTCCCTATTTATAAGTCATCAAGAAAGGATAATATATGAATGGGTATTTATTGGGTAAATCAAGGAATGAAATGTGGTAGAACATCTTGGTTAAATCAAAGATCAAATCATAGTTCCCTATAGGTTTAGAGATAGAATCAATTTTTAATATGTTTAAGGGATGAAGAGAAATAGGCTGATATTATTTAGATAAATTAATAATATTCACCTCTTATTCAACTTATAATTTCATGAATCACATCATCCTAGTTTTACCTTGCACTCCTAATTGAGGAACAACATTAGTGTTTGTAATTCTAGTGGTGGAGGCTTCAACATCATGAGTGCACACTATCATGGGATGATTATGTTGAATTGGGTGGTTTTTTGGGATTCCCTATTGATTATTTTGTGTAACACATGTTTTTTTGTTATAAAAGGGGTCTTGATAGATTTGAAGATTCTAATTTTGATGTGTGATAGGGCCATTTTGAAAGGCTTTGGATTTTTTACTAGTGTTCCCCAAGAACATGTCAATAAATGTCTACCTTTGTTCTTCTAGGAGTCTTTGGATAACTTTATTAAACTACCTATAGTTCTAAGTATCATGATTATTAACTTAGTGTAAGAGGTAATAGACATTTTGATCATATTACTTAGGCCTTATGTTCTACCCTTGTTGACCAAATCCTTATTGATTATTTTGTTGGTAATAAGTTTGGTTCTAAAATTAGGGGAATTATTTGACATGCTAATAATAATTTTTATTATGGTTTTGTTGTTGAATATTTCATGGTGTAAGTTAGTCAAATTCAATAGAACAAATGGTAAGAGGGGTATTTCAGCTCCTATCACCCACATTATTAGTGGTAGTGGTGTTGTTTATGGGTTGATACTGATTATTATTTACAAGGTTTGTATTTTTGTTTTGATCAGTGACACAATCAATAGTGGAATTCCTATTTCAATTTAGGACCTTGGGGGGCTTAGATATTTTTAATTTTTTGGACTCACACTTTTAAAACCCTCATTATTTAGTTTGGGGTGAAAATTCTTCCATTGGTTTTATAATTTGAGGGACACTATCGATGGCTACCTAGTCAATACGTAAGGCACTTTCATGATCTTATTCATAAGATTATATGGGAATTTTTGGACATCCTCCCTCATACCTTTGTTTAGGGAGTAAAGGAAGAGATCACATAGTTCCTATTGATCCATGTTGGGTACACTGGTATAGAAATATAAGACATGTCCCCATCTCATGATGAAATGGGAATCTAATTCATTTTGTTCTTTCTTGATGTGTAATAATTATCATATGTTAGTCTTTAGGAGTTTGTTCATATTGAAAGCTTTGACAAACTCAACCATGAGTTGGTGAAGAGAATATAAATACCCCTTAGGGAGGTGATACTACCAATTGAGTGTTACCTCCCTTAGGGTTTTGGGGATTTTTTTAACAACTCCATCCCAAAGTAGGAGTTCACTATTAGATGTAGAATAAAATTTGATGTGCATGTTGGAATCTTCCTCTCCTTTGAGCTTGGGAAGGTTAGGTAAAGGAAATAAGATAAGACCACCTCATGTATTGGGATCAAGAGGATACTTAAGGTACTCAACATAAGTCCCCATATTTTTAAATCTTGTTTTTATCATAGTAGAACTAGAGTGGAAAGGTAGGATCACATAAGAATTAGTTTGATAACCACTAAAAGGAATATAAGTAACTTGATAAGGTGAAGTGGAATAACCATAAAATAGTTGTACATTGACTAGATTTTGAGTATATATAAAATTAAGGAGGAATATTTTTAGGTGTATTAGGTGTTAAGGTTTATTTTAGTGGGGCGTATGTGGTTTATACATAACCCAATGCTACATAAGGTGAGATATAATTTGTCTATGGGGGAGGTGTGTATGGGAGACACACAAGTTGAAGGAATAAATAATGGTGTATTATAGGCCACCACATAATTTTGAAAATTTAGAGAATAATTTTAAACACTTTGCATTGGGGTTTGAATAGAAGCTTGATAAGATGAATGAACTTTAGAAGTGTCTGGGTTGGGGGCTCCATGAGTAAGGATATCCCTAATGGGTTGGTAAAAGGCATGGTTTGGCAAGGGAACATCCATTTTATATGGAATAAACATGAAATATTATTATTGTGGTGTTTTATGAGTCATTTATTAGATGGGAGAAGGAGAAGAATGAGCTTGTGTAAGAAAATTATGTGCATCCCCTGACCTAGAGTTTGTTATATGTTCTCTATGTCACAAATGTGACCCACTAGGGTGTTAATGAGATATTTTGGGCTGACACTAGCGTTAGGAACAATATATTCCTATAAAAGAGGGGTAGAGGTATGAAATGGGTTGGTTTGAGGAGGTTTGTTTGGGGAGGGATCCATATGGGTAGTGGTTATAATTTATACTAGTGGGTTGGATTTTGATTAGCTCTTACTAAGGGATGTGAATCCACTTACATATTATTAACTTCATCTTCTAAGTGACATATCCTTCCCAGATGATAATTATATTGAGAAAAAAATTATACATCTAGGTTTTGTATGATGATTATGGACTAGTGGTGATGAGAGGAGTTATTGTGACTTCCCCAGTAAAGTTCATAATATTGGATTCAGGGTGGTTAATTGTAATTTTAAATATGTTTTGTATTTCCTAAAAGGATACCCCACTTATATTTTGGGTGTTATGATGAGAGTAATCATATAATTCAAATAATATTTTGGTGTTTAAGTTTAATTTAGTCCAAATCATAAATGAAGGCTAACTAGAGTTAAGTTAGATTCTCCTATATCCCTCTAGGCTAAGAGATATGCCTATGTCCTATCATTCCATATTATGGGGGTTTATGAATACCCATAGAATAAATGGAATGAGGAAGTAAAATTATAAAATATGAGGAAGTATAAGAGGAATAAAATGAATACATAAAAGGATAGAATTCCTTCACATTGGGTTCACCTATTTGTGTACACATGAATAACACATTTTAAACTATACACTCGACTCCTTGAAGTCAGGCTGAGGTAGCTAATGTAATGGATGGGCTATAGATTATCATAGTTTTTGGGTGGAATGGGATTAATAATAGGTGTTTTAAATGGGTTATTATGATGGAACAAAAAGACTCCAGTAATTTCATGGTGCTCATTAAGAGAATTAAGCTATGTAAAAATAAAGCTATAAGGCCCTTCGGTCTCTGAGATCATGATGAGATAAAAATATTGGTTAATGTTAGGGATATGGAAATTAATAATTTTAGGTTAAATTAATCATGTTAATATACATAATTATTAAATTTTTCTATTCCCATAAATTTTATCCACAAATTTTAATGATATAAGATGAGGCTAGACCTAAGGAGAAGGAGGAAATGGTATATGTTATATTGTTGACCTTTATTTTAAGGAGGAGAATGATTAGTGGATTAATAATTTTTTATTGTTATTATATGGAATTTAGATAATAAAAATTATGTTGGGTATTGTGTTATAATGAAAAACCTCTCTCCTTAGCTTGACATTAATATTAAACTATATGCCAACTATGGGACTAGGTGCTCTAACCCTAGGTAAAAGAACTTATATAATAATATAAGGTGTTTTAAGAAGTGTAATAAAAGATGGATTTGGATATAGGTAAGTTTATTATCATGTATTCATCGATTGTAAAATGAATTTATATGTTTTTATACTCAATATTTTTGTTTACATTATATAGTTGGGTAGGGATTTTGGTAATGCTTTTGTTGTTTTTGTGTTTTTGACTTACCTTGGAAGTAAAATACTTTCTTGATGAAATTTAAATACTAAAATTAAATGAATTATAAAACTTAAATTAAATTTAATCAAAAAATTCTTTTCATCCTTTTCCAATGATTTGGAAATGCATGCAAAGAGAAAATAAGAGATTTATCATAATGTGCAAGATGTTTTTTCCTAACTTTTGTTTAAAAGAAATACAAGAAATGATATTTTTTAATTTTTTAATTTTTGTTGTGGATATTTGTATAATATTAATTATGTTTTATATATATGCAAAAAATTAAAGATATAGTTTATCCTAAAATAGAAACACTCTAATACTTTTAAGGTTTTCTTTCAAGCCAACAAACTAACTAATTTTCTAACTTTCCTAGTTATTACATACAAATTCTGAATGATTTGTTTGAAAATAAGCACTAAATATAAATTATTATTTTTATATTGATATAAATAATAAAAAAATTCATATTAATCTAAAAAATAATAAATGTGAAAGCCTCTTATTTGCATAGTTTTGTTGCTTGCTAGTTGATTGTTATGAGAGCAATGGAATTTGTTTTAAAACTGAAAACTAATTATTATGTTAGCTATAAGTGTATGAAATTTTTCCTAAAATATTAATAATTTTTTATTATAATTAAATTAAATATATTGGATGGATGCAAATTAATAAATAATCTATCTACTACTTTTTTTAACAAGGATGGGAAAAGGAAAAGAGTTATTTCTCTTATCAAATTTTCATTTTTTCAAAATGAAGATTTAAGTTAATAAAATAATTAATAATAATATAATACAATATAATATAATATAATATAATATAATAGAATAGAATATAATAAATAAATCCAAGTTAATAACCCTTAACCTAATATTAATGTAAACCAAATGAAGATAATAAATTTCTTGCACTGTGGTCCTCTGTATGTTGGCTCCTTTTACTTAAATGAAGATGTCAGGAAATATCCAACAAAGAGGATGAAAAAATGAATTGTAAAAATGGGATAAGAAGATATGATAAACATCTAAAAACAATTAAAAACTAACTATGCCTAGTTGAAGACACTATTTTCAAAGACTGGGTTGTAAGAATAATGGCTCTCCCTATCCAAAACTATGTAGTTGAACACAAAAGTAATCAAAGTAAAGATCCAAAAAAATTATAGTAGGTTGTGGATATAAAATATTAAAAAATATTAATATCTAAATTCAAAATTTTGGATTCAAAATCAAGCCAAAATTGGCTTACTTGTATAAAAAATGGAGCTTACACGAAGTTTAACTAAGTTGATTTGGGAGATGAACTTGGGATAGACTCAAAATGATTGAAAATAGAAGAGGGAGTGATATGGGACTCATTGGAGGTGAAATTAAGGTGTATAAATAAATAATCATTATAATAAGTATGAAAAAAACACTATGGAATAAATTAAGAAGTTAAATTTGGAACACAAAATAATGATGATGGAACTACACTTGTTTGTAGGGTGGTTATATAACCACTAATTTTGAAGATGAAAATGTCACTATATATTACAAAAATTCCCCTATTTTAATATGAAAACACCATATTAGGACATAAACACTACAAATGTTTACATAAACTCTTTTATGAACTCATCACCAAGGTGGTGGTTTTATAACCTCAGAGGGTAATTCAATTATCTAAAATGGAAATTCTATCACTAATAAGAAATTTTTGACAATAGGTTGACAAAAGATACTGTTGACCCAATTTTGCCCCTCTGGCAAAATTTTGGTCACCCTCTTCAAAAGTCATGAAAGGCCAGTCAATTTCAGGTTGCAGTCCATCTTTAGGTTCATGCTCAGTTCAACAGAAAGGTTCAAGTGCTTTGGTTCAATGTAAAAGTTCAAGTCAATAGTTCAATGCATCTAAGTCCCGCAAAAAATTCAAAGTTTTATACAATGGGCGGCAAAATTGCCATGCAAAGCGACGGGTGGGGAAAAAGAGACTGCGAACACAAGCAGTAAGTAGCAAAATTTCCACACAAAGCAACCGATGGAGAAAAGGAGACCATCAACATTGACTGATGTTGGCAAAACTATCGCGCATGATAGCTAACTTGGCTGACGTCAACAAAACTACCGTGCATAGCAGTAAATCGATCGACATTGGCAAAATTGCTGCATGCAGTCCACGGCATTGGGTGGTAAAATTACCGCTCACAACATCAAGTGGAAAAAAATCCCTGAAGAACACAAAAAAAAGCCCATCCAGAGGGTAGAGGAGCAAGTTGCATGCAAAATGAGGTAGCAAGCATGGTCCCAACAGATTTATGATGTCAACTACAAAATTTTTTCCCTCTTCCTAATGAGACTCCTCTTGGCTTTTCCCATATAAATTGGTAGACTTGGCCATTTTAAAAGGATCTTCTCCAATTTTGTAAAGAGCACAGCTCTCCAAACTCTCCACCTGAATCAATAAAAGATAGTTTTACCTCTTTCTTGAATGGATTTTTTTGTGTATGACTTGAATGTTGGTCTGTGTCCAATCATTGTTCCTTGATGCTCTCACAGGTCCAGCACCAGTAAACCAGTCATCTACAAAGTGCCATTGTCTGCTGCTACCAGGAGTAGAGTTTTATTTTTGAGGTATAGAACAAGATAGGTCACTTATAGTGTGTATTTCTCAGTACCTTGGTGAGTCCCTATTTCCTATGCTGTCCATAAGAACCTCCCTATCATTTCCAGTAGCCTGGTCTTTCTGCCAAGTCTCAGTGTATGTATGTTTTGTTTGATCCTGAGAGTGGAGGTGGGAAGGTCATTTCATTTTTGGTGTATCACCTCTTTAGAGTAGGCTATTTGTTTTCATGCATTTTCTTCTCCCTTTTTATCCCCCCTAGTATATCTATATATCTATATTTTTCACTGCCTGAAACAAACAAAATACATCAGAGGGAACTAGCCCATACCTAGAGACTCTCCTCTCCTACTTCGTCATCCCAAAAGCGAGAGAGGAGTTTCCATATTGTGGGGAGAGGGCAGGAACCTGCTTTCCTTCCACTAGGTGTAATCTCTAGTTGTCAACAATTTTGGCATGCCTTGTGGGACTGTGTTTTTACCAGGTTTTAACACAGTAAGGTTTCAGGATTGATGCTGGTCCTGTCACATCAAATTTTATCTTCAGCATCTGGCGACTCTGAGTTAAATCCACTGGTTAAGCAGCCTGGTGCCATTTATAAATTTCCTTGTATGTATAGTTCTTTTTCTCAAAATCATGGGTCTTGTTTTCCTTCATGTGAGTGTGATCAGACTTCAGATATTTATGCAATCCCCTCAAGTGGCTCTCCTAGTTTCCCTACAACTATAAGGGGGGTGAGGCTGGATTTTGAGAGGTAGACATTGGAAAATAATAAGTTGGAAGAGTAGTACAGATATCAGCATGAGCTGATGTATGAATAGGAGCACTTGTTTAAGCAAGCACAGGCCATACAATCCATGAAGGAAGAGGCACCAAAATGAAGAAATCCATCTTTTCAAGGCAGCCAACCTTACACACCCCTTCTTACCCTAAAGAAAACCTCCTCTTTTACACTAAATCCATTTTATCAAATTGCACTTGCTCACTCTAGCTCATCCAATACAGCTACTCCCAATCCCTTGCATCTGGAATTCCAATGCCAAATGGCATCAGAGCAACCTCCCATGGAGATCAATCTTTTCAACTCCTTAGATCAGGAATCTTCCATTGAGAATAATACCATTAGTGAGCATGTCCCTTTTCTAAAGACTCCTCCAATGCACCAATAGTGTTTTCCTTGCATTCTTTAGCCTCCCCAAGTTCTCCCGCATAATGTGCAAATTTTGAGTTGGAGGAAGGAATGCCAAGGACTAGCTCAAAGCTTTGAAGAGGATCATGCTAGCCACCTCCAAGAAAGACTCTTTCAAGACAACCTAGCCAAACAAATTGAAGATTTAGAGGCTAGGATGAAGCTGCTCCTTGAAAGAGAGGGAAAATTTATAGACCTTATGGAAGAGCCTTGAGACCTTGTGGAAAACAAAGTTACTGCCTGTTCGCAGGGGCAGAATTTTAATTTAGAGATCTTGAATTAGGGGAAGACAATGGAATCATGGGTAGAATACAAGAAGAAGAACAGGGTTTTTCTCAAAACCTTGAAGAAGTTGAAACTACTCCTACTTATGATGATACTAGTAGCCTCTAGGAAAAGCTTTTCCAAGAAAATCTGGCCAAGAGAATAACATATTTGGAATCTAGAGAGAGTTTCCTCAACCAATGTGTGGTGGACAATTCAGAACAAATAGCACATTCCATGCCTGAACACACCCCATCTACACATTTCCAAGAGAGTTATCAGGCTGTGCCTGATATTGATGAAGTGTTGATCAAGTGGAAAGAGGAGAATTATTTGATTCTAGCTCAAGGACTGCTTCCTCTTCCACATGCTTTCTCCACTTCACCCCTTCTCAAAGAAGAACCTATTTTTCAAGGGGAAAGAGAGGAACAAAAGATCCAATCTGTAGTCCTTTAGGAGGTTGTCATGAGTGACAACGAAGAAGAAATCGTCATTGACGCTCCTTGTGAAGACCTTATCAGCAGTGGAGAAGATGCAGGCCTTGCGTATATGCGGATGTTACAGCAATTCGAAGAGGAACAAATGCATGGTAAGCTCTCTTCTCCTCTGTTTGATGAACTTCCTTGCTATTTTGATGAGGATGACTACATTGAAGAGCCTGAGTTAGAGGAGGATCATGAGAATATTTTTGAAAATCTAGAGAACCTGATCAGCAAAGAGGAAAAGGAGAGGTCTGTCTTCTTGGAGGAATGCCTTAAGGAAGAGAGTTTTAAATAGAGAAGTGATGTTCTATGGGATGAGCAGTCATTTTTTGATCCCATTTTAGACATCACCACAGTCAAATTTCTTCAAGAAGGCCAAGAAGAAGTAGAGGACGAGTCTGACAGAGTTTTCAAAGAGGCAGAAGGAAACAAGTCAGGCCATGATACATTGTAGAAGGAATGTGCAGATCAGATGGCTCATGGTGATGAGCCAACAACGACTGATTTCTTGGTGAGGAGCACCAATATCAAAGACCAGCATTTAATAGGCCTCTAGGGACAATCAAAATATGTATATATTGGAGGCATGTTTGATTTTGATGATCTTTTGGGCTCTTATTAACTCTCTTCAAAGCTGCATCTGACTCCATGCCCAATGGATATTCAAAGGCAATAGGGTCCTAAGCATAGCAGGCATGCTTCCCATGGGAGTCACTAATTTGTAGACCCAATTTTGCCCCTCTGGCAAAATTTTGGTCACCCTCTTCAAAAGCCATGAAAGGCCAGTCAATTTTAGGTTGTAGTCCATCTTCAAGTTCATGCTCAGTTCAACAAAAAGGTTCAAGCACTTTGGTTCAATGCAAAAGTTCAAGCAAAATGGTTTAACGCATCTAAGTCCCGCAAAAAATTCAAAGTTTTATGCAATGGGCAGCAAAATTGCTGAGCATGGTGGTGGATGGGGAAAAAGAGACCACCAACACAAGCAGTAAGCAGAAAAATTGCCACACAAAGAAGCTGACGGAGAAAAGGAGGCCATCAACATCGGTTGACATCGGCAGTAAATCAACCATGCACGATAGCTAACTCGGTTGACATCGAAAAAACTACCATGCATGTCAATAAATCAGCTGACATCAGCAAAATTGCCATGTGTAGTCCATGACATTGGGTGGTAAAATTACCGCTCACAACATCAAGCGGCAAAAAAGGCTCACAGAACACAGAAAAAGGCCTGTCCAGCAGGTAGAGGAGCAGGTCGCATGCAACATGAGGTAGCAAGCATGGTCTGGGTAGGTTTTATGACATCAGCTATAGTGTTTTCCCTCTTCCTAATGAAGACATGATGTAGCTACTTGTAAGCAAAGGCCAATGAGACTCCTCTTGGCTTTTCCCATATAAATTGGTAGACTTGGCCATTTTTAAAATATCTTCTCCAATTTTGTAAAGAGCACAGCTCTACAAATTTTCCACTTGAATCAATAAAAGATAATTTTTACCTCTTTCTTGGATGTATTTTTTTGTGTATGCTTTGAATGTTGGTTTGTGTCCAGTCATTGTTCCTTGATGCTCTCACATGTCCATCACCAACAAACCAGTCATCTACAAAGTGCCATTGTTTGTTGCTGCCAAGAGTAGAGTTCTATTTTGGAGGTATAGAATAGGAGAGGTCACTTACAGTGTGTATTCCCCAGCACCTTGGTGAGTCCCTATTTCCTGTGCTTTCCATAAGAACCTCCCTGTCATTTCCAATAGCCTGGTCTTTCTGCCAAGTCTCAGTGTAGGTATGTTTTGTTTGATCTTGAGTGTGGAGGTGGGAAGGTCATTTCATTTTTGGTGTATCACCTCTTTAGAGTAGGCTATTTGTTTTCCTACATTTTCTTCTCCCTTTTCATCCCCCTTGGTATATATATATATATATATATATATATATATATATATATATATATATGAAATAAATTGCACTGCCTGGAACAAATAAGATACATCAGAGGGAACTAGCCCATACCTAAAGACTCTCCTCTCCTACTTCACCATCCCACAGGTGAGAGAGGGGTTTCCATGTTGTGGGGAGAGGGCAAGAACTTGTTTTCCTACCGCTGAGTCTAATCTCCAGTCGTCAATAGTTTTGGCACACCCGATGGGATCACAAGTTTTTAATCAGTAAAGTTGCAGGGTTACTCACTAATCCTATTACAGCAAAGGAACCACCAATACAGCACCATGCACCTCAATAGTTTTGGCACACCTGGTGGGACTGTGTTTTTACCATTTTTTAATGTAGTAAGGTTTCAGGATTGATGTTGGTCCTGTCACAGCAAATTTTATCTTCAGCATCTAGCGACTCTGAGTTAAATCCACTGGTTAAGTAGCCTGGTGCCATTCAAAAATTTCCTCGTATGTATACTTCTTTTGATCAAAATCATGGGTCTTGTTTTCCTTCATGTGAGTGTGATCAGACTTCAAATATTTATGCAATCCCCTCAAGTAGCTCTCCTAGTTGCCCTGCAACTATAAGGGGGGTGAGGCTAGATTTTGAGAGGTAGACATTAGAAATTAATAAGTTGGAAGAGTAGTACAGATATTAGCATGAGCTAATATATGAAGAGGAGCACTTGTTTAAGCAAGCACAAGCCATACAATCCATGAAGGAAGAGGTGCCAAAATGGAAAAATCCATCTTTTCAAGGCAGCCAGCCTTGCGCACCCCTTCCTACCCTGAAGAAAACCTCCTCTTTTACACCAAATCCATTTTATCAAATTGCACTTGCTCACTCCAACTCATCCAATACAGCTACTCCCAATCCCGTGCGCCTGGCCTTCCAACACCAAATGGCATCAGGGCAACCTCCCATGGAGATCAATCTTTTCAACTCCTTAGATCAAGAATCTTCCATTGAGAATAATACCACCAACTAGCACGTCCCTCTTCTAAAGACTCCTCCAATGCACCAACAGTGTTTTCCTTGCATTCCTTAGCCTCCCCAAGTTCTCCAACATGATGTACAAATTTTGAGTTGGAGGAAGGAATGCTAGGGACTAGCCCAGAGCTTTGAAGAGGATCATGCTGGTCACCTCTAAGAGAGACTCTTTCAGGAAAACCTAGCCAGACAAATTGAAGATTTAGAGGCTAGGATGAAGCTGCTTCTTAAAAAAAAGATAAAACTTACAAACCTTGTGGAGGATCCTTAGGACCTCATGGAAAATAAAGTTGCTCCCTGTTTGCAGGAGCAGAATTCAAATTTCAAAATCCTAAATTGGGGGAAAATAGTAGAATCATGGGGCAGAATAGAAGAAGAAAAGCAAGGTTTTTCTCAAAACCTTGAAGAAGCTAAAGTTGCCCCTACCTATGATAATGTTGGAGACCTCCAGGAAAAGCTTTTCCAAGAAGATCTGGCCAAGAGAATAGCAGATGTGGACTTCAGAGAGAGTTCCCTCAGCCAATGTGTGATGGATGGTTCAAACCAAACAACACATTCCATGCCTGAACACACCCCACCCACACATTTCCAAGAGAATTATCAGGCCATGCCTGATATTGATGAAGTGTTGATCAAGTGGAGAGAGGAGAATCATTCGATTCTAGCTCAGGGACTACTTCCTCTTCCACATGCTTTCTCCACTTCACCCCTTCTCAAAGAAGAACCTATTTTGCAAGGGGCAGGAGAGGAACAAAAGATCCAATCTACAGTCCTTCAAGAGGTTGTCATGAGCAACAATGAAGAAGAAATCATCATTAATACTCCTTGTGGAGACCTCATTAGCAATGGAGAAGATGCAGGGCTTGCATATATGCGGATGTTCCAGCAATTCA
The DNA here is from genome assembly GCA_037957365.1 of Torreya grandis. NCBI lineage: Eukaryota > Viridiplantae > Streptophyta > Pinopsida > Cupressales > Taxaceae > Torreya > Torreya grandis. The sequence goes on from JARHVA010007789.1 coordinate 277,710, forward strand.
AAGAGGAACAAATGCATGGTAAGCTCTCTTCTCCTCTGTTTGATGAACTTCCTTACTATTTTGATGAGGATGACTACATTGAAGGGCCTGAGTTAGAGGAGGATCAGGAGAATATTTTTGAAAAGCTAGATAACCTGATCAGCAAAGAGGAAAAGGAGAGGTCTATCTTCTTGGGGGAATGCCTTGAGGAAGAGAGTTTTAAACAGAGAAGTGATGTTCTATGGGACAAGCAGTCATTTTGTGAGCCTATTTCAGACATCACCACGGTCAACTTTCTTCAAGAAGGCCAAGAAGAAGCAGAGGATGAGTCTGACAGAGTTTTCAAAGAGGTAGAAGGAAACAAGTCAGGCCATGATACATTGCAGAAGGAATGTGCAGATCAGATGGCTCACGGTGATGAGCCGACAGTGATTGATTTCTTGGTAAAGGGCACCAATATCAGGGACCAACATTTAACAGGCCTCTAAGGACAATCAGAATACATATATATTGGAGGCATGTTTGATTTTGATCCCCTCATTTTTTAGCGAACTCAAGTGATAGGCAGGAAGAGTAAGTCACCAAATCTCATTTTCTTTCAGCTACTTGCCTACCACCATAAGTCTTCTCACCAAGAAGGGGACTTGAGAAACTTTCCATTTGATCCAAGAGGGAATCAAATTTTCCTGGTTAGCTGTATATAATAGTTTGCTTTCAGTTGTTTTCCCTATTTTTCCTAAGTGCAGTTGCACAGGTAGTGTTTTTAGGCTTGTGTGTTTCCCTTCATTTGTGGGGGTAAATTTTGTGTATTTGATCCTGGGATCTTTTAGGCTGTTATTAATTCTTTCAAGCTACATCTGACTCCATGCCTAATGGATATTCAAAGGCAACTAGGTCCTAAGCATAGTAGGCATGCTTCCCCTGGGAGTCGCCAATTTGTTGACCCAATTTTGCCCCTCTAGCAAAATTTTGGTCACCCTCTTCAAAAGCCATGAAAGGCTAGTCAATTTTGGGTTGCAGTCCATCTTTAGGTTCATGCTCAATTTAACAGAAAGGTTCAAGCACTTTAGTTTAATGCAAAAGTTCAAGTGAAATGGTTCAACACATCTAAGTCCTGTAAAAAATTCAAAGTTTTATGCAATGGGTGGCAAAATTGCTGTGCATGGTGGCAGGTGGGGAAAAAGAGACCACCAACACAAGAAATAAGTGGCAAAATTGCCACGCAAAGTAGCTGGTAGAGAAAAGGAGGCCGCCAACATCAGTTGATGTTGGCAGTAAATCAGCCACGCATGATAGCTAACTCGGCCAACGTCAACAAAACTGCCATGCATGACAGTAAATCAGCTAACGTCATCAAAATTGCCACGTGTATTCCATGACATTGGGTGGTAAAATTATTGTTCACAACATCAAGCAGAAAAAAAGGGCTGCAGAACATAGAAAAAGGCCCACCCAGCGGGCAGAAGAGTAGGTCGCATGCAAAATGAGGTAGCAAGCATGGTCTGAGCAGGTTTTATGATGTCAGCTATAGTGTTTTCCCTCTTCCCAATGAAGACATGATGTAGCCACTTTCAAGCAAAGGCTAATGAGACTCCTCTTGGCTTTTCCCATATAAATTGGCAGACTTGGCCATTTTTAAAAGGATCTTCTCCAATTTTGTAAAGAGCACAGCTCTACAAATTTTCCACTTGAATCAATATAATATAGTTTTTACCTCTTTATTGGATGGATTTTTTTGTGTATGCCTTGAATGATGGTCTATGTCCAGTCATTATTCCTTGATGCTCTCACAATTCTAACACCAGTAAACCAGTCATCTACAAAGTGCCATTGTCTACTGTTGCCAGGAGTAGAGTTCTATTTTGGAGGTATAGAATAGGAAAGGTCACTTACAGTGTGTATTTCTCAACACCTTGGTGAGTTTGTATTTCCTATGCTTTCCATAGGAACCTCCCTGTCATTTCCAGAAGCCTGGTCTTTCTGCCAAGTCTCAGTGTATGTATGTTTTGTTTGATCTTGAGAGTGGAGGTGGGAAGGTCATTTCATTTTTGGTGTATCACCTCTTTAGAGTAGGCTATTTGTTTTCATGCATTTTCTTCTCCCTTTTCATCCCCCCTAGTATATCTATATATCTATATTTTGCATTGCCTGAAACAAACAAGATACATAAGAAGGAACTAGCCCATACCTAGAGACTCTCCTCTCCTGATTCACCATCCCATAGGTGAGAGAGGAGTTTAAATGTTGTGGGGAGAGGGCAGAAACTTGTTTTCCTATTGTTGGGTGCAATCTCCAGTCGTCAATAGTTTTGGCACGCTTGGTGGGACTATGTTTTTACCAGTTTTTAATGCAGTAAGGTTTCAGGATTGATGCTGGTCATGTCACAACAAATTTTATCTTTAGCATTTGGTGACTCTGAGTTAAATCCATTGGTTAAATAGCTTGGTGCCATTCAGAAATTTCCTTGTATGTATACTTCTTTTGCTCAAAATCATGGGTCTTGTTTTCCTTCATGTGAGTGTGATCAGACTTTAGATATTTATGCAATCCCCTCAAGCGGCTCTCCTAGTTGCGCTGCAACTATAAGGGGGGCGAGGCTAGATTTTGACATGCAGACATTGGAAATTAATAAGTTGGAAGAGTAGTACAGATATCAGCATGAGCTGATGTATGAAGAGGAGTGCTTGTTTAAGCAATCACAGGCCGTACAATCCATGAAGGAAGATGCACCAAAATGGAGAAATCCATCTTTTCAAGGTAGCTAGCCTTGCGCACCCCTTCCTACCCTAAAGAAAACCTCCTCTTTTTCACCAAATACATTCTATCAAATTGCACTTGCTCACTCCAGCTCATCCAATATAGCTACTCCCAATCCCGTGCACCTGGCCTTCCAATGCCAAATGGCATCAGAGTAACCTCCCATGGAGATCAATCTTTTTAACTCCTTAGATCAGGAATATTCCATTGAGAATAATACCATCAGCGAGCACGTCCCTCTTCTAAAGACTCTTCCAACACACCAATAGTGTTTTCCTTGCATTCCTCAGCCTCCCCAAGTTCTCCAGCATGATGTGTAAATTTTGAGTTGGAGGAAGGAATGCTAAGGACCAGCTCAAAGCTTTGAAGAGGATCATGCTAGCCACCTCCAAGAAAGACTCTTTCAAGACAACCTAGACAAACAAATTGAAGATTTAGAGGCTAGGATAAAGCTGCTCCTTGAAAGAGAGGTAAAATTTATAGACCTTGTGGAAGAGCCTCAGGATCTTGTGGAAAACAAAGTTGCTACCTGTTCGCAGGGGAAAAATTTTAATTTAGAGATCCTAAATTGGGGGAAGACAGTGGAATCATGGGGCAGAATAGAAGAAGAAGAATAGGGTTTTTCTCAAAACTTTGAAGAAGCTAAAATTGCTCCTACTTATGATGATACTGGCAGCCTCCAAGAAAATCTTTTCCAAGAAGATCTGGCCAAGAGAATAGCAAATTTGGAATCTAGAGAGAGTTTCCTCAGCCAATGTGTGGTGGACAGTTCAGACCAAACAACACATTCCATGCCTGAACACACCCCATCTACACATTTCCAAGAGAGTTATCAGGTCATGCCTGATATTGATGAAGTATTGATTAAGTGGAGAGAGGAGAATCATTCAACTCTAGCTCAAGGACTGCTTCCTCTTCCACATGCTTTCTCCACTTCACCCCTTCTCAAAGAAGACCCTGTTTTGTAAGGGGAAAGAGAGGAACAAAAGATCAAATTTATAGTCCTTCAGGAGGTTGTCATGAGCAAAAATGAAGAAGAAATCATCATTGATGCTCCTTGTGAAGACCTTATCAGTAGTGGAGAAGATGCAGGCCTTGCGTATATGTGGATGTTCTAGTAATTCGAATAGGAACAAATGCGTGGTAAGCTCTCTTCTCCTCTGTTTGATGAACTTCCTTACTATTTTGATGAGGATGAGTACATTGAAGAGCCTGAGTTAGAGGAGGATCAAGAGAATATTTTTGAAAATCATGAGAACCTGATTAGCAAAGAGGAAAAGGAGAGGTCTATCTTCTTGGAGGAATGCCTTGATGAAGAGAGTTTTAAATAGAGAAGTGATGTTCTATGGGATGAGCAGTCATTTTGTGAGCCCATTTGAGAGATCACCATAGTCAACTTTCTTCAAGAAGGCCAAGAAGAAGCAGAGGATGAGTCTGACAGATTTTTCAAAGAGGTAGAAGGAAAAAAGTCAAGCCATGATACACTGCAGAAGGAATGTGCAGATCAGATGGCTCATGGTGATGAGCTGACAATGATTGATTTCTTGGTGAGGAGCACCAATATCAATGACCAACATTTAACAGGCCTCTAAGGACAATCAGAATACATATATATTGGAGGCATGTTTGATTTTGATCCCCTTGGTTTCCATCCAACTCAAGTGACAGGTAGGAAGAGTAAGTCACCAAATCTCATTTTCTTTCAGCTACTTGCCTGCCACCATAAGTCTTCTCGCCAGGAAGGGGACTTGAGAAACTTTCCTTTCGATCCAGGAGGGATGTGAACATTCCTAGTTAGCTATATATAATAGTTTGCTTTCAGTTGTTTTCCCTATTTTTCCTAAGTGCAGTTGCACAGGTAGTGTTTTTAGGCTTGTGTGTTTCCCTTCATTTACGGGGGTAAATTTTGTGTATTTGATCCTGGGATTTTTTGGGCTCTTATTAACTCTTTTCAAAGCTACATCTAACTCCACACCCAATGGATATTTAAAGGCAACTATGTCCTAAGCATAGTAGGCATGCTTCCCCTGGAAGTCACCAATTTGTTGACCTAATTTTTCCCTCTGGCAAAATTTTGGTCACCCTCTTCAAAAGCCATGAAAGGCCAGTAAATTTTAGGTTGCAGTCCATCTTCAGGTTCATTCTCAGTTCAACAGAAAGGTTCAAGTGCTTTGGTTCAATGTAAAATTTCAAGTCAATGGTTCAATGCATCTAAGTCCCATAAAAAATCAAAGTTTTATGCAATGGGTGGCAAAATTGCTGCACATGACGACGGGCGGGGAAAAGGAGACCACCAACACAAGCAATAAGTGGTAAAATTTTTGTGCAAAGCTGCTGGCAGAGAAAAAGAGACCATCAACATCAACTGATGTCGGCAAAACTACCGTGCACGATAGCTAACTTGGTTGACATCGGCAAAACTACCGTGCACGACAGTAAATCAGTCGACGTCGACAAAATTACCACGTGCAGTCCACGACATTGGGTGGTAAAATTATCGCTCACAACATCAAGCAGCAAAAAAGGCCTGTAGAACACAGAAAAAGGCCTACCCAGTAGGTAGAGGAGTAGGCCACACGCAAAATGAGGTAGGAAGCATGGTCCTAGCAGATTTATGACGTCAGATACAACATTTTTTCCCTCTTCCCAATGAGACTCGTCTTGGATTTTCCCATATAAATTGGCAGACTTGGCCATTTTAAAAGGATCTTCTCCAATTTTGTAAAGAGCACAGCTCTCCAAACTCTCCACTTGAATCAATAAAAGATAGTTTTACCTCTTTCTTGGATGGATTTTTCCCGTGTATACCTTGAATGTTGGTCTGTGTCCAGTCATTATTCCTTGATGCTCTCACAGGTCCAACACCAGCAAACTAGTCATCTACAAAGTGCCATTGTCTGCTACTGCCAGGAGTAGAGTTTTGTTTTAGAGGTATAAAATAGGAGAGGTCACTTACAGTGTGTATTTATTAGCACCTTGGTGAGTCCCTATTTCTTGTGCTTTCCATAGGAACCTCCCTGTCATTTCCAGCAGCCTGGTCTTTCTGACAAGTCTCAGTGTATGTATGTTTTGTTTGATCCTAAGAGTGGAGGTGGGAAGGTCATTTCATTTTTGGTGTATCACCTCTTTAGAGTAGGCTGTTTGTTTTCATGCATTTTCTTCTCCCTTTTCATCCCCCCCAATATATCTATATATCTATATTTTGCACTTCCTAAAACAAACAAGATACATCAAAGGGAACTAGCCCATACCTAGAGACTCTCCTCTCCTGCTTCACCATCCCATAGGTGAGAGAGGAGTTTCCATGTTGTGGGGAGGGGGCAGGAACCTATTTTCCTACCGTTGGGTGTAATCTCTAGTCGTCAACAGATACAAAGTCTAAAAAAAGAGGGTTTTCAGAGAATTGAGTTAGAGAGAGGATAAAAATATGATAGAGTGTTATAGAGTTCTCATTTGAGCATTATTAGGTCACTACAACATCATTAGAACTATTATGTTAAGAATATCACACTAATTTTTTTTGGTGCATATAGTCTTGAGCATTGGATCCTTTTAATCAAATGAAGATGTCAATAACTATCCAAAAATAATGGTAAATAAATTATTTTTATAAATGGGAGAAGAAATAAATAAACATAGCTTCAAAATAGAAACATCTAATATGGTTGGTTGAAGACATCATTTGCAAAGACCAGGTTACAAGATTAATATCTCTCCCTATATAGAATTATGTAATCGAACATGAAAGCAATAAAAGTAGATCTCAAAAAAAAATTATAATGTTGTTTTTGTAAAGGATTCAAAACTATTAATATCTAAATGTATTTTATTAGATTCAAAAGCAAGCCAAAATTAGCGTACTTGTATAATAGCAATAGAGCTTACATGAAGGATTTTAACTAAGTTAAATTGGGAGATAAACTTGGGAGGGACTAAAAATGATTTAAAATATATTATGACTTGATATGGTATTGATTGGAGGTGAAATTAGGGTGTATAGATCAAGAATCATGACAATAATCATATAAAACATGTCAAGGAATGAATCAAAGAAGAAAAAATTAGAAGGTGGAACAATGGTGATGGAACTACCCCTATTTGCAAGGGTGATATCATAACCAAAACCATTGGGGATAAAACCAATGATATAAATTAAAAACCACCCTTAATTTAATATAAAACTACCTTGTTAGGATGAAACTAGCATAGTGCTTTACACAATTATTGTGATGAACTTGTCATGAATACAATGTCTATGTAATGTCATAGGTTAGTTCCATCACTTGATAGGGTAGTTTTACCACCAATGAGAAATTTTTGAAAATAGGACAAGGGAAACTATAAGGTCCAAAAAATGGGGCTTTTGGGACCAAATAGAGAGGGAATAAAATAGGATAAAATGTTATAAAGTTCTTATTTGAGCATTATTAGGAGCTCACTACAACATCATCAAACCTGTCATGTCATGAATATCACATCATGTAAAAATTGGGTGCATACATATTCCCATTAAGAGGATGACTTGTCATGGATTTAAAATGGTTTAGTCCTAAGCAATTTCACATGGAATGGAAATAGGAAGTTATAAGTACCCTCCTTACTTACCTTGGTGTAGTAAACCCAGTCAAGACTCTACACAAATTATAAACAAAAGACAAGAATCAAGTGAAATGTAACAAGAAAATTGAAAATAGACTATGTAAGAATATTATGGATAAGTATTCATACTATATGTGTGGTTAAAAGCATACTACTTGAATCATCCCATCAAGGGACTGAATCTAGTGCCAAGTGGTCAAAAACTTGTAATACCATAAATGTGCTACAAAAGGTTAAAAAGTCAATAGAATGTCAATATTAGAACATGAGTTATATAGTTTTAGAAAAATTACAATTCATAAATATTAAAATATGAATAATATATGAAAATATGCTAAAATAGGATAGTTTTAAAACTAAAATGACTAGTTTGGGATTGATATATTGAAAAACTTACAAAAAACTAATTTATTTATGCCAATCACTTGTAAGATTTATTGAGATCTAGATTGCCTATGACTATTTTGAGTGAGAAAGTAGTCAATAGGAAGAATATGACTAGAGGATGTCAAATACATAAATGGGAGGAGCTATGAGGTATAACTAGATAAGTTTTGTGCCCCTTTTCCCTTTGCCCTATTTTTATAAATTTTGATCAAATCTCACTAGAAATTTAATCAATTTAAGAAATTTTAGTTTTTAAAATGTTCATGGGGATGAGTAGACTAGGAAAATTATAAATTTTGCATCCTAACTAGTGGGAAATAAGGTTGTTGACATATTTTTATTTAGTTGGTCACTGATTATACAACACATTAAGGAGATATGATCATGTTACTCTTAGAACCATAAACTATTAGACTAGACCTACATGGATTTATACCATATGGATCATCTAGGGGCTCTTTCAATCATCCACTTAATGGTTTTCATGGGATATATTTATGAGTGCATCATCCCTTATTATAAGGTAACATTGATTAAAGTTCCTAAAGACATTAGGCCAACCAAATGGATGAATGTGGTGCCATTCCATATTTTTCCTTGAATAATGGGTAATTTGATAGTGGATAACTTGGTTTACCTACCCTAATACGACATGATTAGGCAATGAGATGATGAGGGGACCTATCTTATAGTATCCATTGAGGCCAATCAAGTTCAGGACTAGCTTTCATAAGTTAAGGTACACCTTATAGATAGGTTACCATAATGGTTTAGCATGTCATATGTAAGAGATATTCCCATCCCTAGGGTCATCTACAAAGGCATATAATAGCTAAAAGTGGTGATAATAGGATGATTGAGATGACACCCACTTATGAGAGGGGTGAGCATCACTTAATCAATTTAACCTAAAGTGGCACATGGACCTCCCTTAAATTTAGATGTAGGATGAGGAGGACAAGGTGTAGTATGTAGTAGAAGATGGTACCACTACCACCAAAAAAATAACATGACCCCACTTAGGAGGACCTCAAACAATAAAAACATCTAGAAGGTGGAGATAGTGAGGCTCTAAAGTATGTCAAATTAGAGGATGACTTAAACATAGATAAGGAGATGTTGTAAATGATGATTCTAACCCTAATTGATGTGAAAGGACCTAGGTAGAATGTTGATTTACACATTTACAATTGTATCTTATACTTCATTTTTTATTGTTTTTAATCAATTTCACATGTTTTTATATTAATATCAGGTGGATTTGATGTTGATTTTATATTATATGATTGTAGATAATATGTGTGGGTGGATAAAATGATCAAGGACACCCTAATCACCTTTTTCAAGCTAAGCACTACCCTGACCAGATACCATATCTTTGTATATCCTAGACTCTTTACATGTATTGGTTGACATATAGATGAATTAACTCTACCATACCATGCATATATGATGGTGAAAAACAATGATGATGGATAAAAATACCTTTTTGGATAGAGCAAGGAGAGTGGATGCCTTGGTAGACATGATGGTGGGTTGAGGAAGAGTTAGAGCCTCTAACCATAGTACATGGAGAATATATTTAGAGGGAGGTGACAAAAGAGGACACCATACTAGCTTTCATATTGGAGAGGCTAAGGTGACCTCCAAGGGAGGATTTAGTAGGAGATGTCGCTAGAGTGACAACCCCTAACATTCATATACATCAAGATATTATCATAGGAGGAGGACTGTAGTACTCAACATACCCACATTGTTTTTTTGAATAGGGACCTATTGAGGTCAATATACCCCTTATTTTTGAAAAGTGGGGACCCATGTGTTAAATTTTGAAATTTGTCCCTTAAAACTAAAAATTCAATTAATCAGAGTGTTATTAATATGTTTGTACATTATTCATATTTAAATATCATCCACACCATGTCATAGTTAGTCTATCTATTCATATTTTTGCTTCAGCTTTACCTAATATTTTTAACCTTGATCTTCATGTTTCAAGTTGTAGGTTTAATTAAACCCTCATTAAATATACCAATTGAGTTTTTTATAGCCTTTTACCTATATAAATCCAAGTTAAATCTATGTTCAAGCTTCTTGAAACCCTCGTTTAGACCTTTTGATTTAAATTCAAAATTGGTAAGATCAAAATTGGTGGGAGCACTTTTAAAATGTTAAGGACTTAAGATTAATTTTTACACTAAGGCTTCATCATGGTTTTCAACATGACCAAACTTTAGCCTAAAAATTATAAACATAATCCCTTTTATGTCTCGATCCCTTTATTCCCTTTTAACATGGTCTAGCTTCATGTTTATAGGGTCCTTTTGATATGTTCCTATCTTGTTTAACTTTATTATTCATGGTCCCCCTTGTCATGAACTTAAACTAATGTATTAGTCATAAGGCCCCATTCATGTTTATTAGCATGAATGAGGCCTTAGTCTTAAGACTTTAATATAAGTCCTATACATTTTTCAGCCCTAATTTTTGTCATGTGCTTCTTCACAAGATCAACATCATGTAACCACTCATATAGTGTTGATCAAATAGAGTGAGATAGACCCAATGAATCAAAGACTTTGATCCATGGAGCCAACCTCACTCGATCACATAGATTGTAATTAGTGATCCATAGTTGCTCATATAAAATCAATCAAACAACATGCATAAATTCAAACTTATTATGGGACCTACTATTCACAATAATTAAATTTGATGCTCTCACACTAATTAATTGATGTCCATGAGGCCATCATTGACATTTAAGAGACCATCAAATTTTAGTCCCTACAATTAAATATGCTAGCTTAAAATTGAAATTCTCATGTGAATCAAATGATGTCTATGAGGCCATCAAATGTTAACCCCTATGGATGATTATACGAGCTTAAATTTGATGTTCTCATGACTGTCAATTGACATCCACAAGGTATTCATCGACATCCATGAGACCATCACATTTTATCTTAGGAACCAATCTTGCTTGGAATAATGAACATGTTTTAATTTATATTATAGGATCAATGGTGACCCATTTGGATAATAAGCTTGTTTAGAGTTTTGTGCTTAAATGATAAAATTTGCCTTTCATTTAGCCTTTAGCCCATCATAGACCAAGTCTAAATGTGCATGGGATCAATTAGAAACAACATGAACCTAGCTCAAATTTTATCCTAAAGTGTGGTCATGTTTCTAAACATTTGACTAAACTTTGGTCTAAAATATCATGCTTGGTCCCTATATGTCCCAGTATCTTATTTGGGTCTATTATATTTACTTAACCTAACAAATGCAAGGTCTCATTATTAAAAAGTTAGCTTAGAACTTTTTACCCTAAAGTTATATCATATTTATTAATATGATAAAATCTTAGGTTAAAAAACATTATACTTGGTCCTTTATTATTAAGGGTCCCCTTTTATCATGATCTAAACTTATATTAAGCACTTTAGCCTAAATTTCATATCGTATTTATTAACATGAAATAAACCATATCCCAAAGTATTTAACCTAAGTTATTATATGTATTGATGCTAACTTAAACATCATGTACCTTTGAAGGATTGATAAATCATGTGAGATCGAAGGAAGATGATCGAACAGAGTGAGATCTCTCTATAGACTATTCAACTAAACCTTTGAAGGCCTACAGGATCACCACATGATGAATGCACATCAATTGATAGAACTGACAAGGTGTAGAGCTTAAGAAGCCCTGTAGGACTACCAAGTGGCATAAACATAGAGCTTAGTACAAATAATGACCAATAGTGTTTAAATATTGGGATCAAGATTAATGAGAAGCATTGATCTATGAAATATGATCTGATGGAGTGAGATCAAATAGAATTTTTAAAAACCAATGGTCAATTTTTGAATAGTAATGGAAAAAATGCCATGAAAAGTGCCATGTAGATGCCAAGGCAATTCCATATGGGTAGAAAATGACAAAACTAGATATTTTGTGGATGTATAAAAGAAAAGGTACAAATGTCAAGGTTCAAATCAAATCCAAAGCATGAATTCACTCATGTAAAATCCATCACCATTAAAGCTTGAAGTGACCTACAAAAAACCCCAAAGCATCTACAAAGCCCTAAGTCAATCATAAATTGATCATAATCAAGCCTGAAAGAATCTAATTACTATATAAACAAGTGTAAACTAATATAAAGGTAAAATATAGACCAATAGTGAGAATTTTAATCAACTCACAATCATGGTGGCACGAAAGCAACATAGGGATGACACAGAGCTCTCCTTAACTATAGATTCAAAAGGAATGGTCTTTAAGGACACAATATTTAATGCTACAACATTGAGCACTAGAGACAATAATTGGTCAAATATCTTTTAGAAAATTTAATAATTACAACCCATAACAAGGAAGGATAAGAAGATTGAATCCTTTAAGACAAGGTATTATGACTTGGTTGCAATAAAGATGGTGAACCTTCACCACACAATAGCAAAACTAGAGATACTTCACTATATAGATGTCCTCTTCCCTATTTTTAAATAATGTAAAATTGAAAAAGGTATGTTGATCAATGAACATACTCAAAAATGCCTTGGCTATGTGTCTCCCACTACTTTTGAGAGCTATTATAAGTTACCCAAGCCCTAAGTATATATACCCACACATAATGAATGGGCCAAGAAAAATGATCTCAAAGCCATCTTAGTCCTATGGTTATATTCTAGAAACCATGATTTTTTTGACCTTAGTGTAAACATTCCTATTAGCTAATTCTAATATGGAATTAAGATGATAATAAACTTGATGAATAGGCTACCACCTATGTTGATAACATGTGGGTAATCCAGTTATAATTTATGATTGAGAAAGACCTCACCCTCTCATTGGTGAAGTTGTTAGCTCATGTTTATGTAAGCATATATTCATAGTTAGGAAATGATCTAGGAAAAGCTTCTGCATGATGCCTTATCTTATGGATGCCCTACTTGCCAAATTTATATCCCAAACTTTAGGGGATGGTCACCTACAAGGACATACACATTGTCCTAGTTCTATTCAAAATTATATATCTTCAGGTATAGAAACCGTATTTAATTTATCTATGATTGTATTTATCCTACCTTATATGAGGCTATAACAAGAAATCTAATGTTATGAGTCAGCTCATTGGAAAATAAATCCATTGAGTCTATTGGGGATAGCTAGTTTTATCTAGAATACACAAAGATCAAGATTAAGGGAACATTTGAAGGCCAAACAAATAAATTTGACCTATGAGAATTGACTAGGAGTCTATGACTCAATTTACACCAAGGCTGCATCCTTCACAATAATATTGGATAGGTTTAAGAAACATGGCATCAATTTACAAGCCAGATTGATAAGGGACCAAAAAAGGAGTGATGATATTTGGTAGCTTAGTCTAAGGAAATATCACTTGATAAGAGGTAAATCTTCTCAAATTCCTCCCATGTAACCCTAATAACCAGTGAAAGTCCCAAATCTTAGAGTATAAACTGAATATAGGCCTATATAAAGGAGACCTAGGGAGGGGACATCATCTTTAGCCTAGCCTAATGAACTATGATCTCTAATTAGGTATATTGATGTAATGGTATTAGACCCAGGTGAGAAAGTGGAAGATGCATTATAGATGTTATCCAATATTTATCAATCTAATGAATAAGATATGAAAATATAAGAACCTCAACCCCAATTTGAGGATTTAAAGATAGAAAAGGGGAACAAATTATCCTTGAGCCTAGTTCTAGTTATTCCCCCATAAAAGACAAATGTTGAACTTGCATTGTTTCTAGTAGGAAATAAGAGACCCAAATTGACCTTCACTCACCCTTTGAGTGAGGTCAATGTATTTAGTGAATAAAATGTGCTACAAGGACCAACCACTCCTAAATTTTTCATCTACAACAAGATATTAAAGATTCCTACTCTACATCACTATTAGGCCCTGACCAAGTTAGTAAATGCAATTATTCATGATGAGCTCAAACCATAGATAGTTTTCCTTGTAAAATGAGAAGGAAAGAAAGATGGATATCCTTATGGAGTCAAGTGTCACCCAAATAGAGACTCCATATCCTCCTCCAATAACCCAATCATCAGTTAGAGTCCAATTCAATCTAGAAACTATAGGTTTGGAAAGGGTGATAGAGAAAAGAGCCATGGTGGTTGGTGAAGAATTCATCTTTTAAAAAGTGGAACTATTTGCTAGTTTAACTCTAGTGGAAGGTTATAAACTAAGTGAGGATCCCATATTTGAAGAAGATATACTTAGATTGGCCCAATCTCAATCAACCTAGCTATAAACTAGCATCAAGGGCATGAAACAACAAATTGAGAATCTAAAGAAGTAAAAGGAAAATATATAGAGGCAAGCTATTTTATATGTCTTAGATGTTATGATAGACATGTTTGAGGCATCCTTTTATGACATGTTTGATTCTCCAAAGATAAAAAATCAAGATAGGGTGTATTAAGTTAGCAAGATGTAGTAGCCAGGGGTTTAATTACTCAGTGATAGAACTCAAAACATAAGATGAAATATTTAATTAGCATCTTAATAGAGGATAAATTCCCAAGTTTCAAGATAATCAACCTAGTCCATCTCAACACAATCATAAGACTAATTATTGATAAAATTTAAGGATTGAGCATGTGGTCCAAGAGCTTAAAAATACTCCTCAGGGATGATAAGGAGGTACTTGATAGGATATAAATGTTCCTTAAGACCATGATTACTAAACCTACAACACTTAGCTCCATGGGAATCATTATAGATGATTAATTCAATCATAAGCCAACTTTGGTCATACAAGAAGTAAAGAGAAAGAGCCAAGGTAGGTCTATGGGTCAAAATAATAAGATCATGGATATGATACTAATAACAAAAGAAAATATAGCCAAGGCAAGGAACATTAAGGAGGCCTTGGAGAGAAATAATAGGGACCTTGAAGACTTCACTGAGTAAGAGGATGAAATCTTCCTTGAACCTATAGCTAATTTTAGACTTATTGATGAGAAACATCAAAAGGTAGTAAGGCTACAATATCAGAACCATCGGACTTCATCAGCACAGGGTCCACCAGTTAGTTAGGAATATTCTCTTTTATGGAAGCATTATAAAATTTGAAAATGATATATTCTTTTGTAAAGGCATGTGCATTTTTTTAGAACATTTTCCTATAGGTTATTTCATTTTAGAAACTTTAGTGTATTATATAAACTTTATAATAATTAAATCTATCCTTTATATTTATACACTTGTAAATTAATGCAACTGACTGAAATACTTCCTTATTTCTATAAAAGGAGTATTGTCTATTCTAAAAGGAATGAGTTTTGAGCCAAAAATTAT
Source organism: Torreya grandis (assembly GCA_037957365.1). Taxonomy (NCBI): domain Eukaryota; kingdom Viridiplantae; phylum Streptophyta; class Pinopsida; order Cupressales; family Taxaceae; genus Torreya; species Torreya grandis. Next base: position 292,787 of record JARHVA010007789.1, read on the forward strand.
ATACTTTTGAGATATTAATGCAAGCAAGGAATTCTAAAAAGATTTTCTGAATTGGTTTGCATCATTTTACATATACGGTTTCTCTCTCAATTGTTTGTTCTGAATCTTAGATTTGAATGATTCTTTTGAATTATAGGCATGTACTTTTTTGAATGCAAAATTTTTAACTTGTGCATATGATAGGTTAATATAAAGTTCCTTAGTTTGATTCAATTTATTTGATCTATATTTGTATATGTGCATCAACTATCTACTTAAAGGAGTAAACCTTTAAAGTAAACATGGTTCTTATTTGCTTTGTTTCTTATCTTCCTTAGAATTTTGCCTGATATATGTTGTGATTTGAGCTTAATTTGTTTTAATTCATATATTGGTTTTAAGTTTATGCATGGGAAAAACTTAAAATTTGTCATGATGTCTGAGATTAAGATCAATAACACTTTTCTTCTCTGCCTTACCTTACCTTTTTACTTCCTTTGTAACCATTAAATTTAGATTAAAGCTTCATTGTATATGTCCATCTTAGCTTAGCTTTAGACTTATAATTAAAATTAATTTAATTTAATTAGCATAGATCATATCCTTATTTACAAATATTTATAGGCCATGGTGGCTCCCAACTACCAACTAATATAAATATTATGAAACTATTTGCTTCTCTATCATTATTTCATCATAGGTAACCATATTACCACAACCTGCTACTCATGCTCTAAATTATTTGAATTATAAAATGATAATTTTTATTTAAACACTAAGAGCACCTATGATACACTTGGAGGCATCAACAAGAAAAACTCCATTGGTGCTAGAAGGAGGGATTGATTCTTTATAGATTTATAGTGTCTTTGCTATTTTTTTGTATATCTTATTTAAATATCACTCTATTCTTTTCATATTTGTGTTCCTTTTAGCATAATTGTATAAAGGTTGGTGATATTCATAGTTTCAAACTAGTCTTTGCGCTTATTTAGACAAATATTAACCTTATTTAAAGACATATGCTAAATTATGGTAAAGATAGATTTATAATTATGAATTTAATAGGTTTAAGGTTAGCAATAGCTATTTTGATCAAAGATTAATCAATACTTTGCATATCTACCTTTTTTTGAATATAGAGTTTTAAAGATCATTCATACTTACATATTTAGACACTTATTAGAACTAATTTAGTTAAATATTGATTCCATTTATTGTTATTTATATGAATCTTTGAAAAAATTTCTTAGTGTGCACATCTTATCATTGTTCTTTACAAAGTTAAGATTGACACACTGTATTTCAAACATGACTCAAAATTCTAAAGCTGAGACTACCAAAAATAAGAACAAGGTCACGTTAAGAGACCATGAGTCTTATTTTTGAGTTAGAACTCCATATAAGAACTAGATGGGATGAAGGTAAGCATAGGATTTCAAAGTCTTTGATAACTTCCCCAATTCAAGGTGCTCATGTATTTAACCCCAATCAAGGTATGGCTTGGTTAGGTGGATCTTCTACTAATGTGCCAGGTGTAGTACATGACCTTCCCCATAACCTTGAGAAATATTTTACAACATTTAATCCTACTAATATTGTAACTATAGAGGAATATATTAAGTCATTCAAATTTGCACTAAGATTCCTAAATGTAGTCCATAAGGATGTAACATTTAGGCTATTTCCTTTTACTTTCAAATACGTTATGTATGAATGGTTTTTAAATTTAAATAATAATTACATTAATAGTTGATACCAATTTAATAATGTTTTCATTGACCAATTTAGACAAACTATTAGTCCCTATATCTTGTACCAACAATTCACCATGGTAAAGAGGGATGTAAATGAACCTATAAGAGTATTTAATCTTACGTTCCAAAATATGTTCAATTAGACTATAGCTCCATATAAAATAGATGAGGATTTATCCTTGGAAATATATAAATATGCATTAGATCCTATGACCTCTATTTTTATAAAGAGAATTTTTGGACCTATGAATACTTTGACTTTAGCCTATTTTGAAGCAGTGACCATTAATGATCAGATGCAACCCAAAGGTCAATTAAAGTACTTTATTACCAATGTCAACCCACATTTTCATAATTTAAATGTCTTCCCAAATAACAATCAAAACATACCTATCTTGAACCAAATCCCAACTTTAAACCAACTACCCTTAAGTCATGCTCATCCTAATCAAAACTTAAGATTCTTGAACACTGCTACAACTAGATTTAATCTAGGTGATAAAAATTATTTAGTACCATCCAATGGTACTAAAAAAAATTAGGTTCATAATTTTGAGGATCAAAAAAATGAAAATGACTCTATCTTAAAAATGGTCTAAAAGTTAAGAACTAATTTTATTTAACTACAAAAACAAGTTGGTAATAATGGAGACAGTTCAAGTAGAAATGTTTCTTTCCAAAGGTTTAATAGGCCCAAAAAAAGTTTCATAATTAAATTTATAATAACAATAAGAACAATGAGTCATTTTATAAGAAAATAATGGATATAAATCTTATTGATATTACTTTACTTGATTATTTGTGGGTATGGTGAGATTGATTACATTGAATTTTGTAAAGCTTCGAAAGCCTTTCAAGAGGAATTGAATACATTTGAAGTAGTTCCTAATAAATATAATGGTATAGGTAAATCAAGATATAAATTTGATGATTAAACCTTCATGGAGGAGATGTTTGAATTCCTTTTCCAAGGAGACAATGAAATTGATGATATTCCTAAAGAGGTCCATGCTTTTTATTAGTTGTTGAAAAATACCCACCCTCCAAGGAATAGAGAGTAGAAGCAGCCCATAACTACTTCAAAACCTCCAAATAAATTTGGAACTCCTCTAGATACTACTATAGATATTAACCCAAAACCTCTAAAGGGAAGTACTTCTAAACCTAGTACTGATGCATTTAATTCTTCCAATAAAACTGGGTATAATATTATGGAGGATATGAAGAAAATAAAGGATAATATTACATTTCATGAATTGATATAGATCACTTAGAAAAAGGACCTATTAATAGATTCCTTATCTAATAAAATTAATAATCCATACAAAATTCATAATTCCAATGTTGTTATGTATAAGGCTAAGACATTATCCCCACATTTCCTACTTATTTTCATAATGTTTGGCAAGAATTTACATAACTATTTGTTAGATTTTGATGCATCCACAAAAATTATGCTAGTAGGTATTTATAAATAACTTGGCTTAACTCCTATTAAATCTGACAGAGTTATCACTTAGTTAGATAAGTCTAGACAAGGTAATTATGGAAATATTAAATGTTCATATGCAACTTGCCTCTGAGCTTAGAGTCTAACAATTTATTAACATCTAGGTGGTAGAAATTCTTGATGCTTATGGTTTACTATTAATTAGGGAATGGATAAAGGCCTTGAATGGATATATTTTCACTAATTATTCTCATTTATGGCTATCATGGAAAGGAGTCCTAAATTAGATCAGAGTGGAAAGAGAGACTTAAATGAAGCACATGATCATAAAATGTAATGCTATGAATGAAAAGGTGAACATAGTTGACATTGATTTGGGAGTTTTCACTCTTGAAACTACCATGGTATGTGAGTCTAAACCTTATCATATTGTTCTTAGATTATGGAAGCTATATATTTATGGGGCTATATGTAAGTCTAGGTCTAGAGTAGGAGTTTTAATAACTAATCCTATTGGTAAGGAATATCATGCTTCCTATAAACTCTAATTTCCATGCACCAATAATCTTTTATAATAATAAGTATTGATCTTAGGTTTATAATTTTCCATCAAGTAAAAAGTCAAAGAACTATTAGTTCATGGTGACTTAGAATTAGTAGTCAATCAAGTAAGGATTAATTACCATTGTAAATTATCATATCTCAAGAGATATAAGTTTAGAGTCTGGGATTTTATAGAATCTTTTGATGCTTTTAACATTGTTTCCATCCCTAAGGAAGAAAAAAAGGATGTTGATAAGCTTTCCTCAGCTATAGGCAATCTTATGCCAAACCATGACTCTTTAAACTTTAGCATTGAATTGGTTCCATGCCCTTTAGTCCTAGATAATGTAAACCATCTACAAGTTTTTAGTGATGACCAACATATCCTAGATTTTATGACTAACTTAAGTGTATTTTAGGCCCATGTCATAGATGAGGTCAATGAGAATAATCTTAAAGAAAATGATAGATTTAATAGTAAAGTCATTCGACTAAATGACAATAAAATTTCAAAAGGCATAATTGCCTTATAGAGGTTATTTGACTAGGATAAGCTAACTAAGAACACAAATATTCCCAAAGCAAGTGGGAAGGATTACAAGGTAGTTTATATTGGACCTCAAGATCAACCTCAACTAGTTAATATTAGAACAACATATACATGTATTGAAGATAAAAAATCTAAAGACTTGCTGATAAACTATAAGGATATAATTTCATAGTCCTATGATGACTTGAATATTTTTGATCCAAAAGTCATCATTCATACCATACCCTTGAAAAAGGACTTCAAAAATTTTAGACAAAAGTAAAAGCCTATCAACCCTATTTTAGAACCTATGATTTTTAAAGAAGTAAAAAAGTTGTTAGATGCAAAGATTGTATTTCCCATTAGTCACTCTACCTAGGTTTCTAATTTGGTCCTAGTAAAAAAAGAATGGTGAAATAAGACAATGTACTGATTTTAGGAATCTAAATAATCAATATAAAAGGACAACTATCATGTACCTTCTTTGGAATAGGTTATACAAAGTGTTTCTAATTCTACTATGATGTCCTTTCTTGATGGATTTTTAGTGTATAACTAGGTATTGGTGAATCAAGCAGATAGGATAAAGACTACCTTCACTACCAAATGGGGCATGCTTGAATATAAGAGGATACCATTCAAACTAATAAATGTAGGAACAATGTTCCAAAGGGCCATGGATCATGATAGGGAGGACCACATCATGCATTTACAATAGGTATTTGAAAGGTGAAAAAGGTATGAGATTTCCCTCAATCCAAAGAAGAGTATTTTCTATGTTACTGAGGGAAAGATATTAGACCATGTCATTACTAAGGATGGAATCTCTATAAATCTAGATAGAGTAAAATCTATATCAAAAATAGAGCCTCTTAATAGTAGGAAAGAACTAAAATCATTCTTTATAAAAATTAACTTTTTAAGGAAGTTTATTTATGGTTTTGGAGAACTTATTAAACCATTGAATGACATGCTGAAAAAGGAAGACATAATCACTTGGAATGAGGAAACTATGAAGGACTTTAAGGACATCAAGGAGGTAATTGGCAAAGCTCCAATCTTGATAAGTCTATATTTCTCTAAGGATTTTTACCTTTACTCCTTTACTTCTTATCATACTATTAATGCAATATTAACTCAAAAAATTTATGGATGTGACCATCCAATTGCTTTCATGAGAATAAATTTTAAGAATGATGAGTTAAATTATTCTTTGATTGATAATAAATCATGTGCATTAGTTAAAGTAGTAAATAAATTCAGGCATTACATTCTTAGGAATATAGTACATGCCATCCTACCTAATCTTAATATAAAGCTCATACTGAGCCAAATTGAAATTAGATAGTAAAGAGGTAAGTGTATGTATATTCTCCAAGAATATGACATTGAACTCAAAAATACAAAACTGGTAAGGTGCCAAGGTTTGATTCAAATGACTGCTAATGCTAACCTTGAGCTTAATGTCATCTAGTATGATCCAATTGTCCATCTACTAATCAATGAAATTTGTCTTATAGGTGTGACTAGGGAGAAAATAATAGCCCTAAAACTCAAGGAAGCCCATAACCTGATTAAAGATGGAGTGTTGTATAGAAAAAAAATTGAATGCATTTATCCTAGGTGTATATCCAAAGGAGCAACTGAGATCATGAGCACTTTTCATGAGAAGTTGGGAAGTGGGCATTCATTTGGAAGATCCATAACTCACAAAATTATAAGGGTTACTATTGGCCCAAAAATTTCAAGGATGCTAAAAATCATGTGAGAAAATGCCATTCATGTTAAGTCTTCATCACAAATGAGCCCAAGGCAACCATGCCACTATAGTTAGTTATGGTGGATAAACATTTTTCTCAGTGGAGACTGGATTTCATGGGGATAATCAACCCCAATTCATCATAGGGTCATAATTATGTTCTGATAGCTATTGACTATTACACTAGGTGGACTAAGGTAGTGGCCATGAAGAAGTGATCACTTTTTTAGAAGAAAACATATGCACCAGATTTAGAACTCTAGTCTCTTTAGTATGTGATAATGGATCTACTTTCACATACATTGAAATGATAGAATTGTCATATGATAACAATATTATTTTCAAGTTATCATCTAACCATTACCCTCAAGGTAATGGAGTATCTAATTCAACCAATAAGAACTTGATGAAATCAATAAATAAATATGCTACAAACAATCCTAGAACTTGGTAGAAGCTTCTCAAATATGCCTGATAAATAGATAGAGTCAAAGTCAAGTAGGCCCTAAGGGCATCACCATTATTATTGGTGTATGGACAAGAATCCATCTTCCATATCACCCTAAAGTTACCTACATACAATTTCATGTAGGAATATATGGAGGATGATCATGAATTGACAAATTCAAGGCTACTAAACATTGTTTAGATGGAAGATGCTAGAGAAGAAGATTTTGCTAATTTTAGTAGGCACCAAACCATAGTGAAGAGGTGGTTTGAAAAAGGATCAAAGATAAAGGTGTTTAGGAAAGTAAACTTAGTTCTTCTTTGGGATAAGGCATCTAAGCCTAATGGTAAACATGGGAAGTTCACACCTTTGTGGATAGGTACCTATCAGATTACTGAGATACTTGGAAATAACACCTTCAAACTGAAAGACTTGCAAAGATTAGAGTTCACACTACCCACTAATGGGTAGTATCTCAAGCACTATTTTTTTGTTGCCCCACCTAGGGTCTTCATGGATTAAACTATCAGAATAGTTAGAGTTAGTGTAGGTAGGCTAGGTTAGTTTCTTTTTTCTCTTTCTTTCTTGTACCTTGTTTGTACATATGCATGTGTATATTTTTTTAAGTTTTCCTTTGATTTATATTCTTTGTGTTTTCTTGATTTTCTTTGTTCCTTGATTCTAATAAGTCCTTTGGGATAATCCTCAGCTCAAAGTTCATCTTAAATACTTAGGAACTCCACAATTCAAAAATCTAGGTATAAATCTCAAGCATTTATTGATCAGGATTGGTTAATAGGTTAACTATTCTATGAAAATTTAAACACTATTTTGGTCTAAATTTGGTTTCAATAAGAATTACATGTCTGGGATAAAAGATTCAATTATTAAGGCTAGGCATGTTTACACTTAACATTTACCCTTGCCTAGGACAAAGTTTCAACCATAGGTTATTGTCTAATGATCAAACATTTGACCAAATCCCTAAACCTAGCTAACATGGTTCCTAACCTTTGATAGAAATCCTAAAATATCTAAAAAATACAAAAAAATAAGAGCTTATTTTAAAATCAAAAGTTTTCCAAGAAAAGTTGATTATGGTAATCTCCATCGGGGCTATAGACATCTAACTGGGAGTGGATCAATGCCTTGAGTGGAGCTAAAGTCACCTCTTTCAGGGATATATATGCTTATCTAACATCAAAACAATGCCCAAGCCCTCCATGAGCTAAAACATGATTCTTAATAAATATCTAAACATGTTGTAAGTCAATGTTAATGATTGAAGACATGAAACCTAGAAGTTATCCACTAAATCCCATGGTAAATAGTAAGTAGAATCAAAGCACGCACACAACATGGCTAGGTTTTGATGTTCAATCCTAATTTTATATGTGTAAGGTTGTTTTAAACATGAACTAATCTTGAAAATGGTATTGATCAAGTAGAATAAGTAATCTAATTATTTGTCTGAATTAGAGTCTCTGAATTCTAACATATTACTATGTTTCCCCTGAAAGTATTCATTTTTGAGGTCAACATACCCCTTATTTATGAAAATTGGGGACCCATGTGTTAAATTCTATAATTTATATCTTAAAACTAAAAATTCACTTGATCAAAGTTTTATTAATATGTTTGCACATTATTCATATTTGAAGGTCATCCACACCATGTCCTAATTAGTCTATCTATTCGTAGTTCTCCTTCAACTTTGACTAATACTTTTAACCTTGATATTCATGTTTCAAGTTGTATATTTAATGGAACCCTCATTGAATATACTAATTGGGGTTTTTTATCCTTTGGCCTAAATAAATCCAAGTTAAATGTATATTCAAGCTTCATCAAACCCTCATTCTAAAACCCTATCTTAGACCTTTTGATTTAAATTCAAAATTGGTAGGATCAAAATTAGTGGGAACACTTTTAAAATGATAAGGACTTAAGATTAATTTTTACACTAAGGCTTCATCATGTTTTTCAACATGACCAAACTTTATCTTAAAAATTATAATCTTGGTCCACTTTATGTCTAAGTCCTTCATTCCCCTTTTAACATGGTCTAAATTCACATTTGCAGGGTCCTTTCGATATGTTCTTAGTTTTTCAACTTTATTATTCATGGTCCCCCTTGTCACTAACTTATACTAATGTATTAGTCCTAAGGCCCCAATCATGTTTATTAACATGAATGAAACCTTAGTCTTAAGACTTTAATATAAGTCTTATATGTTTTTATCCCTAATTTAAGTCATTTACTTCTTTGTAGGATTGATGGCCTATGTATGTTCATATAATGTTGATCAAATAGAGTGAGGTATAACCAATAAATCAAAGACTTTTATCTATGGATCCAATCTCACTCGATCACATGGATCATAATAAATGATCTGCATTTACTTGTACAAAATCAATCAAATGATGCACATCAACTAAATGTTCCTATGGGACCTACTATTCATGGGACTTAAATTTGGCATTATCACACCTATAAATTGATTTCTATGAGTCCATCATTAATGTATGCAAGACCATAAAATTTTAGTCCTTATATTTAACCATGTGAGCTTAAAATTGATGTTCTCATGCCCATTAAATGACACCCATAAGGCCATAAAAATTTAAGCCCTATAAATGATTATACGAGCTTAACTTTGAAATTATCATGACCATAAATTAATGCCCATGAGGCCATTATTTACATCCATGAGACCATAAAATTTTAGCTTAAGAACCAATCTTGCTTGGAAGAATGAACATGTTTTTATTTATGTTGTAGGATCAATATAGACCCATTTGGTAAATAAACATGTTTAGAGTTTTTTTCTTCAATGATAAAATTGGATTTTTGTTTATCCTTTATCCCATCATTGACCAAGTCCAAATGTGCATGGTATCAATTAAAAACACCATGAACCTAGCTCAAATTTTATCCTAAAGTGTGGTTGTGTTTCTAAACATTTGACTAAACTTATGTCTAAAATATCATGCTTGGTACCCATATGTCCCACTATCTTATTTTGATCTATTATATCAATATAACCTCAAAATATTCAAGGTCCCAAAATTAAAAAGTTATTTTATAACTTTTTACCCTAAAGTTTTATCATATTTATTAATATGATAAAATATTAGGTTAAAAAATATTATACTTGATCCTTTATTATTAAGGGTCCCCTTTTATCATGATCTAAATTTACCTTAAACACTTTAGCCTAAATTTTATATGATGTTTATTAACATGAAATAAACCATAGCCAAAAGTATTTAACCTAAGTTATTATATGTCCTGATGCTAAATTAAACATCATGTGCCTTTGCAAGATCGATGACTTGTGTGAGATTGGAGGGAGATGATCGAATGGAGTGAGATCTTTATGGACTATTCAATCAAACCTTCAAAGGCCCAAAAGATCACCACATGGATAATGTGTTTCAACTAATGGAATAAACAAGGTGTAGATCATGGGAAGCCCCATAAGACTACCAAGTGGTATAATCATAGAGCTTAGTACAAATAATGACCAATAGCATTTAAATCTCAGGATCAAGATTAATGAGAAGTATTGATTCATGTAATATGATCTAACCGAGTGAGATGAGGTGGAGTATTCAAAAAAAAATGGTCAATTTTTTAATATTAATGGACAAAATTCCATGAAAAGTGCCATGTCAATGGCACGGTGATCCCACATGGGTAGAACATGACAAAACTAGAGATTTTATGGGTGTAAAAAAGCAAAGGTATAAATGCCAAGGTTTAAATCAAATATAAGGAATGAATTCACTTAACTATAAAATCCATCACCATTAAAGCTTAAGGTGACCTATAGAAAAACCTTAAACATATATAAATTCCTAATTCAATCATAATTTGATCATAACTGAGCTTGAGAGAGTCTCATTACTATCTGAGTAAGTGCAAATTAATCTAGATTCAAAATATAGACCAATAATGAGAATTTTAATCAACTCATAGTCATGGTGGCACATAAGCAACATAGGGATGACATAAATCTCTACTTAACCATATATTCAGAAGGAAGGGTCTTTAAGGACACATTATTTGATGCTATGGCATTGATCACTAGAAATAATAATTGATCCCATCTCTTTTAGATAATTGAAGAATTACAACCCATAATAATGGAGGATGAGAAGATTACATCCTTCAAGACAAGATATTATGACCTAGTTGTAGTACATATGGTGATCCTTCACCATGAAACAACAAAACCAAAGGTACTTCACTATATAGATTTCCTCTTTCCTATTTTTAAGGAATGTAAAATTGAAAAAGGTATGGTGATCAATGAGCATACTCAAAAATTCCTTGCCTATGTGTCTCCCATTACTTTTAAGAGATATTATAAGTTATCAAAGCCATAATTATGTATAACCACACTTAATTAATGGGCCAATAAAAATGATCTCAAATCCATCCTAGTCCCATGGTTGTATTCTAGAAACCATGTGTTTTCTGACCTTAGTAGAAACATTCTTATCAACCAATTTCAACATGGAATTATGATGATAATGATCTTTATGAAAAGGCTATGTGGAAACCCCACTAATACCTATGTTGATAGCATGTGGGTACCCCTAGTATACTTTATAATTGATACATATCTCACCCCTCTTGTTGGTGAAGTTATCAACTCATGTCTATGTAGGTAGATATTCATAGTTAGGAAAGGGTATAGGAAAAAATTCTACATGATGTCTTATCTCCTGGATGTCCTACTTGCCATAATTGATATCTCTATATTTAGTGGATGGTCATCTTAAAGGATATAGATAGTGTCCTAGTTCTATTCAAAATTACATATCTTCAAGTATAGAGACCATATTCAATTTATCTGTGATTGCATCTATCCTACCTTGTACAAGGCTATAACAATAAACCCAATGCCAAGAGTTATCCCATTGAAAAATAAATACATTGAGTCTATTGGGGATATTTTATTTTATCCAAATTGCACAATAATCAAGATTAAGGTAACATAATGCACTTCACTAAGACTACCAGTCCAATTTCCAATTAAATTCGCTGAGCAAGAAGTTACATTCTAAATATGTAATGATATAGATGGGATTTATAAAAGGAAAAGGAAATGACTGATACATCTTCCACCCTTGGATATTGGTATAACCATCTTCTAACATTAGGAAAACATTAAAGATGCTACTATACATAGAGAATCTATAAAATTATAGAATGATAAATTGAGAAAGTGGGACCCCAATGACAGAGTTGGGAAATATTTGAAGGCCAAACAAATAAATTTGACCTATGAGTATTGGCCAAGATTCCATGACTAAATTTACACCAAGGATACATCCTTCACAATAGTATTATATAGGTTAAAGAAACATGATATCAATTTAGAATCTATATTGATGAGGGACCAGAAAGGAAGTGATGACATTTAGCAACTTGGTCTGAGGTAGTACCACTTGTGAGGAGGTTAATATTCTCAAACTCTTCCCATGTAGCCCCAATCATAAGTGGAAGTCTAAATCTTAGAGTAAAACCTAAATAGAGGCCTAAATAAAGGAAACCTGGGGAGGGCACATCATCTTTAGCCTATCCCAATGAACCAAGATCTCCAATTGAGTACATTAATATAGTGGCATTGGATCTGAGTGAGATAGTGGAAGATGAGTTGTAGATGTTGTCCAATGATTATAAATCTGATGAATAAGAAATGAAAATTTAATAGACTCAACCCTAAGTTGAGGAGTTATAGATATAAAAGTGGAAGGAATTAGCCTTGAGCCTAGTTCCATTTATTCCCCCATAAAAGAGAAAGGCTAAACTTGCATTGGTTTAAATAGGAACAAAGAGACCCAAACTAACCTTAAATCATCCTTTGAGTGAGGTCAATGTCTTTAGTGAATGAAATATGTTACAAGGACCAACCTTTTTTAAATGGTTCATCTATTTTAAGTTACAAAATATTCCTACTCTACAACACTCTTCGGCCTTGACCAAGTCAGTGATCACAACTATCTATGATGATATCAAACCATATATAGTTACCTTATAGAAGGAGGAGAAGGAAATAAATATGGATACCCTTTGGGAGTCAAGTGGTATCCAAATATAGACTCTATATCCTCCTCTAATAACCCAATCATTAGTTAGATTTTGATTCAATCTAGAAACTATAGGTTTGGAGAGGGTGATAAAGAAAAGAGCCATGGTGGTTGGTGAAAAATTCATTTTTTATAAAGTGGAACCTTTTTTTATTTTAAATCTATTAGAAGGTTAGAATTTGGGTGAGGATCCCATATTTGAATAAGATATATTTGAATTATCCCAATTTTAATTAGCCAACTACAAACTAGAATCAAGGGCATGAAACAACAAGTTAAGAATATAAAGAAGTAAAAATAAAATCTAGAGAGATAGGATATTTTATATGTCATAGATGCTATGATAGACATATTTGAGGCATCCTTTTATGACATATTTGATTCCCTAAAGATAATAAAATCAAGATAGGGTGTATTAAGTCAACAAGATGCAATATCCAATGGTTTAATTACTCAGTGGAAAAGTTCAAAAGATAATATGAAAGATTTAATTAGCATCTTGATAGGGGTTAAAATCTTATGTTTCAAGACAATTATCCTTGCTTATCTCAACATAGTCATGGGAATATCTATAGATGATGGATTCAAGAATAAGAATATTTTGGTCATGTAAGAATTAAAGATCAAGATCCAAGGTAGGTATAGGGGTGATAAAAATATGATCATAAATATGCTATTAATAGTAGAAGAAAAGATAACTAAGGTAAGGAACATTAAGGAGGCCTTGGAGAGAAATAACAAGGACCTTGACGACTTAGCTGAGCAAGAGGATGAACTCTTCCTTGAACCTATAATTATTTGAGACTTATTGATGAGAAAAATCAAAAGGCATTAAGGTTACAATAATAGAACCAAGGGAATTCATCAACATAGGGTCCACCAGTTAGGAATATTCACTTTTATTAAAGCATTATAAATTTTGAAAAAGGTATATTCTTTTGTAAAGGCATGTGTAATTTGTTAGCACATTTTCCTATAGGTTAGTTTATTTTGGAAAGTTTAGTGTATTCTAGAAAATTTATAAAAAGGATATTTTTCCTTTAGATTTTTACACTTGTAAGTTAATGAAACTGACCGACATACTTCCTTTTTTCTATAAAAGGAGTATTGTCTCTTGTAAAGGGAGGGAATTTTGAGCCAAAACTTGCATACCTTTAAGCTATTAATGTAAGCAAGGAATTTTTTTTTTTTTTTTGAATTGGTTTTCATCATTTTCTATATGGTTTCTCTCTTAATTATTTATTCTAAATCATAGATTTGAATGGTTATTTTGAGTTTTGGGCATGTACCTTTTTGAATGCAAAATTGTTAACTTGTGCATATGCTAGGTTAATTTAAGGTTCCTTAGTTTGATGCATTTTATTTGCTCTGCATTTGTATATATGCATCATATATCTTCTTAAAAGAGTAAACCTTTAAATTAAACATGGTTCTTATTTGCATTATTTCTTATCTTTCTTAGAATTTTGCCTGATATATGTTGTGATTTGAGCTTGAGTTGTATTAATTCATATATCGGTTTTAACTAAATGCCTTGGAAACAATTTAACTTTGTCATGATGTCTGAGATGAAGATCAACAACACTTTTCTTCTCTACCTTACCTTACCTTTTTAATTCCTTTTTAACCATTCATTTTAGATTAAATATTGATTGTATATGTCCATATTAACTTAGATTTAGACTTAGATTTGAAAATAATTCAACTTAATTATCATAGATAATCTCCTTATTTACAAATATTTTTAGGCCATGATGGCTCCCAACCACCAACTAATATAAATATTGTGGAATGGTTTGCTTGTTCTACCATTATTTCATCATAGGTAACCAGATTACCACAATCTGCTACTCATGCTCTGAATTATAAAATGAGAATTGTTATTTAAACACTAAGTGCACCTATGATACACTTGGAAACATCAACATGACCCTCTATATTTTGAAAGGTCTATGCCTATTTTGACAATCTTATTTCATAGATCCTTTTATGTGCACATAATTTTCCGTTAAATATCAAATCAAGTGGACATTTTCACATGTTTAGATTATTCATACTAATTAATACTCTTCATAAGTTTTAAATATACATAATTTTTTAGAATATGCACAATTATTATAAAGTCTTGGGATTCAAGTATTTTTAATATCAACAAAAATGTTCTTTGAAATAATTAGATCTTTGAAATTTTTTTTTAGAAGTTGACCTTCAGCATTTTTTATCATGAGCATGAATTTAATCTTCATGAAAAAATGTTATTTAGAAATTTTGTTCATAGATTTTGTTTGCACATTTTGGTCACAAATTTGGTCTTTGACATTCATGTTCAACATTCTATTCAAAACTTTGATACTTCACAAATTTTGTACTTTGGTAAAAGCATTCAATATTTACATCTTTAGGGAAAATTTTTAGATTTTTTTATTCAAAATTAAGTCTTCACCAAAAGTGGTTAGCAAAACTAGTTAGATAAATTATTTGGAAGTGGTCTTCAAAAATTTTGTTCTAAGGTCTCGATCAAAATTTGGTCTTGGGAAAAATGTTTGGAGATTATGTTTTGAAACTTTTGGTTTGTAACTTGGCCTTCAAGAAAGGAAACCTTTTCAACCTTCATAAAATATGTCCACCATAGGTCTTCAAATATTTTATTCATGAGATGTATTTGCATCACAAAAAATTGGGATAGCCCTATTCTAATGAAACATCCAACACCTAACTATTAAAATCCTCATGGCATAGTTGAATTAGAGATAAAAGAGTGACAAGATGACACTTATCAAAGGAAATTATGTGGAATTATTCAAAAAATATATAAGGTCTATGTGGCATAGCCACAAAAATAAAGTGACAAAGTTCCAATTGAACGAGTTAAAAAAGTTTAGAGATGTTGGGAATTAATGGTGCATGAACTATAATTGAATACTAAAAGCTATATAAATGAAGTTAAAGTGAAAATCATACACATTAATCACTAATGATCCCAATAAAACCTTCATCCTTGAGAGAACTTGAATCCTTAGATGCATGCATTTAAACTATGAATTAATTTTAGAAGAGATAAGTTATTAAATAGAATAACTTGAACATTGTTAGTATAACAAATCAATAATGGATTTATATTCTAAGAAATTTAGGTGAGTATAAACACCTTTCAAGTTTTCAATCAAATACTCCATTTAGTACATGAACATCATTTTTTATTTGATAGTGTTTGAAGATGAACATGTCAACTACTAAACTCTATGGGACATAATCTAGAAGGTGGATGCACATAAACGTGAAGAAAATTTAACACAAGTTTAAAGGAAATTGGATTCATATTTTCTCCCACTTAAGCAACAAGGATTATACTTTAAAACAACCAATCTTGAGGTAATATCATGCATTGACTTATTGCAAGACTTATTCTTTACATGTAAGGTAACTGGGGGCACTTTTCTACATCACACAGAGCATAAGACTATTGTCACCTACATTTAGGATATGCCTTCAAAAGTTACTTATAATTGCCTATTGAATATGCCACATTTTATTTTCATAGAGTTGTAACATGGAAGAAGAAAAATACAATTGACAAAACATTAAGTGGATTATTCTTGAGGAAACTATTGTCCTTAAGGAAAAGTTGCTTGTACCTATAACAAAAATTTAGTGGGAGTATTCATTGGAATGGACCTTATGAATAGGCTATATTGATACCCTAACATCCACTTTCTTCACCTAGAGTGGGTTCCATTTCTATATTTATTAATGACCTTAGAGCTAGCCTTCACCTTGGGAGAGATAATTATCACCAAGCTATAGGAACAAGTATTGCATAAAGATAAGAGGAATTTGGGATGTCGTTTATACATGATGTATTATCTCTTAGATGTAGCCATGGTAAAAATATACATGCATAATATATCGATCTAGATCCCAACTCTATATTACATCAAGAATCAAATATGTGACTCTTACATATTGATGCAAATATATGCACACACAAGAAATATAGTTATAATTGTAGAGGATGTGTATCCTTAAGTATGGAGGAATATTCATTAGGCACCATTTCATAGAGTATAAAAAATCATCACATACACTGATGCCAAAATAGGAATACTAGCTCTACCTCACTTATATAGTGATCATAGTCATGGGGAATAAGGTTACCACATTACATATTTTAAAATATATGCTAGATAAATTATCTTAATATGAGATTGCATACCAAATATGGTGGTGCATTGATGAAGATTTAAAGAGTAAGAAGATCAAATTTTAAAGCTTTTATCTAATGATTGGTAGAATGTGTTATGTCAACCACAAACATTTTAGAGAGGTTAGTAAGCTTAGGGAATATTATTCATTGTCCACCTTAATACATAGATATTAGGAACCTCATAAAATCAAATCCAAGTTCTTGGTAGACCATACCAACATGAACCTTAGGACCATGAATTTTTATTTTTAAATACTAAGAGTGATTCCTAGGTCTTAGAAAGGGATCAAATGGCTAGATTGACTGAATAGCTTTTGAAAAGAATATAAGGATAGCCATCAATTTAATTTACAAAATCACAAGTTAGGATTCCACCTCTAAGAGGATGGGTTGCAATAAATGTTTGGAATAATAGGCCTTATTAGCCATCATTGGACAAAGGAAAACTGTCATAAATGCTACTAACCATGATAGATATTTTAAATCAAGAGATTAGGGTGAAAGAGGTTCCTAGAATTACAAGTTACCTTAGGAGAGTAGAGGACATAATTTGTATTGAATCTTTTAATTCAGAAGACCATACTCTTCCTGCTACTTCTTTAGCTCTTATGATTGTAAGTGTGGAAGTCCCAACTTTCCCCACCTAGATTATTTCCTCCTCAATTGAAAAGGTAACTCTTTATTATAAGAAGAAACCTAAATCCCATGGATTGAGAAAGTAAGGAGAGATCCATAGCAGCAATTGGAACAAGTCTAAGTATTAATAAAACTGGTCATGTTCCTAAAGAAATTGAGATAGATGTATAGAACATGGTCTCAAGGTTATATAATATTTTGGATATTATTACTTCAGTGAGGGATAAATTATCTGCCCACATCATTTAAACGTAAAAATGTTTAATTATTTAAAATAAGATGAAAACAAATTAAAAATTCCTTGTTTTATACACAAAAAATAAGGCTTAAAACCATTTGAACTTAATGACACCATTGGAGGCATCTAATTAACTCAATTTGGTTTTCATCTAAACACAAGAGGTAAGAGAGTGGGTAAAAAGTACACAAGAAATAATAAATTTTTTATAGATAATGAGAAGCTAATTTTGCAGATTTTAGATGAGTTGAATCTTTCCTAGGCTAGAGATGCTACCAAGAAATTAATAAGTAGAGTCAGTTTTGATCAACTTCTCTAGAAGTATTTTGTCAATTTCAAGAAAAATAGCCAAGGGATATAATTAAAATAAATTGAGGCTAAGATCAAATTTTCAAGGAAGAAGGTTACAAAAGCTGAAATCTTTTAAACTAATTTTAGAGCCATCATGGCTAAACATGCATGTTTAATGGAGTAGGCAAACATGGTGCATCATCCACTTTTTTAAACATGGGTATCATCATATTTAAATAGGGGGTTGGTTTCAAATATTACTATTAATTGGAGGTGAGGAAGAAGGTTAAGTCCACAACTTCCATCTCAACTCTACCTTTCAACTTAGATTCACCATCAACTTGAGTACCTCCCACCACATTAACTTCAACCATGCAATCATCAAGTTTGAATACACTTTAGTTATCAAAATTTAATTTTGTATGCAAATTTTCATGTATGATTAGTCAATGTAATTATAGTTTACTCATACTTCACATATGCATATGGTAGACAGTCTGAGACATTTGTAAGCATACACAAATTACATGGCATCATGAAGGAAAATCTAATCTTTGATACAATTATGATTAACTATCATTTTACATGTAGTTCTTAGCATAAAATTAGAACTAAGGTTTTGATTACTAACATGTAACTTAGAGTTTTACATGAACTTGGAGAATGAGGCAACCCCTCCACAAGTTTATTGATACATGTAAATCCCTCATTTCAAAGGGTTGGATAGTTATAAATATAGGAAGAAGTCATTTTTTATTGTCATGTAATTGTTTAGAAGCATTTAAATTCCAATTTTATGTAATTAAAGTGTTTAATTGGTTGTTTTGATTCAATAATTCAAAGTTTGCAATATCTATAGATAATTTATTTTGTTATCATTGGTATCTCTTGATTCTAATTGTGTAAAATCTATTGAATAATTAAAAAATATTTTTGATTGTATGTAAATAGGTTGACTATCTCAATTATTAGAGTGTGTAGAAGTGTTTTACTTTGATATAGTATTATAGGTGAGAGACATAACTACCCTTGATGCCTTTCTATTATGAGTTGTAATCTCCTGAGTAATGGTGTGCAATAACTACTCTTAAATGAGTAACCATTAACCAAGATATTTGATTTTCCTATATTATATCTTCCTATATTACATAATTATGTTTGTATGTGAGTGTACAATAGCTACGAGTAACAAAAATTATTTTTAGAAACACTTATACACAAATAAACCAAACTTAGAAGTAATACCTTGAGACCATAGAGATTTAATTTTTTCTCTATCCTTCCCTCTTTTTTGGAGTTTCTTTAATTAATATCAACCCACTTTAGAATAAGTTCCATCCATCCATCCAATTTAACTAGGTTTTAATTTCCTTCTTAGGTTAACCCACATGCACACCTGGTTAACAACCTACATGCTCATCTTACTATTACACCACATGGTTGTTTGACCCATACCTTCAATTCATACCCTAGAGTAGAGTTTACTTTTTTTAATATTCTAAAACATTAGAGGATACCTCATAAAATATGGGTTGTGAAAAATACCAACATCAATAGGAAAAAATATAGTGCAAGGAGGGACACTTGTGTGCCTTCGCTAGTGAGAGGTTATCCACTATATTTGGGTTTCACTAGAGACACCTAGGAGAGTTACCAGGTTTAAATCCCAAGATAGTCTTCTAGTTTGACCTTTATCAATATATTGAAGGCATGAATCTATATAAGTTATTCATGTATTACCTTAGGCCATAATGCCTTCTTTATCAAAAAATACCCAACTTATTGATCATCTTATAAATTAAACCCCTTGGTTAGTCAAATATGTTGTTATCATCCTAGGAGATTGTACAATCTACTAATGAATCTAGATAAGTACCTACCTTATTTATGCCATTCATGAATAAGAACTAAAAAGGAGCATATCAAATCTTTCAATGCTGATTTGAGGCTAATGATTGCCATTGATGAATATGTTTCATACAGGCTATTCCCATTCAAATTATTGAATGTTGCCTATGATTGGTACCTAAATCTTAAAGAGAACTCAATTAATTCTTAGAATGCATGTCAAAGAACTTTTATTTCCCAATTTAGACAATATACCATCCTTTATTTGTTGTATCAACATTTCACTAGTATGAAGAGGGAACCTAATGAGCCAATCTAGGTTTTTAATGCAAGATTTTAGAATATGTATACCTGACTGAGTCTAACATATAAACTAGATCAAGTTCCAACATTAGATAAGTAACAGAACACCTTATATCTAATAACTATAGTATTTATATGAATATTCATTATTGCCAACACTCTAGCATTAGCTTATGAATAAGCTATCAATATTGATAGACATTCAAATCCTCATATACCTAGAACCCCTAATATCAATGCTATTTTAACAAATTTTAATCAATTACCTCATGTGAATCAAAATTTTCCTACATTCAACTAAAATAATTTTATGCACTAACCCTTTTGATGCAGTAGACATCAAATCATAATTATGGTTATATGAATAATCATGTACAAATGAATGGTCATTAACAAAACTAACATCCAATCCCATACAATACTATAGTTTCCCAAAGTGCATATTCTACTAAAGTAGAATTGTATTTTATACAAAGAATGGTATGTAAGTTGAGTAATAAATTATTGAGAATGTAGAGGAAGATGGAAAATGATACTATCTAAAATAATAACCAAAATTATAGGTTCCAAAGGTTTAACACACCTTTCAATCGGTCTGTAACTAATTTAGAACAACAATAACCTAATCAATTCCTAGTTATCAATACAGTGGAAATAAATTATCCTAATTGGTGTAGAGTTAATAATACATAACAACATGGTGGAATTTATTGTGTATAATTCTATGTAAATTTTGAAATCTTCCAAAGATAGATGGTGAGACAAGATTTGATGAATAACCCACTCGAGTTCCACCTTGAATCTAGTACTTTAAACACTGTTATGGTATTTGAAACGCATGAGTCTCCTTTCCCAAGGATTATAATGAGATATAGGATAATTTTGATGCGATACATGCCTTCCATCAATACTAAAAGAAAAAATATATTATAAGAAATATGCAACCATTCAAAACATCTACTCCTCCAAATAATACCACTATTCCACTAAATCCAAAGGCATTATAATAATAATCCACCTCCTCTAAAAGGGAATGAACAGCCCTAGAATAAGGAAGAAAATAATAAAGGAGGATCCAACATTATTAAATACATGAAAAATATTACATCAAACATCACTCTTCATGAATTGTCTCAAATAACTAAACAAAAGGAGCTCTTGTGGAGGTATATCATAAAAAAGTATACTAAAGAGAAGACAAAAGTTTCTCATAAAAACATTATATACAAGAGTAAGCCAAAAGTTCCTACTTTATTATTGACTATCAGAGCTCTTGGAAAGAATCTTCATAATTATCTAGTTGATCCTGGATGTTTGACTACTATAATGCCAACTTTTATTTGTCAAAATCTTGGATTAACTCCAAGCCCATAAAAAAGGATGGTCTCACAGTTAGACAAAATAGTGGTGCCTATAGTTGGAGAAAAAATGATGTACACTTCAAGTGTCATCCAAGCCCCCCCGCCCCCACCCCACACACACACAGAGTCTAGACTAAGGAGGAGTCTTTATCCCTATAGGATATCCAACACAAGTTTATATATATATAATATATATATATATATATAATATATATATATATATATATATATATATATATATATATATATATATATATATATATATATACACACTTGTGTTGGATATCCTATAGGGATAAAGACTCCTCCTTAGTCTAGTCAAATATGTTGAATGGATATGTTGAAACCATCTTATCTCATATTTGGTTTTCATGGAGAGGTATTAAAAACTAGATTATAATTAATTAGGAACCAAGAATGAATCACTAAATAAAAAAGTATAATCCTAGTAATTAATATGTAAGTTACAAATCTCCTAATCTTGGAATTTATACCTTTATTATAAAGTATGAGGTGCATGAGATGAAGTTCTAGGGACCTTTCCAATTATGGACTCTCCATTTAAAAGGTGAAAGATCCAAGCAAGGGTTAGGAATTAGCATTAAATTAATTGATCAACAAGATAAGAAATATCTAGCAGCTTATAGGTTATAATTTATTTGCACTAATAATAGATCAGAATATGAGGTACTTATTTTGGGATTATAGTTTGCTCTCAAAAATAATGTCAAGAAACTACTGATATATGGAGAATAAAAACTAGTAATCAATTAGGTTAGGAACAAATACTAATGAAATTTATCATATTTGAAGAGGTACAAACACATATATTGGGGTTTTATTGATTCCTTTGAGGCATTCAATATAGTGGTCATTCCAAGAGAATAGAATCATGTTACTAATTTATTGGTGACTTTAGCTACCAAATTAGCACCATTATAAGAGTCCATCATGTAGAAGTTTTTCATAGAGATAGTACCTTGTCCATATGTTCTTGATAACATGGAAAAAATCCATGTCTTTGATTATGACCAATAGATCATCCAATTCCTAACTAACTCAGGATAATTTGAGTCTCAAATCATTGAAGATAAGGAGATCAATTATCTATGCTGAGAAGAATTAGGAGAATAAGGAGTCATTTATTTGAAATAAAAATGCCTTCTTTTAGGAATTATTTCTTTAGAAAGGGCATTTGATCTAGACCCCCAAGCATAGTAGTAAATATATCCTAAATTAAATGAATATAAGTTAAATAAAGAGAATTTAAGAGATGAGTGTGATCCATGCTAAGATAACTTTGGCCTCAATTTCACTCTAGAATAAAGATAAAGGATGAAGTATTTACTCACCCAATATAAACATGTGATTGCATAGATGTATGAGGACTTTAAAGTTTTTAACTTAGGGGTCATCACCCATATAATCCTACTAAAGCTAGACCATAATTTGTTTAGGAAAAGATAGACGATGGTCAGTTCTATTCTATACCTTCTTATCCATAAGGACATGGAAAAATTGGTAAAAGCAAAAAACGTTTTCCCTACTAGACATTATACCTAGGTGGCCAACTTAGTTCTAATAAATAAGAATAATGGGGAGATTAAACTATGTATTTTTTTTAGGAACTTGAATAAGGATTCTGAGAAAGATAACCACCCTTTACCTTCCCTAGATGAGGTGATCTGGATAGTAAGTGGTTCAATGAGTGATGTCCTTCCTAGATGGATTTTTAGGATATAACCAAATGTTGGTTAAATCTGAAGGCAAAATGAAGACTATATTTACCATAAAGTGCGGTGCTTATACATATAAAAGGATAACATTTTGCCTAATTAATGTAGGATATACCTTTCAATGGGAAATGGACTATGTATTCCAAGGGACAATATGTAAATGTATAATCATTTACATGGATGATATCACTATTTTTCCAAAGATAAGAAATGGTCAAGTAGGCAATCTACAATCAATATTTTAAAGATGTAGAAGGTTTAACATCTCACTAAACCCCAAGAAGAGCATATTTGGTGTTATTTATGGAAAAATATTAGGCCACCTTATCACCAAAGAAGTAATTATAATCATATCAGATAAAATTAAGGGGATTTCAAATATTGCACTCCTAAATTAAAAAAAGGAGCTCAAGTCCTTCTTTGGGAAGATAAATTTTGTGAGGAATTTTATCTTAGGGTTTGCATAAATCATCAGACCTCTAAATTCAATGCTCAAGTAAGAGGATAAAGTGGAATGAACATGGGAGGCCTAAAATTATTTATAATACATCAATGATGTAATATCTCAAGCCCTAGTTTTGATAAGCCCAGAATTTAATAAACATTTATTCTTGTATTCATTTGATTTAGAACATACCATTATCAATATGATTACCTTGAAGAAGGATGAAAGTGAGCACCCCTTTGCATTTATGAATAAAAAATTAAAATAAGTAGAGATCAAATATTGTATGGTAGATAAGAAAATATTTTCCCTTGTCAATGTAGTATAGAAATATTGGCTCTATATCTTGAAAATAAGATGATCACCATTGTGTCAAACCCTACCATCAAGCTCACTTTGGGGAAAACAAATTGGGAGAGTGTAGATAAAAATGGATGGAAAAATTATAAGAGTTTGACTTAGAAATCAAGATTTCCAAAATTGTTAGAGGACAAGGCATCATTCAACTCATGATTGAGCCTGACCCATGCATCACCATTGAGGAGGTTTGTGAAACCCAAGTATCTATAGGAGATTGGTATATTGATATAATTTAATATTTAATCACATGTAATTGTTCCCTATAACTCAATAAATAATAAAGGAGAAATTTGAGGCTTAAATATGCTCACTACATGATTATAACAGGGATTATCTATAGAAGGAATTATGAAGGCATCTACCTAAGATGTGTATCATGAGAAGAAACTAAAGAAATTATAGAATAATTACACCATAAGATATGTAATGGTCATCCCTCTAAAAACACCATGACCTATCAAATCCTCATAATGGGATATTATGATCCAACAATATTTAAAGATGCACATGTTCATGTAATAACATGCCATGAGTGTTAGGTTTTGGTAAAAAGAGAAATACATGAAACAATATGGTTGCATCTTGTTATTGAAGGAAGACAATATACTTAATGGGGTTTAGACTTCATCAATGTCATTAACCCAAATTATTCATATAACCATAAATTTGTACACATTGCAATAAATTTTTTCACTTGGTGGACTGAAGTAGTAGCTACAAGGCATTCTAGAGCACAAGATGTAATCAAATTTTTGGAGGAAAACATCATAACTAGATTTGGTACCCCCATTTACTTAATTTGTGATAATGGGCTAGAATTAAAATTAGTTTAATTCACTAAATGGGTTGATGATAATCAAATAACCATAAAGTCATCTTCAAATCATTACCCATAAGGAAATGGATTGGATGAATCAAAAAATAAGAATTGAATTGATGCCATTAAAAATTGAAAAAAAAAAAAACCTAGAGAGTGGCATCATCTACTAAAATATGCACTATGGGATGATAAAAAAATGATAAAAGTAGGCCCATCAAGGCTTTTCCTTATTTTTTAGTATATGGACAAAATATGGTTTTCCAAACCATGCTTAAATTTCCAAAATAGTAATTTATGTAGGAATACATGAAACAAAGTGAAAAAGTGGAGTCTTGATTGTTAGACATAATAGTGATGGAAGATTCAAGGACTGAAGCCTTAAAGAATTTTAGTAAACATTAAAACATAGTCAAAAGGTGGTTTGACTAAAGAGAAAAATTTTAATTATTAAAAATATCTAACCTATTATTTCTATGGAACAAATCCCATGAAAAGAAAAGAAAACATGACAAGTTTGCCCCACTATGGATTGGACCTTGTCAGATTTAAGAGATCTTGGGTAATAATGTTTTTCATTTAATGGACCTACAAGGTAATGAGCTAACATATTTAGTCAATGGATAAATTTTGAAGCACTATTTCATGGTTTTACCATCTGGAGATGTCCCTGAGTAACAAAAAAAGTTGTAGTAAAGGTAGGAGTAAAATATCTTTATTATTTTCATAGTTAGTTTCCCTACTTTTTAGGTTAGCATTTCTTATTTTGAACATATTAATTTCCCTAGATTACTTTCTTATTTTCTAGATTAAATGTCTTTTATTTTGTGGCAATATAATTAAATTCTCCTAGTATGCTCAATCAAGTACTTAATCTGTTGGACTTCTTATCCATGATTGAGTTTTAAATTTTAATCCATGAGAAGGGTTCCATAAGAAAGAAATAGTGTGGGAAGGACATAAAACAAAGCACACAAATCAATTTTATTACAATTTTTACACCCTTATGTTTAAGATATTTATAATTTAAGTATATAGTAAGAAAATTAATCATAATCATATTGCCATTGAATACTTCTACCAGGTACATAAAATCTACTCTCATTACTCCATAAAAGTTTATAAAGTTTCCTCATTTTCACTGGATCAAATGCACTTCTCATGTTAATACTTATTTAAGGTAGTAACCATTGATATAGATGTAGTTGGTAGGGATAATATGGTTAAATTATGCCCTCACATATATTATCTCATTGAAGTTTCTACTCTCCTTCTTCCAACTATATTTAAAAAAAGGAATGAAAATGAGGACCAATGCATCCTAAAAGAGTGATCAATAAACCTAAATAAAATCTAAAGGTGATCAAAAGCTCACATGATGAAATAATATCAATGCATCATGCATCATGTAACAATACAAGAGGAATTAAAAATAGGAACCAAAGGTATTCTTATCAAGGATATGGATGCTTGGATAGTAGTAGAGTAAGGCTTAAACTTCTCTAGTTTTAAATATGTTTTCAAAGAAACCAAAATGAAACATGTAGTTATCTCAAGTCTTTGCTAAAATATGCATAATAAGGGTAAAAGGGAAATGAAGTCCTTACACATAGATATAGGGTATGAGAAATTAAAATATGTTTTATGTAGTTTTTAAGAGTCTCTTTCATGTCTCTAATTTAATTATTCTCTTGTGAAATGGTTCATGTTTGAATTGGAATTGTTAATCATAGTTTTGAGTTCTCAAATACTCAGGAGTATCCCCCCTATGAGTCACCATTTATTGTACTCAGCATACTCCCATTATTTTTTTGAATAAGCACCCACTATATTTTAAAAGGTATAGGTCTATTTTGACAATATTATTTCATATATATTTTTATGTGCACCTAAATTCGCTATTTAGTATAAATGCAAATGGACATGTTTAGCTTATTCAGACTAACTTATTAATACTCTTCAAAAATTTTACATATACACAAGGTTTTGAAACATGCACAATTATTAAAAAGTCTTG
Source organism: Torreya grandis (assembly GCA_037957365.1). Lineage (NCBI taxonomy): Eukaryota > Viridiplantae > Streptophyta > Pinopsida > Cupressales > Taxaceae > Torreya > Torreya grandis. The sequence continues at coordinate 319,610 of JARHVA010007789.1, forward strand.
GGCTTCACATATTTTGCCTATCTATAAATGTGTTCTTCATGTAAATTAGGTATTTATAAATTTTTTTTAGAATTTTAACTTCGGTGTTTTTAATCCTTCATACCTATTCAAACTTCACAAAAAAAAATCTTTGAAACTTTTGTTCATATTTTTTTTCACACATTTTGGTTGAAAATTTGATGCATTCTTGCTCATATTTTTGTTCAAAACATTAGTATTTCACAAATTTTACACTTTAAAAAAAACATTCAACATTTACATCTTTGAGGAAAATGGTAAATTTTTTTTATTCAAATTAGGTTTTCAACAAAAGTGTTTGGCAAAATTAGTCAAAGAAATTATTCAGAAGTGGTATTTAGAACTTTTGTAAAAAAAATTTAGAGATGTTGGGCATTAATAGCACACAAACTAAAATTTAATGCTAAAATATATATCAATGAATTAAAAGTTAAAATTTTTCCCATTGATCACTAATGAAAAGATTGAGTGAACATGCATCCTTGAGAGAAATTGAATCCATATCCACCTATGTTTAAAATGTGAATTGCATCCAGAAGATCCAAGCCATTAAATAAAAGAAATTAAACTCTATGAACATAGTAAATAAAAAATGGATTCTAATTCTAGGATATTTAGGGGGTTTCAGCCACCTTACATGTTTTCAATCAAATAATCCACCAAGTACATAGATACTATTTTTGATTCGAGAGTATTCAATGATGATTATTCTAACTACTTAGCTCTATGGGGCATAATCAGGAAGGTGGGGACACACACATGTGAAGAAAATTTTAAAACCAACATAGAGGAAATTGGATGCATATTTTCTCCCACTTAAGTGACAACAATTACAATTTGAAATATCCAAACCTGAGGTAATGCCATGTATTGACCTAATATGGGATTTATTTTTTGTAGGCAAGGTAATTGGGGGCACTTTTATACATCACATAGAGCATAAAAATATCATCACCTGCATTTCAAGAGATGCCTTATAAAGGTACCTATACTTTCATATTTTAGATTATACATTTAATTTACATATAGTTTTAGCATGGAAGAAGAACAATATAATTGACAAAACACTAATCAAATGGATTATCCCTGGGGAAACTGTTGTCCTTAAGGAAAAGTTGTTGGTACCTATAAACAATTTTAGATGGATGTTTACATTAGAATGGATATTTTTAAAAGGTTATATGGATACCCTAGAATCCAATTTCTTCACCTATATTGGGTTCCATTGATATATTTATTGATGACCTCAGAGCTAACATTCACCCTAAGAGAGATAATTAGCACTAGGCTATGAGATCAAGTATTGTGTAAAGATAAGAGGCTTGTTGGAGGCCATTTATACATGATTTTTTACCTATTATATGTAATAATAGGTATATTATACATGCATAATAGATTGCTTTGGATCCCATCTCTAGATTACATCAATAATTGAATATGTAATTCTTACTCATTCATGCACATTTATGTATACACAAGAAATATAGTCAAAATTATAAGGACATGTATCCTTAGGTATAGAGGGACATCCATTAGTAACCATTGGATAAAGTATAAAAAATAATCATGGTCATAGGGAACAAGGTTACCCTAGTGCATCTCTCAAAATATGTGCTAGATAAATTAGTTGAACCAAAGATCACATACCAATTGACGTGGGGAATTGATGATGATTTAAAGAATAAGAATAAGAGCACATTTCATGTTTCTCATTTTATGATTGGTATAATGTGCTATGTTAACTAAAATCATTTTAGAGAGGTTGGTAAGCTCAAGGAATATTATTCATTAACCATCTTATCACACATAAATTAGAACCCTCACGGTCAAATTCAAAAACACATCCAAGGTCTTCGTATCCCATACCAATATTAAACTTATGACCATGAATTTATATATTTAAATACTAAGAGTGATGTTTAGGCCCTAGAGAGGGCTTAGATGGGTGGATTGACATAAAAAGTTTTTAAAATAATAAAAGGAGAGCCATTAATTTCAATTTTAGATGCATAGGTTAGGCTTCCACCTCCATAAGGATGGTTTGAAATATAATTTTGGAAAAATAGCCATTCTAAACCATATTTGTAAAAAGGGGAAAAAAATCAAACACTACCCATTATTATGACTATTGTAAATCAAGATCTTTGAACCAAAGGTTCCTAGTACTACAAGTTCCTTTGGGAGAGCAAAGGATCTAATTTGTATTAACTCATCTGATTTAGAAGACCATACTCTTCATATTTATTCTTTACCTCCTATGATTGAAAGTGTTGAAGTCACAACTTCCCCCACCTAGATGGCTTCCTCATCAATTAAAAAGTTAAATCTTTGTTAAAAGATGAAACCTAAATCCCATGAACCTATTGTGAGCACAACTATCAGTACATAATATATAGAAGGACCCATAGGGCATGATCAACTATCCACAAGAAGTGAGCCCATTGATGAAGATGAGGAGGAAGATTTGTAAATAGATATAATCTTGAGCCTCTAAGGAGACAAAGGAAAACCACCACTTGAAGTAGATAAATCATGTGAGGATATATCCCCAACTACCTTTTTAGTTCCTCTTGTTTTTACAATTTTAGTTGTGTCAATTATTTCTCTTATGTTTTTAGTCCATTTGGTTCCCTCTCTCTCAGTCCTGGTGTCCTAACATCATTGTTTGTTCCAAAAATGGAATCTATTTCTTCTATTCCTACTATCTTCATAGTCTCAAATATTTCCACAATTATAGTTATTTATTTAGCATCAGTTGTTCCCAATTATACTATTTTTACCTCTATCATTCCCTCAATTACCCTTGAGTATAGAAAATTTCATATTAATAAAACTAGGGGATCATTGGCAAGTGCATAATTACATGTGTCTTCCATCAAATTGGGATTGTTAATACCTTCTTCAAGTCCTACCCATACCACTATTTTAGTATCATCTAATAAGACTTTGAAGAATAATCTTGTATATACATTTCACCCTATGCCCCAATATAGTGGTGTTGATTGTTTAAAGATAATTTTGACATCACTATAAGACCCCTTACACGTATAAACCTTGAATAAATATTTAGGGGACTTATTTTCTAAGAGTAATACCAAGGACACCTAGCTAATTGATTCCACTCAATTGATGATCCCACAATGGGCCATAGACTTAGAAGCTCAAGCCTCCCTAAGGTCAAATTTGATAATAATTGAGCTTCTAACTATAAGTTCAATATTTGATAAATCTATAGGGAGTATCCAAAGAGTAAATAAGAGGAAGATAAAAGATGATTATAGAAAGGGCATCATTTTATAAGAGATACACTATGTCTTCTCTCTATCTAAGAGAATGAACATGATACTAAGATAGTCTCCTTATAGTTAAGATTTTAAATCTTATTTCGAAATGTAGAAGGAAGCTTTGATCAAACTTCATGGGGGGACTAAGAAAGTGAGGAGACAGATACAACAATAATTGGAGTAAGTATAGGAAAAATAATAATCTATTCATGATCCTAGAGAAATTGAGATAGATGTACATAACATAACTTCAAGGTTATATATTATTTTGGATGGTATTGCTTTAATGAGGCCAAATTATCCTCTCAAATCATTAAAAAAAATATTTAGTTCTTTAAAATTATATGAAAATGAATTGAAATTACGTGTTTTGTATAAAAAAAATAAGGCTTACAACCATTTTAACTTAATGACAACATTGGAGGCATCCAATTCCCTTAATTTGGTTGTCATCCAAACACAAGAGGAAAGAGAGTGGGTAGCAAGTGAAGATTCAATAATATTAAAATTTATAGAGTATGAGAACCTAATTTTTTATATTTTGGATGGGTTGAAGATTTCCCAACCTATATACTCTATAGGGTAATTAATAAGTAGATCTAATTTTGATCAACTTATCCTACATACTTTGGCCAATTCAATGAAAAATCTCTAAGGGATAGCATTGGAAGAAATCGAGGATAAACTCAAATTTTTAAGGAAGAATGTTACAAAATTTGAGATATTTTGGATTAATTTTAGATCCATAAAGACTAAACACACACATTTAATGGAGTAGGTAAATATGATGCATAGGTCACCTTTTTTAAACATGGGAATCATCATATTTCACATGGGGTTAGTTTAAAATATTACCTATAATTGGAGGCAAGAAATAAGGCTAAGGCCATATATTTTATCTCAAATCCATCTTCTAGATCAGCTCTGCCATCAACTTTAGTGCCTCCCACCATGTCAAGTTTAGCCATGCAATCACTGAGTTTAAATAAGCCTTCATTATCAAAAAATAATTTTATATGTAAGATTAGTAAATGCAATTATAGTTTATTCATACTTCACATATGCATGTGGTAGTTATCTTGATATATTTCTAAGTATACACACATTTCATGACATCATGCATGCAAATCTATTATTGGAGATAGTTGTGATCAACTGTCATTGTACATGTAATTTTTAACATCAAATTAGAACTAAGGTTCTAATTAATAACATTTAACTTAGAGTTTTACATGAACTTGGAGGATGAGATGACCCCTATCAAATTATATTTATACATGTAAATAACTCATTTTAAAGGGTTGTAAAATTATAAAGTACAAGAATAAATCATTTTTTATTATCATTCAACTATGTATATACATTTTTATTCCACTTTTATGAAATTAAAGTGTTTATTTATTTGATTTTTTCGATTCATTAATTAAAAATTGAAACAAATATGGATAAATAATTTTGTTATCATTCATATCTTTTGATTCCATATGTGCAACACCTATTGAATAATTAATAAGTATTATTGATTGTGTACAAATAATTGATTGTCTCAATTTTTAGAGTGTGTAAAAGTATTTTCCATTGATATAGTAATCTAGGTGTGAGACATAACTTCCCTATATTCATTTATGGTCTAATTTTTAATATCTTGAATAAGGGTGTGCAACAACTACTCTAAAAGGAGCAACCTTTAGTTGATATCTTTGAGTTTACTATATTATATCTTCATAGAATGCACACATATGTTTGTATGTGAGTGTGAAATAGATACAATAAAAACACATTAGTTATAAAAACACTTATCCATAAATAAACCAAACTTTGAAGTAATATATTGAGACTATAAAGCCTTCTTTTATTTTTGAACCTTTCCTCTTTTTTGGAGTTTCTTTAATTGAGATCTACCCACTTCATAATAAGGTCCATCCATCCAACTCAACTAGGTTTTAATTTCCATATCAAGCTTTATTTCACCTATAGGCACACCTAGTTAACAACCTACATGTTTAGCCTATTATTTCACCACTTGATTGTTTAACCCATACTTGTAACTCATTCCCTAGAGTGAAGTTTGCCTCCATTGGGATCCTAAAATGTTAGAGGATACATAATTAAATATTGGGGTATGCACAAGACCCAGATCAATAAGGATAAACTCTTGAGACTTGATATATACATTTTTTACTCTACCATTCTATATGTTGACTCTTTTTGAGATTCCTTGAGGCACATTGGTCCTCCATGGAGGAGCTTGCAATGGACATCACTTTTGTATAAAATTTATAGTTATGATATATATAATATATATTTTTAACTTATCCTAATTACTTATCATTCATGTGTTTTGGCTTTAACTTCCATGGTTTGATTTTCAATTTATGTACTCTAAATGATTAGGCATACAATTATGCACCTATATCTCTTTGATTTTGATATAATGCTATGGAAAATGATTATATATGTGAGAAAAATGTATGTAAATGATGTAATGTGATGTATAAATATATGAAACTATAAATTCACTAATATTTTTTTTATAGGTGATGACCTATTTATTTATTTTACACAACATATGACTTCCAATCTACAACAAGGAATGAAAATGAGAGTATGATAAATTTTATGTGATAAATAATGAAAATCATATTTTGAAATTTCATAATAAAAAGGAATATTAACTAATCCTTAAGATCAAATGGGAAAATTTACTTCTTTTTAGACTTACAAAACACCAACTTTATTAGTTTCATCTAGAGATAACTATTCCTCACATAATCAATATATGGGAAAAGGTTACCTCTTTTTAGACATAAGATTGTACTAAATATTTTTGAATAAATTTCTATTCAAACACTCTTCAATTTGATATTTATTTTTAATTTTTATTTTAATTCTCTTTGTGACCCCATACACTTAGTCTCATGTGACCAAGAAGACACATGGGCTCATCACCAAAGGCTAGATATAGGTGAGTAAGGGAATATCTCCCCAATGCTAACCATACACAAATATTAAGATACAAATTGTCAACATGAAAGGTTAAAAAAGGGAGAGAGATGTGGAATTTGAATTTTTTACTTGCATAAGCTTTTTATTTACATAGGTTCATCTATTTTTCTTATTTACAAGGCCTTTACCCCCAAATATTGGCCCTATGCAACTAATAAGATGAAAGGGATCATCACTAATGACCAAGATAAGAGAGTAAATTTACGTATTTTTTAGCATTATAATGTTATTGTTTATAAATCACTATAAGAGGAGACTCTATCATAGTAAATCCTCCAAACAACACTATAGCCTAACATTTTATAAGTTGTGCAAGAAGATGTAGGGAAAATAGATGTACTCTACTCATAAGAGCTAAGGCAAGAACCAATGTAATGATGATATTGAGAATGTTTTATATGGGGTGATAGGGTAATTTGAGAATGGAATGATGTGATATGCCACATTTTGAAATTTTTTATGTTGTGGGCACTAATAACTAAATAATCATCAAATAACACATATGATATGCAGACTAACATATAAATTATGAAAATGCAATGTGAATGAGAAAAATGTGATATGAAATTAATAGATATAAAAGTGTTTTAGGTGAAAATATTTCAAATATTCACTAAAATCCTTTCCCTATAGAGTGCATAATTAATATGATCCATTTTTAAAGTCTTATATCACCAGGTAGGGCCTAACCAGTTAGGTCTAAACTTCCAACATTTTTCTTTATTCTTGTTAGTTTTACTATTGATCCTAAGGACAATGTTTATTAAATGAATCCACTGCTCATGGAATTTTTTTGAATTGTTTAGACATGTAATAAACATAATAAATATTATTTTTTGTTATAGTGATCCAACATTCATCTAAAATTTCTAATTCAGCTAGTTATACCTCTCTATAATATTCATGATCAATAAGGCGTTAGAGGGAAACATGAAGCTAGGTATTTATAATTATAAAGGTATAATATATTCATATATAAATAGGAGTGAGTATATATTTACCACTATGGGTATCTTAATATTAATTATTTAAGCCTAAAGTGCTAGATAGAGTTGTAGGTTCCAAATTCATTTAGAATCTATGATAGTTTTGACCAAAATTGAATTTAGGGGTTTTTAGTAACTTTGGATTGAAAATTGGCCTATGGATAGTATAATTAGGTGAGTGGTGAAATATATAAAACTTATTACATAGATATTAAATCTCAAGGTTTTTAAAAGGGGACCCATTATTAGTAATGATGACGTGTGGGACCCCAAATTTGAGAATGATTTAGTTTAGGATAGAATTTGTAATGAATGAACCCATGATAGTTGTTAATGTAATATCATCCACCCACTTTATAAAATTCTCAGTCACCATAATAATTAGGTGATGACCATCCAGATAAGCAAGAGAGATCTTAGCTACTAACTCTAAACCCCACATGGAAAAGGGCCATAGAGTGATAATGGGATATAATTCCCTAGTTAGAATATGTATCTCATGTAAAAAATGTTGAATTTTATCATATTTAAATACATATTAGATGGAATCATGATCTAAAGTGGGCTAAAAATATACCATCATATATATTTTTCAAGTAGTCACATGGCCACTAAAGTGTCCACCATAAATGCCACTATGATAATGAAAGATAACCCTTTATAACTCCTCTTGGTCAACACATTAGATTAGCATGTCATTAAAGACCTTATAATAAAGGACCATATCTAAAATAATTTACTTGGATGTGATGATGTGAATATTTCTCTTTATTTATGAGTTGGTGTCTCAAGGTTAAGTTTGATCGATTGGGTAATTAAAAATATTTGTGTACCAAGGAGAGTAACTAATAACAAGTTATTCTATTTAGAAAATCAATCCATCAAGAAAATTAGTTATGAAGAGGTCATTAAATTAAAAAGGATATTAAAATAACCAATTCATAATGGTATATGCCTTAATATACTTTTAAATGATGTAAGTTAAATAAAATTCACTTAGGAGTGTAAGGAAGCACCTAAATTTCCTAGAGAGAGATGGTTAGGTTAGAAATGTACATAGGGATTAAGGCCTCATGATAACAATTGTTTGTTAATTGAGAATATAGTGTCATAATTATTTGGTCATAAACACTATAACTAAGAATTATTTTTATAATTAAGTGCATCACATCTCATAATATACAAGGGTATAAATGATGAAATAAATGGTGCATTCTATGCTAGTATCACCCTCTCGAGCCAACATGTAGGTAAGGGACACCTTAGTCACTCTACTATAATGTATCAATGGATTATTTAGCTTATGTATCATGAGTATGGTGGGGAGAAATAAGGAATCATTTTACTAATTTTAATGCCTCCTAATAATCATCTTTCCAAGTTAAGTCACTTATATTTTTAAGTAGGTTATTAAAAGGATGAATAACATAAGCAAGATCAAGAATGAAACATCAAATGTCTCCTAAATTACCTAGGAATGTTCTAATGTATGATTATTTTATGGGAGGGACCATTTCCATTATTTCTCAAATCTTAGTAGGGTCAATATCAATCCCAAACTATGAGATGATATATATTAGGATTTTTATGCCAGTGAATCCAAACACACATTTTTTTAGATTAAGAGTAATAACATATTTGATTAAACATGTTAAAATTATACATAACACCTCTAAGTGGTTTATTCATCTTCTCACTTTCCCTAAAACATCTACTTATACCTCCACTATCTTATGAATAAGATCATGGAATACGTGTGTCATGGTTGTTTGATATGTTACCCCTACATTTTTGAGACCAAAGGGCATCATGACATATCAAAAGGTCCCCCATGACATAGTAAAGGAGATCTTTCTATGATCTTCCTCAAACATGTAGATTTGATTGTATCTTGAGAAGCCATCCATGAGTGATATAAATTCATATCCCAAGGTAGTTAAAAAATTATGTCAATGGATGGGAGAGTGAAGTCATATTTTGGACATTCTTTTTTGATATCTCAGAAGTATATACATATCTTGATTTTAACATTATTCTTTAGGATAAGGACAATGATTGAAATTCACTTAGAATAGTCCACTGGCTCAATAAATATGGATTTTAAAATTTTGATGACTTCCTCTTTTACCATCAATGGGACCTTAAGATTGTTGGGCCTACAATTTTATTTAACTAGTTTTGTGTTAAGAATTGTAATTAGGTTGTGGGAAACCAAATAGGGGGTAAATTCCTACCATGTCAATGTAATAGAATGATAAATATTTTGAGATTTATATGAGGATATTATTATGGTCTTCCACCTCATTTTTAGATAGTGAAGACCTCATATTGATAAGTCTAGGACTCTCTTCTATCTTGATGTTAATGTCAATGGTTTATTCAATGAGGGAGAAATTTACCTCCTCAAAGAATTTGGGGGATAGGGAAAGATATATATATATATTTACCCTCCACATTGGAAAAATCATTTTCATCATCAGAGAATAGGTAATCCTATACATGGTAGTAATAATTGTAGTATTAATTCCCCAGGGATGATGTGGGATAATAGGTAAGTGAGAATCCACTCTTGTGGTGGAACTATAGGAGGTCATCACAAGTTCTTAATAACTCAAGAATAGATTCATATTTATTGGCTAAGTCAAGGATTAATAGACAATTATTTTCCTTGATATGGGTAATGGTTTGTTCATTAGGATTTTTTCACACAATAGGTTTCATACTAACTAAAACTATGAAATTTAAATCTAGTATAGTGGGATGAGGGTCAAATCATGAATATGAAGAAACCATGGACTTATAAGGATGGTTTTCTTACATAGGGAATGATTTTATAGAATTTAATTCAAATTATTTAGTTATCTCATGAAAAATGGCATTGTATAACTGAATATTTTTGGCCTTCATTTGATAGACCTCAAAACCTTAGTTTGTGACCAACTATGAGTTGCATTGGATCCTTAAGTTTTTGACACAAAAATTTTGAAATGAGAATGAAAATTAATAATGTATAATATTCAAATCCATTGATATTACACTTAAAGTCTAACTTGAAACCAAAAGGCATGAATTTCCCTTCAAGATAAATAAGAACTACTCCTACCCAAGAACCTAGGTAGAACTTGACCCCATCATAGTAAAGGACACATTGATCATGTGTATAAGGGGTATAGTAATATGGTGAATTTTATTTGTATTATGATATCTTGAGCATATGGATATTAAAAATTATTGGGCAACTCATCTTGGGGTTCCTGATTGTGAGACTCAAAATAATAATGATCATGCCCCCCTTGTGGGGAGAATAGGAGGTCTTATCTAAACTCAAAAGGTCTATTATAATGGTTAGGATGAAGGAAGGGATGTAATTTTATTAACTCATTTTTTTTATAATCTCTATATTGAGGTAGGTAAGTACCTTCATTAATTCAAAAGGTCATTTACTAGGCCTTCTCTTTGGTGTGGGATGTATGCCAACATAGTTAAGATCTTATTTTAGCATGGTGGTTATGAAAATATAAATAATATCTCATTTTAATACAAGATACACATATAAATGGTTATAAAAATTAAATTAATATTGATAAGACATGGGTAGTATTATTTATCCGATTTTTTATATGTGGGAAAACCTATAAGAATTCAGTGAGTGACTTTTAAGGGTCTTGTCTTTTCATGAGGGAAAGAGGGAGCCCCTGTTAGGAATATGTGGATAATAATGGGTTATAATATTTAATTCTATAGCACCTACTATCATATTATAAATCATCTCCTTGAGCATTGACATGGCCAGGGGAAAAGGAATGATTTAGTTGCTTATTAGAGGACTTGAAACATGATGAGAACTAAAAATAGGTGTAGACCAAATTAGAATGATTTATATATTAATAGGAATCAAATACAATAGTATAGTAAATCTAGAGAATTAATATGCCCATGTCATAACATGATCTAAGAGCATACTCTCAAAATGATCATAAGAAACAAGATTAAAATGTGAAGTGTGGATTTACCCTACATGGTTGAGAGTTGGGAGATAATATTTATAGTCACTAGGATGGTTGTTATGAAGGTGGAATTATTCATTCCAAGACACCTCTATCATACAAATATATAGTAAAATAGATAACCCCACTTGGGGATACTAGATTTGAGGCTCAAATAAATTTAGGTCCCCACCCCATGTGGGTATAATGGAGGATGAATGGAGTTTCCTTTTCTAAGAGATTTTATGATGTGGGTTGTAGATAGGGTGGAGATTTCTATACTAGTGATTGGTTCTAGATTAGTGATATTTTAAACTATAATTATGTCTTTCTCTTCCAACTTATGTTTTACTTAATAATAATTAAAAATGGATATGATCACCAAATATAAGGTCCTCTACTTACTATTGTTTTCACTATGAAATGATAGATTATAATATGATTTTATAGTTAAATATATATCTTACCATAGTAGTGCTTCTATATGAAGGATATGGCTATTGTAATATATAAGGTGAATTTTCAATAGGCCTAATATTTGACACTAATGATATTTAAACACTTAACTCAACAAACCATGTATTACACATCATATGACCTATGGAAAGAAGACTAACTTACATAGAGGCATGAAAAATAAGGACAAATACAAGGAAGTAATATCATTATCATAAAAATTGATAAATAACTCACTAAAAATCATTGTATGAAAGATGAAAATAGTATATCTTAGATTTAATTAATTTCAAAGTCAAGTATAAGTCTTAAAATTTGTATGGTTTCACCATAACCAATTTGAGGACACATTCAATGCTTTTTAAGGCTTAATTTATAGATGAATTACAAGAAGAGAGAAGGATAGGACAAGAAGAGAACTCATGAGTTTCATATAATCATCATATTAGTTACAAAATAGATAAAAAGTGACACCAATATTTCAAATAATGTGTTGTCATCTTTCCTCTTAGCCTTCTAGGACACGTGTTGTTGTAATTATTCATAAGGATGTCATAGGAGGCCATCTTATAAGTTTTAATTCTTTATTGACCATAAATAGTTATCATGAGTTACCTATATAATTATTTTGATATTTAAAATCTCATAAATTTACACTTTGAACCCTTGAAGATCCTATACTCCAACCTTAGTCTCTTGCAATGCTTCCTCTTCTTCTTGAGATTAGTATTAAACTTCATGAATTCTTATCTATTATTATCAAGTCATGAATTATAAATGATGGTATGATTTTATGTCATGAAATTATTATATAAAATATTTTTTCTTCAATTAATATGATATTCCATCTTATAAAGCCTTGTTTAGCTAATAGAATCCATCTTGCAGCTGGTCTTCACTCTTACTAGTTAATAAAGTAGAGAGAGATTGCTTGTCATGGAGGTTTCAATAGCTTTAAGGAATGAGTTTTATATTTATATTTGTTTCATTACTCCAATAATACTTATGTTATGTTTATATGTTTCTTAAGGTGTTTTGTAACTTCTTTTATCATTGAAAACTTACAGCCAATGCATACACCTATCTTCTTGAAGCCATTTCATTCATGGTTCTTGATTAAGAGTTAGTTGATAACTTAAATTATATAATATTACCATAAAAAATTATTAAATTAATTTAATATAATGATAATAGCTAAAACTTATCTCAAAGACCCTTTGAAATTGATTAGGAGAGTTTCTCCAACTGAAAACCCTGTAAACAAGCTCAAAAAGGAGCTTTTGAAGCCATTTTTATACAATTCCAGATCACATGTGCCATAAATTTGATTATTAAAATTACTAGTAAATTAATATAGGTAATATCAATGTCTTATCATTCATTTCATCCATATTGAGTGCTTGGAAGGCATATCTCTTCCATCAGGTCATATTCAAGGTTTAACACAGGTTGTAGGGTCACCTAGCTTCTCAAGGACACTTCATAAATTTGTATTATTTGATGAATTAAATAAAACAAATAATATTGATTTTATAACCCCCAATCCTTAAAAAATAGGCTTAGGATACCATGAACTTCCTCCTACAAGTTCACACATACTAGAAGCCACACTTTTATCCATATAGGCCTGACAGTGCATTTAAAGAGGGTTATTTAATAATAAAATGCATAAAAGTGTTTTGTTTTGACTTGAAACATTTTTTTGGGATATTTGAAAAATATTATTAAATTTTCTAATGGTTTTATCAATTAATTAACCCTTTAATCCATTAAAACTTGACTTAAGCCTTGAGTAAAGGTTTATAGATAGTCATACTAAAGTGACCCTAACAGACCTTCCAAATAATTTTATTTCATTATAATTGATATATAAATTAATGTAATTATATTTAAACATATAATTCACCCATTTATACTCCTAAATCCTCATAATACTCTAAAACATGTAGATTTCCTTCAATCTTCACACACAAGGTTGTGAGTGATCATTTAGGCCTTTTAGGCCTAATTAGTCTTCCCGATCCATTTATTGAATTAAATCACCTTGAAATTATATGAATATTTTATCAAAACCTTATAATTTAGTGTTTATATCTCATTTAATCTCATATGTGTTATGGATTTAATCAACCACAAACACACTTCTCTTCAATTCACCTAAACAGGCTTGTAGGTGCTTATGGGATTCATGACTATAAGTATGAGGTGGATCTTCTCTATTTATATTATTTAGAATTTTAATTTCATTTAAAAATATTTTATGGTTTATTAATACTCATCTATACTTATCTATATACCTTTTAACCTCTCATTTCACATTTCACATATGCCTTTAACCCATACTGCCTACAACCAACTTGTAGGTACTCATTAGGATTTCTTGACTGTAGGTCCAAGAAATTGGGTTTTTGAAATGATTTATAATTATTTAAGTTATTTTTATTGAAATTAACCTTCACTTATAATTTATTTTTTACCCTTGCAGCTTCTTGGTTCTTTAAAATACTCAATATCAACACTTTTCACTCATACTACCTATTATAGGACATTAGGTGGTTATTAGGACACAAACTCTCTTCTTTATTATTTTTAATTATTAACTATTAGGTTTATCCACTAGTGTAAATTTTAAAAAAATGACCTATGTTTTGAGATAATTTTATTATTTCAAATTGATTTCAAATACCTTAAACATTCATTTGAGATCTACATAGTCATCCTTTAGGATCATACCATCCATTCTATCTCACACAATCCATTTGAATGCAAAATGAGTTAATGCTATGAGCATTAATATATATTTAGTATGTTTGGATAACCATTATATATTATTGGTATATTTAATTTTAATTCTACCAAAGTGATATGAATATTGATTTCCTGTAGAAGCAACATTGTGTTTGCTACATGCATTATATTGCTTTATATGCACTTGGATATCCTTCTCTCACTTTTAGCCTAAACAATTTGAGTTTAAATTATTTTATATTTTTTTCAAATTTAAGGATGTAATTATATAATTATTTATAGAGACCATGTATAATCCCCATTAAAACCATTTAGTGCCAATATTGACCTAAAGGTCTGCAAACTTATAGGTTTTCAATCTTCTCTTTAGACTTGGATTGAAGGAAGACACTAGAAAATTTGAATCCAATGGATTTAAAATTGGAATAAATTATATTAATTATATTAAATTATATCTGAATATGTCACTTTCCTTCAAGGATCTTAGACAATGTCAACATATCCCTATTTGATCAGGGTTATCTTTACCACGGTTAAAAGTTCCAACTGTTCAACTATGCAAGCATGGTTATCTAATTTACTTGAAATTAATCCATTAAATTATGTATTCAGAGGTATAATAAATTTTTATTAGGTTTTATCAAATATTAACCATATCATTTCATTCATTAAATACACAAGTAAACTTCACAACTTTTTACAAACATGATTGTCATGTTCAAACTAGCAAATCAAGGCTATTGGATACTACACCAAACATGAACATGAATATAATTAAGAAAAAATTATATTAAAGGGTTAAAATATTGTTAAATATACCATAAATATTAATATCCATGCATTCATTAGGATTTA
This sequence comes from Torreya grandis, assembly GCA_037957365.1. NCBI lineage: Eukaryota > Viridiplantae > Streptophyta > Pinopsida > Cupressales > Taxaceae > Torreya > Torreya grandis. The sequence continues at coordinate 334,949 of JARHVA010007789.1, forward strand.
GAACTCTGTATTTAGAGAAAATTGACCCCGGTAGGGTTTTGAGTCCTCTTTATACACCTTTAACTTCTTAAAGATTGTTCATAAATTTAAGGAGCCTAACTAGAAAACCAATGCCAAAAATTATAAGGTAAATATGGTCCCCTAATATTAAAAATATATTAAGGTCCATATTTTTTTCTCCTTATATTACTATCGACAAATTGGGTGGCCTTTTGACACTGCCAGTAAGCTTAATGGAGAAAAGATGAAGTCTTTTGCATTGTTTGGATCTATAAATCCCATTTTTACAAGTATTTGGATTTGGAAATACTAGTTATACCTTTGAGGAGTTTTTAAAATTACAATCACTATAAAAACTCTACAAAATATCTCTAAAAACATGTTTTTTTTCAATCATTTGCATGTTCTACCTTTAGAAATTTCTGGGGATGATGAACCATGTGACTATCTAGCCTCCCATAAATTTTATAGAGGTGGAGGATTATGCCAAAATGTTTCACACCTTTATTTTCCTAAAAATATTTTAAAATATATCATTTGGACATTAATAAATGATGAATGGGTAGTTACACATAGCTTCCACTATTGTAAAATAGTTTCTTAAGACATTTGGAGGATATGTATAGACAAATACATCATGATGTCATTACAAAGGTGTTATATGATTTAAAAAAAACCTTATTCCATAATATAAATTTACATTTTCTCTTTCATATCAAGTATCATATCAACATTGAAATGTACAATGAGACTAAAGTAGATGAAATAACTTAATCTTATCAAAACTACCTTAATCTCTCCAAATTTATTGAAAATACAATGTGATCAACTTACTCGTTCTATTCCTTGGTCAATTTGGTCAGCTTTAGATCATGGTTGTTCCTTGAAGGGTCACCACCTTGCTTCTTTAAGCATGATTCCTCATTGACTTGACTTTATGCTTAAAAATAAATTTACCAAACTTACATCAAATAATTATAAACACATGAAGGGACTAAAAATAATGACCATCTGATGACATGACAAAGTGAGTTAACCCTACTACTCACTAGACCATCCTAAAGGACATTGTAAACTTCCAAGGAAGACATACTAACTATCATCTTAGAACTTGAAATAAAAATATAATACCTTCATAATGGACATAAATTTTTTTAATATCAATTACATCAAAGTTTTTAATGATACTCATTCATGGTATCTAAATTTTGGATAACATCTTTGGTGACCTCTTGGGATTACATGTTTGCTCTACATCTAGACTAGTGGCCTTGACAATCCATTGGGATATGGGGTCATGAATAAAACTTGAATTGAAGGAAAAACAAAAATTATACTTGAAAACATCCTTGAAATAAACTAAAACTAAACTAACTCAAAACACATACCACGCCCACACATGTGTCACAAGACACTTGGAGGAAAGATAAAAACTAAAAACAAATAAAAAACATGTGCACTAGGAACCTATGGAAAACAAAGACCTACTCTACTATGTAAAACATATGACCTTAGTATCATGGATTCAAATGTATCCCATTGACTATGATACTCAACTCTTCTTTATCAAGCCTTGCATGTTGAATTATATGTTCTTTGAAACTAATGAAATCATAGGGCCCACTTCATAATGTGTCAAAATTGGTATTCTTACCAAGTTTGGAACTATATTCATCCCATTTCAACACAATATATCCCTCTAGATATGATCTTGAAACAACCCTCTTATCAAAGGTCTTATTCTCTTTAGCTTGGTGGTGTTCCATGGTATGCATAACGTGATTTTTTTCTCTTCTAAGGCCATAAAATCTATAAATCTTATATCCATAGGATCACTCTCCATAATATCAAGTTGATGAGATAACTCAAGGGCTAGTAGATTAAGATAAATAAGTAGCTTGGCCTCTCTCCCATAAACAAGAAAGTAGGTTGAGTTTCCAATAACATTATTGGGGGTGATCCTATCATCTCATAGAGATATCCTCAACTTGGTGTGCCAACTTCTTTGATTATATTCTATTATTATCTTAATGATTATGATCAAGTTATTATTAGTAGACTCAGATATCCCATTCAATTGAGGGTATTAATTATAAGAACTTAGATAAATGCAATGCTTTAGATCCCACTTAATTGTTATTATACCACTAAATGTCAGTGCATTATTAGAAATTATTATTTAAGGTACTCCAAATATGGCCACTAAGCCTTCATAGAAGTCAATAACTAAATTTTCAATAGCTTCCTTGAGATCTATGGCTTCCACCCACCTTTTGAAATAATCAGTGGATGTAAGCACCCATTTATGGCCATTACTTGAATGTGGATTTATCATGCCAATGAAATCAAGACCCCATTACATGAATGGATGATCCACTTGAAAAGGATTGAGAGGAAGGGCTATAAGCCTTTTTTTACTTATGAAAAATGAAAATTTTTGACACCTCCTTATCAAATGCATAAGAGTCTTTAAACAAAATAAGAAAATAGTACTGAAACCTCATTACTTTTGATGTTATAGTCTTAGGTGCAAAGTGACCTCTAGCTAGTCCATCATGGAATTATTCCAATAACTGTCAATATGATCAATTTAACATATGTCAATAACATACCATTAATATCCCTTATAAAAATAACTCCATCCATAATACGGTATGGACTAAAATCTAAAGTATCTTCTCTTTGATCTATCCAAACCTATATGACACTCAATTGTTTGAAATAATCTTACCATATATTATGTCTAAATTGGAGAGAGTGAAGGTGAAGATATATTAGGATCATATTACAATGATAAAACAACCTATTTTTCTTCTTGAAGGGATGATACCAAGTGTTCACATAGCCATCTTCCTCTTACCAATTTAGTGGCCTTGATTTCCACATCATACTCCATGAATTTGGTTATCCATCCAACCCTCTTCTAATTCAATTCTTTGTTCAAAAGGAATTATCTTACACTTGGGTGGGTCATCATGACATGAATATTATTTTTAGACACCATATGCCCAAAATTATTAAAGATCCTTATGATTGAAAACACTTGCTTCTTAATGAAGGTATATCTCTATTTATACCCTTCTAACCCTTGACTAAAAAAGGAAATAGGTAGATCAATAAATTCACTATTTTTTTAAGGTTAGCAAAGGCATACAAGAACAAATCAGGATTAATCAATGTTAGTGCTTGTGCAATGGATTACTTAATGTCCCCAAATATATTTTTTCCTTATTTAGTCCAAAAAAGGCTTGGTGAGTATTTAACATGGCTATAGTAGGATTCACAAGGTAAGAAAAACTAGGTATGAACCTTATATCAAAGTTTATTTTCCCAAAAAAAATTGATAACCTTTCTTATGTTTAGGAAAAGACAAAGCCAAAATGGCTCTCACCCTTTTAGGATATATAGTAATCCCATACTTAGAGATAATGTGGCCTAATAACTTACCTTCATGAAAAACAAAAATACATTGCTTGGGGTTTATAAAGATTCCATATTTTATATACATCTCAAAAATCAATCTAATATGAGTTAGGTGATCACTAACATTCTTTGATAAAATTGTTAGTCATCAAGATAGGTTAACACCAATTAATTAATTAAACCTTGGAAAGCCATATCCATGGATATTTGGAATGTAGCCCCTATATTATACAACCAAGTTTCATTCTCTTGTGGTCATATGTGCCCCATTTAGAAGTAAAATATATTTCATACTGATCTTATTCCTTCACCAAGACTTGGTTATAACCTAAGTAGCCATCCAAGAGAGATAAACATTCAGAACCTGTAACCACTTGAAGAATTTGATCCATGGAGGGAAATGGATAATGATCCTTCAAGGAAAAAATATTCAAGTATCTAAAATTCACACATAATTTGATTTATCTAATCTTATTTCTCATGGGAACTAGGTTGGTAACCCATGCAGAGTGCTTAATAGGGAATATGAATTTTTATTCTATCAACTTGGTTAGCTCTTTTATCATTAGCATCTCAACTTTAGGATTAATAAGAATTTTTATTTTTATTGAAATATTGGAATTTGGATCAATTTATATAGTGTGTTGGGATAATGTGGGATCAAACCCCTTAAGATCACTATATTCCCAAACAAAGACATCAAAAAATTCTCTATATAAATTAATAAATGCAACTCTCTCAAATAAAATACATACATTTACAATATTAATAATATTTTATTTGAAGATATTCACCCCATCATGGTGTTATTATTTGGTATAAATTCTTACTTTATCTGTTGTCACTTGATTACTCTCATTGAATATGTTCTCAAGAGTTACTAGCCCTTTGGAATGTTTATTATACCTCAATTATACAATTTGATCTCCATATTGATGTTGTAATTTGGATTGTTTTCTACAATAAAACTTAGTTTATTTTTTAATGAAACATTATATTTTATTTTCACACTCAAACACTAGCCAATTGACATCATTATTTGGTATTGGTGGCCTCACTACCACCATGATATTATGCTGAGTTTTTGAGTTCTTGACATCATTAGAGATGTCAAATTGATCTCCTATTAAAGATAACCTATAATAATTTTAATTATCTTCCCTTAGGACTATTTGTATGTTTAAGGCCTCAAAATATTCAATAAGGTCCCATAGTCTATGATTGTAGGATTTCAAAAATGGGTTCTTGGCAACACTTTTACCTTTTACTTGGTGGACAACTAGTTCACTATCTCTAAAAACTTGTAATTGATTCACTAATTTTTTTCTTTCCCATTAAAGCCCATGTATAATTGATTCATTATTAGATCAATTACAATTAAAAATAAAATGAAATATAATTTCATAATATTACCTTTCATTTTAAGGAAAAACTAGCATAATACTTACACTCCATTCTTACTTCTTGATCCATCAAAGAACAATTTCCATAAATCATCACTATCTTCAATTGGGTCAAAAAGAGGGTATGGATATACCTTCTTCATGAAAATAATATCCACTAATACCAACTTGTTCTACACCTCTATATGGGTCGTACTCATTATTTTCTACTTCACACTCATCAAGGAAAAGATCTGATGTGTCTTTAAGAGGAACAATTGGTTCTTGGCCATTAGGATGATCCTATTCATCAATGATGGTGTAATTGAAATTTGAAAAGTTTAGCTTGTATGGATCAAGATTAAAATTAGACATAAGTTTAGATATAATTTTTAACCTTAGTGCCATATATAATTCTAATAGCCATATATGACCAATCAAATGATAAGTAACCCCCAATATTGGTGGTGAAGTGTCTTGAAAAGCAAAAATAAAAGTATGGTGGAAAATAAAATACAAAAAATCTTGAGAAATGGATACATTAGGATAAGCATGAAGAGTAAGGATCAAACCTTTGATCACACCCATGATCTTAGTAGTTGAACCATATAATTTTATGATACTTTTGACCTAACTTATTAGTTATTTGTTTAGGCATCACCAAGCTACTTTCCCCACTATCTATCATGTAATTATGCACTAATGAATATCTAATGATCACTAAAACATAAAAAGGAGGTGCCTTACAATCTTTTCTTGGCTATCCACTAGTAGGTGTAGGATTATTTATGAAAAGTACACTCTCTCTTATAGTTAATGTTTTTTAAAGGCTAAGATTTGATAATTACTATTGAAGTATCTCCCTTTGTCCAAGAAGAGACAATATATATCATATATGAATGGTTACATTGGCCTTCTTCATTTGGTCTATAATATTTATATAAGAGCTACTAACTCTTGGTTATCCTTTAGGAGTTTCCATAGTATTTTGAGGCTGCATGTTTGGGGTATGCAAGAACCCTTCACATTCCAATTTTTATGAGTTTATTGGGTCTTATGATCTACATTAATATATATTAATCCTTGGGGAATAGAATTCATAGTGTATATACTTTTACCCATCTCTTGATCATCATCAATTCCTCTCCTTTTAGACCTAATATTGGCTACTATATAAGTATCACCAACCTTACTTACGATTCCCAATTGATTAAATGTAAAATAATATCCCTCTTTATAATTTAGCAGTGTAAAATTTAATTCGACTTGATATCCATTGGTTATATCCTAATTTTAAACTTAATCTTATGTCATAGAAGGAATGATTCCATTTTGTGCCACACACACTTGATTAAACACTTCATTTTGATTAGAGGATTGATTAAGAGGTTGATCCCATTGAGAAGGAAAATCATTCTCTTATACCAAGTTGTTTTTAGTATGTAATAGGATTGATTATATTGATATGGGGTTTGGTAAGGTCTATATCACCGACTTAACTACCTATTCAATACCACCATATCATTTTTAAGGTTCTTGAGTGTCCATTCTACATCATTTGCTTTGTTTGGTTGACAAGGAGTAACCAACTCATGAATGATTATTATAGGAATGGGAGCAAGAGTAGGAGTATGGTTATTTATATCAATAAATAATGGCATGGAAGGCCTTGGAGATATATTTATATCTCGTATAATATTTTTTTTAGATTTTATGTCAAGGTCATATGTTTTGGGTAAGGTCTCTCCTCTCATGGATTATATCATAATATCTATGTCATTATCAAATGCCTTAAAATAGTAGAGGAATGCATAATTTTGAGTATGCATCATAAGAATTAAGATCCTATCCCATAATTTTTCAAACTTAGAATTGAAATATTGCATGAATTATTATGGATTCCTCTTGATATTACTCAATTTTTTATCTAATGACAAATGATCACTCTTGTCTTAAAACTTGTTACTCAAATTCTCTCCCAAATCATCCCATGAATTAATTTAATTAGGATCTAAAGTCCTATATGAATCCAAATATTTTCCCTTGAATGATATTTATAACAACCTAATGGCTACATTCTCTTGGGTGACATTTTAGATATTGTAAAATTTAGCCATATCTCTTATATGCTCAATGGGTGTAATAGTGTTATATCCAATAAAGTATGGGAAACTCTTGAGGGTTATCATAGGGATGTCATCATATTGTGTAAGGTTTAGAGGAGACCCACCAATGAAGGAAAAAAAGGTATATTTATAGCCATATTTATAGCCTTAGTAAGATTTATATCCATATTTATAGCCTTGGGAGAGCTCAGAGTATATTGGAAATGAAGCTTTCTTCTAAGTGTCTTATTATAAGAGATAATATGGAGAAATATCTTTCTCTTTACTAAAAATAAAGGTAATTAAAAAAAATCAAAAGGAATACCTTTGGAACTTGACCTTATTATCACCTTTTACATGAAAATTAGCTTACTTTGCTAGTCTATAACCAAAAACTAAGAACTATTGGAGTTTCTAGATGTTGCATGAAGGAGGTTGTTATAGATACATATTTGATAATACCAAAATCAATCTTAGACAACCTTGTTCAAACTAATTTCCATAAGGTATGCCAAAATTGTTATCTATCTAATTTTCATCCCTAGGAAGGTTTTTCAAGCCTTATTAACTAGATAATAACATGGGAATAATCCTAGGTTATGAGTGACCTAATAAGTGGATTTAATCTTTAGGTTTGGATAGCTCCCTTGATTATTCACCCAAAACTCTAAAAAACTTAACACATTTTCAAGGAAAAAGGATAAAAAATAGATAAAACTAATAAATAAACATGGAGGTGATGCACTAAATATAAGGTCCTCTACTTGCTATTATTTTCACTATGAAATGAAAAATTACAATATGATTTTATCGTTTCAAAATAGTTCTTACCACACTATTGATTTTATATGAAGTCTATGGATATTTTATTAGCTAAGGTGATTATTCAAGAAGCATAAGAGTAGACATTAATGATATTTTAACACTTAAACTTAGAAAACCATGTATTACACATCATATAACCTATGGAAATAAGACTAACTTACATAAAGGCATGAAAAATAAGGACAAATACAAGGAAATAATATCACCATCACAAAAAATTAATCAATAATTCAATAAAAATAAATGTATGCAAGATGAAAATAGTATAACTTAGATTGAATTAATTTCAAAGGTAAATAAAAGTATTAAAATTGGTAGGGTTTCACCATAACTAGTCTAGGGATACACTCAATGCCTCTCAAGGCTTCATTTATAGATAAATTGGAAGAAGATAAAAGGATAGGACAAGAAGAGAATTCATTAGCTACTTATTATGATTATATCAATTTAAAAATAGAGAAAGAGTGACACCAAACTTGAAAAGAATGTGTTGTCATCTTTCCTCGTAGCCTTCTAGGACATGTGTTGGTGTCACTCTTCATAAAGGTGGTGTAGGAGGCCATTTTGGAATTTTTATGCCTTATTGATATAAATCCTTCTTATGAAGTTACCTATCAACTTCTTGGGATATTTACAAGTACTTGAATTAACACTTGATACCCTTGAAGATCATCTATACCAACCTTAATCTCTTCAAATTATTCCTCTTCATCTTGAGATTGGTATTGAACTTCATGAATTATTCTCTCTTATTATAATGGCATGAATTCCAAAGGAAGGTCTAATTTTGTGTCATGAAAGGATTTTATAACATATTATTGCTTCAATTAAGAGGTTATTCTAGGTCATCAAGCCATGTTCAATCAAGGGAAACCATCTTATAGTTGGTATTCACTCTTGATATTCAATAGAGAAAGATTCCTTGTCATGGAGGTTAAAATATCTTTGAGGATTGAGTTTGATATTTATCATTGTTTCATGACTCCAAGTCCTACTTAGGTGATGTTTAGAGGTTTCTTAAAGTGTTTTGGAACTTTTTTTGTCACTAAAAACTTGTAACTAGTCCATACCTCTATCTTTTTAAAGCCATTTTATTCATGGTTCTTCAATAAGGCTTAGTTAATCACTTTAAGTCTATAATATGACCCTATAAAATTATTAAATTACCTAAATATAATTATAATATCTCAACCTTAGCTCAAAAACCCTTTACAACTGATTAGGAGAGTTTTTCCAATTCAAAACCCTACAAACAAGCTCAAAAAGGAGCTTTTGAAGCCATAACTTTGCTCATTAATATACATAGTAGAGGAATACATGTCATAAAAATGGTCTATCAATGATTTAAATCCATATTAAGTGCTTAGAAGGCTTATCTCTTCCATTAGGTCATATTTAGGGTTAAACAAGGGTTTTTGGATCACCTAGCTTTGTAAGGATAGTTCATAAAGATGTGTGATTTGATGAATGAACTAACATGAATAATATTGAGTAGATAAATCCCATCCTTACATAATAGGCTTAGGATCCCATGCACTTCCTCTTACAATTTCACATGTACCAAAAATCACCCTTTTTAGCCATACAAGCCTGACTGTGCATTTAAAGAGGTTTATTTATCATGAAAATGCATCAAAGTGTATGGTTTGGCCTTATAACATTATTTTGGGATATTTTTAACATCTTATGATATTTTAAAATGGTTATATGAATTAATTAACCCTTAAATCCATTGAAATTTTCCTTAAGACTTGAGAAAACAATTATAAATAATCATACTAAAGTGACCCTAGAAGACCTTACCAAGCATTTTATTTCCTTCTCATGGATATAAAAATTAATTTAATTATATTTAAACATATAACTTACCCCTTGATACTACCAAATACTAAAAAAACTAAAATACATTTAGTTTTCCTTCAATCTTTTCACATAGGCCTATGAGTGATCATTTAGGTCTGTTAAGCTTAATTAGGCTTCTTGATCCCTTTATTGCATTCATTAAACTTGAGAAATATATGAATATATTATAAAAAAATTATAATTTAGTTTATATATCTCCTTTAATCTCATATACCTCATGTATTTAATCAACCACTAACACACTTCTCTTCAATTCACTTAAATAGGACTATAGGTGATTATGGGCTTCATGACTGCAAGTATGAGGTAGATCTTCTCTCTGTAGATTATTTTTAAATTTATTGTTATAGGTACAATAAATGAGAGTGGGGGGGGGGTGAATTAGTGAGGCTAGATATTTTAATTTAAATTCCAATCCTTTCACACTATTAAACAATCAACATTTATCAACTTGATCAAGAAACATTAACAAGAGATCTCATTCATTCAATGCATACAAAGATCAAACACATAACATATAGTTCCTATGGGAAACCCTCATGGGGAATAAAACCCACTCTAAAGAATAAAACACATGTACTAATTTTCCTATAAGATATAATAAACAAGATATTGGTCAACTCTTTTAAACCATAAAAACCTTGATCAAATCCTCTTGACCAAAGGCCTTTAGTGAAACACCTATTTCACAACGAACAACTGCACCTAAAGAATATCAAGTCCTATATACCCTCCTTTAAATTTAAAACCTACACCTAATTTCTAATTTATTCAACACCTGATGATGGATCTTTGATTGTCTAACCCCTACACAAACTCCCTTTCTATCTTATATAGGCCTCTCACATAGGCATGCCACAATCTCTCTCTTTCTTCACTCAAACTATCCTCATAGGCACACTCAGTCCTCTTCACATATCCTAAAAAATAAAAATCACTATTATGTCATCATAAGTGTTACTTGAAATTAATACACAATAAAAAAAAATTTCTACTCATCAACAAACACACTACCTATCCTCTCTTCTTCACTTCAATGCCCACTACTCTCACACAAACTTTGCATAAGTAAATCTCATAAGTATTTTTAAAATATATAAATAACCATCTTTTATTTCACTATTTATATATACTTCATTAATTATCATGTCTTGGTTTTCCATTAGTCATGACTTAACCCTTAAGGTATATTGCATGTGTTACACTTAAGCACAACACACTTTCAAATAATCCTAAGTCACCTTTAAGGTCCTATGATGACCCATTCACATCTTTAACACTTCTCTAAGAAATATAGGAACATAAGGATACTTTAAAACATATAAAACCAAGATAAATTATCTATATGTCCCTTTTAAGTGTCAACAACCTTCACAATACCCTTCTACTCAGGCATAATTTACTCACAACATTTTGTACACATAGTCACCATGAATAAATACATAGTCTAATTGTAAAACTTTGTTCATACTAAATATGATTGTTCAAACATTAATAATTCAAAAAAATAATAATCACATATTCTAAAACATTATCCAATATCTAATTCATCATGAGACATCTAAACAACAACAAAACAAGATCGAACAACCTTCTCAGGTCACTTGCAGAACACACTCGAACACAGTCAACTTTGGGCATTCATGAATTTGAATATACATACTTTCAAGCCTTAAAATTTATATTTATATATGAAAATTGGATTCCTCTAAAAATTATATTTTTATACCATGTTCAAATTCTACATAGATCAAATGTTATGGCTAAAAAATAAGACATTAGTCTTTCCTTTGTTAAATTCAAATAATTGATTTCAAATGGTCACAGTTAAACTTTGGAACTATGCTATCATCTCGTATCCTCATAGATTAGACAAATCATGAAATATTTATCTTGTTCAAACTTTAACTCAAAGTTCACCACTACCCAAATGTTAAAATTTGAACACTTGGATTGCATGCAATCTTGCAATTTTGATCACACATGCTCCATCAATCTCTTCGAGATTATCATTTATTTAACAATGTTATACAGCTATCACTTTGAGATATTGAATTTAATACACACCATTGATATATATTAGTATGACTACCCACTCACCATTGATCCCTAGAATAATCTTGGTTTTTATCTCTACTCAATATTAATCTTTGAACACTTGTCCTTATCTCACTACTTCTAGAAATCTTGGAATAAACACACTCTATTGATCTTATGTATGTAGTTCGGTCTTTATCTGTGTTAAACATTGGAAATATTTATATCATCTCACTCAATACACACTATTATATCAATATTTTATGACCATTCATGAACCATTGTATATTCATTTGGTCTTGATCTTTAACATCATGTAAAATAGACTATGGGGACTATTGCTATCTACCTAGAAGGCCAACTTTAAACCTCAATAAATTTTTTTGCACTTAGATGCATGATCTAAAATTTGGACCTTATGATCTACTCACATAGGATAATCCAACCATGTGTTAAAATTCTCTTGAAACCTTTTGATGTGTGAGATATAATACCATTAATCTACTCACTCATATTTATCTACCATAGAGCCAACTATGTTAATCAATTACTTGGGAGGCCAACTTTGAATATGCATATCTTTTGATGCACATCATTGTGTGACCTAAAATTTAGTGCATACCAACTATGAACAAAACTTAAAAACCCATATTATTAATTTGTTTTTAAATATCCACATGTGTGAGATATACCCTCACCAAATTTTTTACTCGATTATTTCTTGCCTCATGTAAATTTGGCCCAGTATGGGAAAACACTATCACAGTGCTTAGGAGCCTAAATTTTCACCTACATATATTTTATCTTACTTAGCCACATGACCTAAGATTTAACACATATAAACTACGTAAAAATTTGATCAAAACCATATGACCAACACCACCTAACTCATCTATATGTGTGAATTGTGACATGAACAAATTACCTACTTAGATTTTCTACCATTGGACCAAAAAGGTCTAGAAGAAAATAATGATCAACTAGATGAAATCCAAACATACACACAAGTACTCAAAACATATAAAATATCTTATAGGACCCATTTTAGATGTTCAATACTCAATACTCATCCATAAACATCTCTATCCATGTCAAAATTTAAGATCAACCAAGCCTCCTTCAAGCATACTAGGATAATCACATTGCACACTATGTCATTATCACTTGACTATCAAGGTACTTCATTCACTCACTAGGACACCTCCATGAAATCAATATGACATCATTAAAAATTATCCAACATTTACTATCCTTGAAAATATTATAGGGTATGCTCCTCTTTAATTCTATAAAAACCTCCTAAACTCTCATTTCACATTCCACATATGCCTTTAGACCATACTACCTATAACTAGCCTACAAGTACTCATTAGGTATTATTGAATATAGGTCCACTAAAATAAGTTATTTAAAATAATTTATCATTATTTAAGTGATTTTTAATGAATTTAACCTTCAATCATAATTTATTTTTTACCCATGCAACTTCTTATTTCTTCAAAACACTCATCATTAACACTTTTAGCTCCCACTACCTACTACAGGCATGCAGGTGGTTATTGGGATAGAAAACTTTCTCTTATTCATTATTTTACCTTCTTAAATATTAGGTTTAGACACTTGTGTAATTATGGGAAAAAATACATATGTTTTTAGATCATTTTCTTCTTTAAAATGGATTCTAATTAACTTAAACATTCATTTGAGACCTTCACAGTCCTCTTTTAGACTCACATAGTCCATTCTAGATCACATAATCCATTTGAATGCAAAATGAGTTAAGGGTCCAAGAATTAATATATATTTAAGATGTTTGTATAAAACTTATATATTTTTTTATAGAGTAAATTTCAAGTCCACCAATGTGCTATGAACATTGATTTCCTATAGAAGCACCATTATGCTTGTTTCATGCATTGTATTGCTTTGTATGCCCTTGGACCTCTTTCTTTCAATATTAGTTTTAGAAATTTGGTTTTCATTTATTTTATATATTATTAAAAGTTAATTAGGGAATTATATAATAATTTATAGATACCATATACACTCCCAATCATAACCATTTAGTTCCAATATTGAACTATAGGTTTGTAGACATGTAGGTTCCCAATATTCTCTTTGGACTTGGATTGAAAAAAGACACTAAAATTTTTGACTTCAATGGATTTAAACTTATAATAACTTATGATAATTATATTCAATACTATATTAATATGTAACTTTCATTTAAGGATCTTGGATAATGATAACATATCCCCATTTGACCAAGGTTATCTCAACCATTGTTGTAAGTTCTAATTATTCAACTATGCATGCATGGTTATCTATTTTCATTGAATTTAATCAAATAAATGATGTATTAAAATTTATAAGTGATATTTATGAGGTTTTATCAACTTTTAACCATTTTATTTCATTCATCACATACATCAAAACACTTCATAACTATTTGTAAACATGTATGTCATGTTCAAACTAGCAAATCAAGGCTATTAGATACTACACCAAACATGAAAATGAATATACTTAAGAGAAAATGATATTAAGGGGGTAAAATATTGATCAATAGACCCTCCAAAATCATATTCACGTATTCATTATGCTTCATAACTCTGTATTTGGAAAAAAACCCTAGTGGGGTTTTGAGTCCTCTTTATACACACCCTTAACTTCTTAACGATTGTTAATACAGTAAATAAGCCTAACTAGAAAAACAATGACACAAAGTGTAAGGAAATTAGAGTCCCATACTATAACCAAGATATTTGGATCAATATTTTTCTCTCCTGAGATTACTATTCACATACTAGTTAGCCTTTTGAGGCTACCAAGAAGCTCGATGGAGAAAATTTTTTTATTATATTATTTGGATCTATAACTCCATATTTTGAAAGATTTTGGATATAAGAAGACTAAGGGGACCTTGGAAGAGTTTTTCATTGTCCATCAATACAAAACATCTAAAAAATACTTCCAAAATCATGTTTTTTCAAGATTATGCATGTTCTTCCTTTTGAAACTATTGGAGATGATGAACTAGGTGACTATCTAGCTTCCCATAACTTGTACGTAGGTGGATGATTATGAAAAAATGTTTCACACCTTAATTCTACTTCAAATCTTTCAAAATATTTCATTTGGATGTTAAAAAATGATGAATGGGTAGTTAAAAATAGATTCCCATGTTGGAAAATAGTTTCTTAAGACATTTGGAAAATATTTATGGATAAGTAAATCATGATATCATTACAAAGGTGTTAGATGACTAAAAAATACCCCTATTCCATGATATGAATTTCACATTTTATTTTTCCTATCAAGTATTATCTCGACATTGGAGTCTATAATGAGACTAAAGTAGATGAAATACCTTAATATTATCAAAACTACCTTAATCTATCCAAATTACTTGAAATTACAATGTGATCAACTTAATAGTTTTGCTCCTTAGTCAATTTGGTCATATTTAGATCATGGTTTCTCTTGAAAGGATCACCACCTTGCCTCATTAAGTATGATTCATTATTGACTTGAATTCACACTTAACCTTAAATTTATCAAACTTACCTTAAAAAATTCTAAATACATGAAGGGTCTACAAACAATGACCATTGGTGACAAGACAAAGTGACTTGAACCTACTACTCACTACACCATCCTAGAGGACCTTATAAGATTATAAGGAAGATATACTACCTATCATCTTAGATCATGAATGACTAATACAAGACCTTCATAATGGATATCAATAAAATTAAGATTAAGTACATCAAAGTTTTGAATGATACTCATTCATGGTAGCAAAATTTTGGCTAACAGTTGTCACTTTGAAGCTTATACATGATGATATTTTTACATACTTAGGTAAATAGATACATCACTAATATGTAAGGTACATAAAAATTTGGGTTTTGTTTGTAAGTTTCTAAACACCATCATTATGATGATATATTTTCAAATATCAAAAAGGTAAATGAGAATGGAATTAGGATTTTTCTTTTATCATTATTATGATGGTGGAGGTTTGACCTCATCAAAGAAATTATGGAAATATAATTTTCCTCCATGGGTGGATATGGTGATTTAACTATGAATTTAAAATAAGTAAGAGGATAGTTCTTTAATATACGTATTTATATGATGTGTAATAGACACAAATATAGGATATCAGGAAGGGCACATAGGTCCTGCATGAATAAGAAGAAAGAAATAAGTATGATGAGATGAGTAATAATTAATCACCACCACAATATAATAGATAAAGGAAAGATAATATATTGGAAGAGGAAGAAATTATTTTAGGCATTGAATAGTAACCTTCAAAAGTTCTAGATCACTTTTCTTTCATAGTTGTTAAAATTGAGAAGAAATAATGTGGGTTTTTACATATGGGTTTTTCTATAATCATTAAAGAAATGGAATGAATGTTTTTGATAGAACCTTCATTTAAAACCCTAGGAATTTCATGTATATAGACCTAAGTATGGGGCTTATCTCCACCCTTAGGCCTATAGATCTGAGTGCCAAGCTGCATATAACAAGATATGGCCTATATTATTTATTTCAAGATTTGATACTTGACTGTTATTACATCAATTTAAACATATTCAATGTTTCCTTCTTTGAAAACCTTTGAGTCATTACCAAAATAGGTTTTTTAGTCCAAATTTTTATGATATTTTATGTTTTCATCTATTACATGTTAGAGATCAAAAAAAGTCTAGATATATTTTAGGATATGTGTTCAGATTAAAATTTCCTTTTCATGAGTATAAGCACATAGTTTTTTTGTATATACTTGTACACATGCAAAGGTTTTTATATACTCTCTTTCACTCGATTTTGCAATAAGTTGAGACTAGGTTTATAAATTTTCATAGTTGTAGGTTATGTTAAAAATCTTGAGTATTATAAACAGTATATATAATGGATTTTAGCCTCTTATTTTGGTATGAATAGGGTAATAAAATGGTGATATATATAAATAATATAAAGAAGAATGAGTATATATATATATATATATATATATATATATATATATATATATATATATATATATATATATTGAAAGAGGCTTAATAGGTTTAGTTATGATCCTTAATAAATTAGATCTTAGAGGATCTTTTGAGGATGTATTTCATGGACCAAAAATAAAAGTAGTAATAATACCTACCATTGGTTGAGTTTTATTAAAAAAAATCAAACCAATCAACAATTAAAATGTCTCCTTTCAAGGCAATATATGGTAAGAGGTGGAGAAAAACAATCAACTTAGATAAATTGGAAGATAAAGTGGCCTTTGGACATGATATGCTTGATGAAATGGAAGAACAAATAAAATTAATAAGATAGATATTGGTTAAAGTTAATGATAGGTAGAAAAGTTATGATAATCTAAAAATCAAAATAAAGTATTTCTTAGTTGTAGACAAAGTTTTTATATGGGTCCAAACCCCAATAGAGTGCAATAAAGTTTTCTAAAATCAACAAAGTTATCACCTAGATATGTGCAACCTTTTGAGGTTATATAAGTGATTACCCTTATATCATATATGATTTCATTGCCGCCATATTTAGCTCAAATGCATAATATTTTTCATGTTTCATATCTTAAGAAGTATATTGTTGATCCTACACATATTTTGGATTAGAATGCATTATAGTTTCAAGATTTGGGGTGTTTATAGAAGAACAATTCAAAAAAATTTGATACTCATATACATAACTTGTGTAATAGATAAATATCATAGTGCAAGGGTCTAGTGGGATAAATATTCTAAAAATAGTGCTACATGGGAAGATAATTAAGAATTATTAAGGATATTTCCTTATTTATTCAAATATTACTACTATTGAATATTATTTATATTTTACTGAACTTTTTTTTTATTTCAAAACTATTGTTTAAATAAGTGTCATTGAGATGAAGACCTATTTTACGGTAGAATGATATAACATCTAGTTTATTTTATAAATTATTTAAGCATTAAATGATGGATTATGAGACTAATGATTGATATCACTATTATTTATTTCTGATTTGGATTGGTATATGTTGTTTTATTGACAATTATAATACTTGTTTCATGATTAGTATCTAGATAGATAGCTATTACATATGTCTTATGCTTTATGATCATGATTTTGTAGATTATTTGCATTCAAACACTCTATTATGGATATATGCTAATGATTATTTTGAGTTTGGACTAACTACAATTTTTTTTGATGAGGTGGATGTAGGACTATCTTTCCTTCACAATTAATTTAGAGGGAGCGTATCATTAGAGAGGGGGGAGTAAATACCAATAATGGGGGGTAGGAGAGAGAGAGAGAGAGAGAGAGAGAGAGAGAGAGAGAGAGAGAGAGAGAGAGAGAGAGAGAGAGAGAGAGAGAGAGAGAGAGGAGGAGAGAGAGAGAGAGAGAGGAGAGAGAGAGAGAGAGAGAGAGAGAGAGGAGAGAGAGAGAGAGAGAGAGCTAACACATGCACACACCACATTAAATTATTTGAGTTGAATAAATAGTATTTTCATTTTTTGTTTGGTAACAACTAAGGTTTGTTTGTTTTTTTATTTTCATTATGAGATGTGATTTTCACATGTGATGAACCTCTATTGTGTTATTTTATTTCTCACTACATTTTATCTGATAGAAGCATTAATATATTAATCTAGTTGATTTGCTTGTATATCCCATTTGGCTAATCACATTGTGATTTTTTTATATAACTTAGGAAATTATTAACTATGTTAGGATGTTTTATTTATCTTGTTTGAATATGTCTTTACAACCTTGACTATGTTTTTGGATATTGGTAGTGAATAGTAGTTATCTTAATCAAGTTGCTTAAATATCTATATTTTATTATCAAATAACCTATTGGTGACAAGACATAAAGGACAAATAGAGTCAAAATACCCCCCTAAGCAAGTTGATTTAATTGTCAATTTAAATCTTTATAAATTATGATATTTTTACATACTTAGGTAAATAGATACATCATAAACTTATAAGGGAAATAAAAATTTGGGTTTTGTTTATAAGTTTGTAGACACCATCATTATGATGTTCTATTTCCAAATGTCAAAAAGGTAAATGAGAATGAAATTAGGGTATTTTTAATTTGCCATTACTATGATTATGGAGGTTTGACCTCACCAAGGAATTGATGGGGATATATTCAACAACCATGCCTAGATATGGTGATTAAATTATGAGTTCAATAGAAGTAAGAATATGGTGCTTTAATACAGGTAGTTACATGATGTGTAATAGGCAAAAATATAGGAGATTAGGAAGGGCACAAAGGTCATGCATGAATGCCATGAAAAGAATAATTATGAGGGGAGATGCAAGAATGAATCACCACCATGAAATAAGATATAAAGTAAAGGTCATATATTAGAAGAGGAGTGATTATTTCAAGCCTTGAATAGTAACCTTCAAAAGTTTTTGGTCATTTATCTTTCATAATTATTAAATTTAGGAAGAAATAATGTGGGTTTTTGGATATGGGTTTTGATATATTAATTAAATAAATGGAATGAATGTTTTTATATAACCTTTAGTTAAAAACTTATGACTTTCATGTCTATATACATGAGGATGATGCTTAGCTCCACCCTCGGGCCTATAGATTTGAGGGATAAGCTATATATAACAAGATATAGCCTATATTATTTCTTTCAAGATTTGATACTTTACCATTATTTCATTGACTTAAACATATTCAATATTTCATTTGCTAAAAACCTTCAAGTCATTACCAAAATGGGAATTTTACTCCAAATGTTTGTTATATTGTATGCTTGCATCTATTACCTATTAAAGGGTTTTATTGAAATATACAAAATAAACTCTAAAAATCAAGATACATTTTAGGATCTGTACTCAAATTACAATTTCCTTTCCATGAGTATAAGCACATATTTTTTTTTGTATATACTTGTACATATGTAAAGGTATTTATATACTCTCTTTCACTCAATTTTCATAAAGTTGAGACTAGGCTTATAAATTTGCATAGTTTTAGGCTATGTTGAAAATCCTAAGTATTATAACTGGTATATAGAATGGATTGTAGCCACTTATTTTGGTATGACCTAGGTACAATGAAGGTTGATGGAGATAAAAGAATATAAAGAAGAATTAATATATTTATATTCATGTATATCTATATATTTGGTATATATATTTACACTTATGTGTTTTTGAAACAGTGTTATCAGGTCTAGTTATGATTCTTTTATATTGAAATATGTGAACAAAAATCTAAGTCATAAGGCAAAGTCATATCTTGAGATGTTATCCCAACTATAAGCTTAATTAAGTATAGTGAGTTGAATTAATAATTATAAAGAGATATTTAAGTCTAAATTAAATCATAATTTCTTTATGGAGTTGTATTCAATATTCAAGTAATTTATTAAGCATGTATATGATCTTATTTCCCCTCTAGATGAGTTAGTATGGTTGTAGGTGTTGATTAATATATCTAAGGATTAAATGTACTATTGTAGTAAATGTTTTAGTTATTTTACAACCTAGTTACTTGGGTCAATTCACATTAAGTGAATAATATATTGAGCTTATTTGAATTTAGACATATAAATAGATATATATATATATATATATATATATATATATATATATATATATATATAAATAGATATATATATATATATATAAATAGATATATATATATATATATATATATATATATATATATAAGAATCTATTTGTATGTATGTATAAGGATTTAATTGATCGATAAGGGGTAAAATTGATGGTAGATTATATGAATGAATTTTTAACCTAGACTATAATTACTTAACTAAAATATATTTGAGATACTATGCAATCCTATATATTGATGCATACATAAGTTACAAAAATCTATGTGTGAGATTGAATTCTACATGTATGTGGTCAAAATTAATATAATTTATAATAGATTTAAGTGTATATATGGAGGTAATGGTGTTTATTATAATTTTTTGGTTGGTAATGATTTTAAGGAACAAACTTATAATATTAAATGTTCATTCTCTAAGTTTTATAATTTTTATTATGGCTATTTTATATGTAGAATAAAGGGAGTTTATGTGGTTAAGCATAACTCAAAATGACTATATTCTAATATGGCCTTATTTTTATTAGAATTTTTTGAAATAAACTCTGTTATGAGAAAGTATGAATTGCATGGTTATCAAGTTGAATGAAAACTATTACTAGCTATGTAAAATTGTATATATGGGAATTATGATAAAAGATATGTTTAAAAAAAGATAGAACAATTTGAGTCTTGTTATAGTCTTAGAACATATCTAGTATGGAATATAGTGTATTGATAAATTTATGTTACTGCATTGGTGTTTAAATTCTTGGAAATAATTAGATTCATGATTGATGTTGTTTACATCATTTAATGTTGCCTGATATCAGTGCATGTTAAAGTGTATACATGATTTTTCTAGTGGGTAAATTATACACTTATATCATGATATTGCGTGATAGTCATATTTAGTAGTAGAGAGTTTTGTGTGAGTGAAAATGACTCAGATTATTAAATATAGATTGTATAATAAAAACTTTCTCCAAAGAAATGTTATAGTTGAGACATTGTCATTTCACTATACTTCTAGTTTACATGTGTTTATGGATATCATTTAGATAGAGGATTAGATTCCATGGTTTATTTGATTACTATGTATAATAGTGATAGTATAGACATAGGTTCTAGTTGATTTCTAAATATCAACACTATTCTTATCTGCCACTACATGAAGGGTAGGGCCACTCCCAGCAAGGAGGTGTATGGGAGACCATTGGTCCATGGTTGGAGGTAAAAAACTTGGATGATTTTCACCCTCTATCAGATGATTCAACCATTTGGGATTATACTCATGTTATATTATAGATCATGGAGATATTTGAATAACTCATTTGTATTTTTGTACTCATTGTATTGTATATGTGAATTTGTATTATATTGTAAATTATTCTTTGTTGGATATTCAATATAGCAATGGCCATGTAATTTGTAAATTATTCCAAATTTATAAACAATAGTGGATATAGGATTATTCATGGATGATTTATAGTTATATCAGTATTTGTTACACTTGATTAAAGTTTTCCATCTTGCAGTCTAATTTATTATTTGAACATTAAAAGGATCAGATTATAGCTAGTGGGTTAATTTTATTATAGCATTTATTAATTTAGATTCATCTAGTAGTCAAATAATAATTTAATCAAATAGCTGTAAATGATTTTATAAGTAATTTCATGTGATCAAAAAACATATCATAACTATTGGTTAACATAGTGGGGTCTACATACAATGGAAAATGAAGCTAATTTATAGATCAATCCTAGCTCAAAGAACATAAATCACACTTACCCTTCCACTTTTTGGTATATTTAGAAAATCAAGGTCATAACCAAGATGGATCTACTAGACCTAACCAAGGGGTCCCTTAACACAATAATGTCACTAGAGAGGGTTCCAAAGCCTCTAGTCAAGTAACACCATGTAATCACCCTAGATAGGTCCTATGTTTTCTTATATTCATAAATTAAATAAAAATTCAATTAGAATCTAACCTAGTACTCACCAAATATTGTGGAACAAAATGGGGGTAATAAACATAAAAATAGACACACATAATATATATAATTAAGCCAATGTATAGGAAAATTTAATGCATTGAGAGAGAATAATATAAGCTAATGAATAAAAATATATATAATTTAAAAAATAAGAACAAATTTAGGAGTAATTAACTTTAAAGACAAACCCACTAAGCATTAATCACTTCCTTGGCCAACTTTCCTAGCAAGAGGTTGTTGTGGTATGTAAGGATAAGTTATATCTAGGCTAAATAACTTCCATATGCATCCAAAAGACTTCTCCATAAGACAAGATTCATATCTCCAAGTGTAGTATTAAAACCCTAATCAATGCTCCTCAAGTAGAATGGTGGGTAAGAAGATGCATAATATATGATGTTATTATTATCTCTCTATAAATGGTAGAAATGATGTGTTGTGTGTGTGTGTGTGTATAATATATATATATATATATATATATATATATATATATATATATATATATATATATATATATATATATATATATATATGTATAGTTGAATCTAACCCTAAATGTTTTTAAAAGTTTAGTTGATAGAGTCAGCTCAATCGACCCTATATCATTAAGTGATAAAAGAAATTTAGGTCCTTATTTGGGTTGGACAAAGCTGACCTAGACCAATAATATGCTAATATAATTTAAATATAAGGTTGGCCTAAGCTAACATGATTTGATAAATGTCAAAAATAGTTATTGGCTTAGGTAAGGGCTATTTATGGTGGTGAATTGATTGGAGGAGTGTGTAAAGGAGATGTCAAACCTTAGGGAAGTGTATAGGCTATGTTTGTGTTGATATTAAGTGGTGGTATAGGACACAAAAATCTTGCAAAGAACCAATGGTCTACACACCCCTTTCTTAGTGCACCCTTTAAGGCATGCACTCAGAGAGATTAAGACTTGATGGGTTATTTCAAGAGAGAAAGTATCAGTAATTGATAAAGTTTAAAAATATTATGTGTATAAATATTCCCTACTTGAATCCCATCATGTGTCACATAGGTGTAATATAAGATGATTCTTTAGGAAAATAACAGAGTAACACACAATGTTGCAACTAAAGTAATTACATTAAGAAGTGAATAAGATAAATGAAAGGATAGAATTGAAAAATGTATACCTTTACTTAACATAATACTTTAGAAGAGGAAGTGAAATAAATGTGAAGGTTCTAAATATAAGTAACATTAGGAAAACCTATAAAAATTAGTGAGAAATTATTCTTTTTTAAAAATATACATGTAATATGTGAAAATATACTCTACAATATTAGGGTTACATAACATCTTATGGTTTGGAAAAAGAGGTAGTAGAAAAAAAAGTTATGGTTTAAAAATAGACTCTAGTTATAATTATTTGACATGTAACTAATTTTGAATAGTAAATAAAAATAGGTTGAAAATCAATTCATTTGTTATTTTACTATTCTGAGTTGAGAGACCCAATTTGAGCCTAAAGAGTGACCATGGTGAGGAGATGACAAATACGATGTATAGGATACATTATGGATGAAGTGGGTGAAATTTAGGTAAGGGAAGCATTAATTTCATTTTTTTGAGAATTTTAAATTTAAATTAAGCTAAATATGGAAAATTAGATGTTAGGGAAAATGTAAAAATCAAAACTGACCCTAAGGAATTTTTAGGTATACTAGGGGTAGAATGGAGTATTGGGTAGAAAAAAATTGGACCAATAAATTCCTAAGGAATTAATGGTAAATGGTCAAAATGTCACTGCAAATTAAGAATAGAGTCAACCTTATTGAATTAGTTTTCAAGGTGGGAAAAAATATAGGGATCCAACTACATAGCAGTGGGCTGATTTAGTATCACTAGAGGTGGTCGAATGCATAGTATTGGGTTGATCTATTTGTAAATAGGGAAAAAACCAAAATAGTACCTTATAACCAATACAATTCATATTATGTGGCTGATATATTTTTCTAAATGAGGCTGACTATGTAGTAAAAGGCCAATATAGTATGCTAGAACTAGGAAAGGGCCAATTTAGTATCAAACAAGATGATAATAGATAGAAGAATGGGTTGAATATATAACATAAGGCTAATGTAGTTTGGAAAAAACATGACAAGGTCGATTTATAATTAAATAGGATAATTATGTAGGAAAAGGAGAAACATGGAGAAATAAATTAAACAAGCTAATGAAGTAGTCAATTTGTAATTTTTTTGAGAATATTTAAGAATGTATTTTGTTATTACAATGTCAAGATATAATATGTAGACACCTAAAACTAGCCATTGATAACCTCCAATCAAGATTTTGACCAATTTCCATCAAAACGTACAATTTGGCCCAAAAACACTAAAGCACATTAAAAGATTTGAAACTAACATTTTCAAGTGCTGATTTTGTCTAAAGTATTATTAAATGGGGAAATAAAATTTATGGGCCAACTAACTTTTATCACATCATTCTGAGTCAAAATGCCAATTTTACACCTAGGTGCTCTATATTGATCTTTCTTATCAAATATCTTACACAAGACATGTGACTTTGTTATTTGGTGTTGGTAACATCTTAAATGGGATAATGGATCCAACACATTTGACATCACCTTCCAATTCTAATCCAATCAAATTTTGGACCAACAACAAGACATTCTAATCAATTTGAGTAATTTATACACAAAGTGCTTAAACATGTTTAAGATCTAATTAATCTAAATCAAGGCCTAATTAATAATTCCATGGATTTTTTTTGAATACTTGTTTTTAGAAATGAATATTGAATATCTACATCATTAGGTGACCTCATTTCTTGAGAAGACATCCCTAAGCCATAAATGTCACAAATATCAGGATTCATGCCTCCCATGCCTCATCAAAGACCTCCATGCCTCTTAATTTTTCCTCTATCCCAAATATTGATGAGCCTAATTATCAATTTTAATTGCATAATTGGATAAATCCTTAGCCACATATCTCAATCCTGAGATGAATAGTTCATGTTGATTTTGATCAATCTCAAAAATCTATAAATAAGAGGCCTTAACACATCATTTCTAAGCTTAATTTATATAAATTTATAATGTAGGATTGGTTCCAAAAGCTTCAATCAACTAGTGTTACCATGCCAAATTGATTCCAAGCCAAGACAAGCCACAAGCCGAAGGTGCCAAGGAGAGATGGAGGTAGACAAGCTTCCATTGCTAAGGACTTCATGAGCACAAAAATGAGAAATCCACTACTACAAAGGCATTTGGAGCATCCAAGTAAGGTGAAGGAATTATTTTATTTTACTCCTTACTTTTTAGTTTTATTTATCACTTTTTTTTGTTACCAAGCTCTCCCTAGTGTCTAGGCATAGAGAAGTTATGCTAATTAGTGTGTTTCTTTCATTTAGTTTTCATTTTGGAACTAACACCATACTACCCATCCTCTCTTGAGTCAAATTCCTATATCACATAATTTCATGCCCGGTTAGTAAGTGTAACCATCATCAGTTATATAACCAATGTCAGTCACTATGTTTTCTTAGAAACACAAACTTGAGAGCTATTTTAAAATGCTTGGTTTGGGGTCAAACTGACTCCATTTGGATGATTTTTTTAAAACCACGTGTTTTATCCTAAATTTTTATAATTTCACATTAGTTTAGCTTAAAATTTCATATATTTTTTATAATATTTGGAAAATATATTTAAAATGTTTCTAATTTAACATATTTTCTTTTAGGGTGATGCCTTAAGGGTAGACAAGTAGCTAGTAGATTTCAAGTTTGATAAGTCATGTTTTAGAACATATTTTGCATGTTTTAAAATTAATTAGGAACACTATTTTGGTGATTAAAGTAAAATTTAAGGTTATTAAATAATTTTTTTTAACATTAGTTTTCAAATTTACAACTAATACTAAGGGGTAAAATGAACACCACCTCATTTTCATTTGGGCTTAAAAATGAACTCATATTTCCAAGATTTTTATCTTCAATAGTTGCTTGATCTAATTTTTTTTTGGAAAAAAGAGGGATGTTACATGTATGCTCTTCTATTTTTCCCCTTTAGGGAACCCTTGGAATCAAAATCACCATTCCTATTACAAATAGCCTAGTCTAAGGCTTAGAAAGAAAGTCATCTAAAACACTCTCCAAAAACTTGTCAAAGTTTGGGTGACCTTGAAAATGACCCTAAAGTCATTTTATTTCATGTTTTATTTATTTTTATGCATCTTGTCTTATGAGGGGGATGTCAT
This sequence comes from Torreya grandis, assembly GCA_037957365.1. Classification (NCBI taxonomy): domain Eukaryota; kingdom Viridiplantae; phylum Streptophyta; class Pinopsida; order Cupressales; family Taxaceae; genus Torreya; species Torreya grandis. The sequence goes on from JARHVA010007789.1 coordinate 361,451, forward strand.
TACCTCCCAATATTTCTTTATGGAAGCTTTGACTTAGGGTTTCATCTCCTATTATTGACTTCACTTACTCCTTCTGAGTTGCACATGGGATGTATCTACATTTGGACATCGCACTACACTAAGTGATCAATAGGATGTAGTGGTTGTAAAAAATACTAGACCTATTTATAACTAGCCAATGTGATGGTCACCCAATTTCTATGCTTGTCTTTTGCATTCTTTGATGTGAAAGTCATTGTGCAATTGATTCCCCTAGAAACATTTGAAAGATTGATAGTTTAGTCAACCCCACATTGCCATACCCTTACTAGGATTTGGACAATTATAATTAATGTATGTTTGGATAATTTTATTATTTGGTATGTTTTGAGACTAAAAATTGTTTGTTTGTTAATAATCCTTGTCAAAATAATGCATTTGAGTTAAAGAGGGTATTGTTATGCTACTCAAAACATGTTAAAAATATTTTAAGCCTTTTAAGTCTTTGAAATATAACAAAGACCACATTATTAAAGTATGCTTACACCATTAGGCTACTTAATTTGTGTCAAGAATTGTTTACCCTTGTATTAAAAACCATTATTTCAAACCATTTTATGCATATTATTTAGACCTTTGTCTTGTACTGTCATGCTCTCCAATCGTGTCTAGCTTGTTTGGTCAAATCCTAGTTTTCAACATTGAGTTTTCAATTAGCCTTGTCAAGTTTAGATTTAAACATTGAATGATTTCTATTTAGGCCTTAATTTGTGGGGCTAATACAAAGATATTTATCTTTTGGTTTACATAACTTTTGTTAATTGATTACCTAAATTTGAAAAATATTGATGGTTTGATTGTTCAGTATCTATCCTTATGATTATTTGTGCCTTTATTGGGGAAAACATAGTCTTTCTTCAAAGAGGCTTTTGTCTTATGCCTTATGCCAACTGATCATGTTTATATTTGATTTCATGTGCCAGGTCTATGTCAAAGTTGTTTCCAAACTTGTTAGATAAAATTATATCACATCAACCTTTGTTTCAAGTCTAGATTTTGACACCATTTGGCTAAAATTCCTAGCATATGCCTATTTGTTTGAGACCATATTTTGACTCCACGTTTGGACAAAAGACCTAGCAACTCAACTTTTTGCTTTCCTGGTTTAGACCTTGTTTGGAAAACTTTGACCTAGACCTTTGACATGTCAGTTTTTATTCACACAATTGACTTTTTATGCATATGACATTTGACATTTGATGTTAGAATATTTTATGCCAAGTTTTAGCACAAATCATTTTGGAGATACAAATCCACTTTTAGACCATATTGGAGATAAAACTCCACCCCTTCAACCATGTTAGGCCAACTTTGAACCATTTTTCCTTTGGATAGTTTTTAAAAGTTTGTATAACTCTAAGCCTTTTTATTTTAGAGATTTCATCATTTACATAGATATGTCTAGCTACACTTATGGTGGAGTCACATACAATCCAAATTATGATAGAATGGCCATAAAAAATCCCACTAGCAACCCTTATAGATAAAGTTTTATAAGGATTTTTATTATTCTCCCTACAATACTCTATATGGGGAACATATTCAAAATCCACAAAATCCAAATCAAGACCTTGATTGGTATGAAGATGCTTGTGAGGAGGAATTTGAAGACCAAACTATAGATAATGTTATTTGGGATATGGATCCATACCCCCTTTGTAATAATTAGTATATGGAACATATTCAAGAACTAACTTATGATCCAACTCATAACTGGGATGATATGGTTTATGAGGAAGACTTAGATGCTTTGGCTTGTGGAAGCAACCAAGTTCCATGACATCCTTTTGTTATCTGATCATAAGCTACCCCTAATCCTTATTTTTATTATATGATATATCAAGCTCTATAATATCCAAGTAATACCATTACCATTCTTAGACCTAGTCCTTTGGCATGTACAAGCAACTAGGCTCCACAACACCCTTTCATCATTCTAGGACCTAGTCCTTTGGCTTGTGTAAGAAATTAAGCCCCACACTACCCTATCATTACCATTTTAAGACTTCATACTTTAACTCATGTGATCAATCGTGATCTCTAATGCCCTACCATTATCCAACCATAAGTCATTCCTCATCTAGTACTAATCTCATCCAAACCTCAACTGATCCAATCCTTTGAAGACTAAGGTGTGTTCAAAATTGGTATCTTCCAACTCATTGGAAACCAAATCCCAAACAACCAAACAATTCAAGATGTTTTTGTTGAACCAACCACTTGTGATAAGTCATATTTTGATGAATCATCTATTGATCTTATACTAGTTGTCGAGGAGTCTCACACTGATAAACCAATATTTGTCAAGTCACTTCTTAATGATTATAACCACCTTTGAGAAAATCATTACCTTGACCATGTGCCCATTTCAAGAGCCTCCTATTGATAAGCTAGTCTTTAAGGAGTTATCTCTCGACCTTTTTCCCATCCTAAAGGAGTCCCACTCTGATAAGCCAATTTTTGTGGAGCTCATTATGTTATCACAGGTCATTACTTATCTAAAACCAAACATTAAACAAGACATCATTGTAATAGATTACCCATAAAATAAAGAATCAGAGTTAGAGTTAGGTTCTATTCTTGAACTGACATTAGATTTACCATTAGAATCTAAATCAACATCAGTCTCAACATTAGATTCAAAGTTTATTGAGTTATAATTAGATTTAGAAGAAGAATATGTATGTGGCTATTACAACATTGGTTACACATGCCTTGTAGATCAATTTGAATAAATTTGTGATCCTTATATGGTTTTTAAGGATGAGTAATTTAGCTTCAATACAAGTTATCCTAGTATATTTTATGAGGATTGTGTAGCCTCTCCCCATTCCATTACTATTCCACATGCCATTACCATCAACCAAAATATCCATATCATTGACATTCCATCTCCCAAAAGTGTCAATTGGGATTGATAGAATCACACTTTATTAAACTGCATCCATGGTGACATAACATTTGAAGAAGAGTAAGGAGGCCAAGACCTCATTCATATAGTAGAAGAACATTCTCATAGTGAAACCTTTTTAGAGGTGCCAGGGGACAATCAAAGTGAAAACTCAACATCTTTTATTGAAACTTATTTGGAAGTGCTAGAAGACAATCAAAGTCAAAAGTCAACATTACTTAGTGATACTTTCTCTAAGGCACTATGAGACAATAAAGATAACTTTATTTGTGAAAAATTCTTTGAGGCACCAATAACTGAGCACAAAAGTTCTTCACTGATTAATGAAGACAAAATCAAAGATCAAATCAAAATAGCTTACAATCTACAACCTAATAAGATGGTAGCTACTCTCAAAATCAAATAATAGAAAAATATAGTGGTCTTATCAAAAGAACAGTCTACAACCCTGCCATAACCAAAGTTATGTTCAAACTAGAATCAAGAACATTATGTGTGATTAAACATCATGATCTTTATTTGTTTCCCCACTATTACCCTTTCCATTATCATTTACCATCCGTGGCCACACTTTCATTTATAGAGGCTACAAAGATACCTTGTCTCAATGTTTGAAGGAATCATAATCAATGACCAATGAAGATCACAAAATCATTCTCAAAATCCAAATCTACATTAAGTTCTTAACAGAGTAGATTTTTAGATGAGTTGTGGGCTAGAAATTAACATGATCAAGTATTATATTTATATCATTTGTTGATTATGACATGCATCTCCCCATCACCAAGAATAACAAAATCAAAAACCATACCCAGGATAAAAGCATGTACCATGCCATTGCCATTGTTACATATCCTTTTGTTATTGTCACATATTATTTCCATTTAACCCATCAATTTGGGGGCAAACCTCTTACCATTTTATCCAAATTATCAAACCATAATTATCCTAGATCAAAATTGTGTCATCTAACCATTCCATTTGTATATAAACCAAAGCCTATTTTTAGACATCCTACCCAATCCTATTTCAATCTTACTTCATTTAGTTCTTCCCACACATTTTATGAGAGGATTATGATCAATTTTCAATAATCAATCCAATCCATGTTTCAATGATAGTCTATGAAATTAGTGTGATAGTTGATCTGGCAAGATATCTTTCATCCTATCAAGATTGTTTATGTGAGCCTAATTATAACTGCCTATGGGTAAATCAGTATTTCACTAGTCTTGCTACTAATTATAATCACCTATGGGAAAATTAGTATCATTAATATATGCTATTATATATTATTTATAACCACCTATGGGAAAATTAGGGGCAACACTTATTTATCATGCATTACCACATCACCTTACCATTACTATTTTCATTTGACTAGCCATTTGATGGATTTGAGAACTTGTTAGGACCTAGTTGGTTTTTCCCTACCTTTTGTGTTTATGGAATTACTATGAAATGAGGTGATTTTGGGATTATGTGGGTCATGCTCAATTAATATTGAGGTCACCTCAATCCCCCTTTCCATACGCTCTCACCATTTTATGAGAAACCTAAGCTAAATGCTCTCACCATTTTATGAGTAGGTATCTTGTCATTCTCGATTGATTTAAGATACCTCAAAATTCTAAAAACATTAATAATATTTAAAAATAAAAAAATATTTGTCCTATCTAATCCTAGTCAGTTATCCTTGATCTGCTTTATTGAGACATGGTCATTGTTAGGATGCTTTCTTTTGCTTTTATTTTTAGGATTTTTGTTTGTTTATTTATTTCAAGTTGTTTGTTTGTTTGTTTATTTTTCTATTTATTTATTTATTTTTTCACTTGCCTATTTATTTTCTTTTCACATTATTGCCTTGACTCAAGCTATAGGCATTCATTGGGTGATTCCTTAAGCACACTATTATTGAGTCCATCCATATTCATACGTCAACATTGTCATCATGGTTTTTATAATTAGTGCATTATTTTTGAGTGTTTATTGAATGAAGAGTTAGTCCTTATGCATATCATGGCCAAGTCTTCATGGTGTTCTATCATTAAGCCTGCCATCACATACTACAGTAAACATTAGCTTCACAAAGGTCTATAATTAATAGAGCCACAAAATTTTCTCTTTAGCACCTTAGAAAATCATTCCATCCCACCCTTGATCAAATAAACCCATTAACCATTCTAGCTGTATCATTTATAATAAGGATGAGCATCTCCTCATTGGCAGGTATAACTGAATCTTTTTTATTGATCAATCTTATTCTTCTATTCATCTCTTTCATCATTTTGTTCCTGCTCATCTTTAATCTATATTCTAAGTTATATACTTGATTTATTCTTGCTAATCAGCCCTAACTAGGGAAAAATCATCTTTAGCCAATCTAGATACTTGTAATGATTATAATCTCCTATGGGCAAATCATTATTTTGACTTTTAATCTTGATTATAACCACCTTTGGGAAAATTAGTATCCTTTTTACATCAATGCATGCTATCATTTTCTCATTTGGATTAATCTACACCATAGGTTAATTCCACCTTTCTTCTTGTTTCTTTTTGAGGGACCATTCATCAACATATGTGACAGCCACTCCCTCGAGGGGCCATCATCATAGGCTTCCCAAAACCATTTGGAGATTTGTTCTTCAACCATATTATTTTTGGTATACAGGACATCTCTCATTATTTGAGAAGACATTTCTTTGCTTATAATTTGTAATGCCTTCCTAAATAAGAGCAAATTGTAGACACCTAAAATTAGCCATCAATAACCTCCAATCAGGGTTTTGACCAATTTCCACCAAAATGCATAATTTGGCCTAAAAAAACTAAAGAACATTAAAATATTTAAAACTAAAATATTTAAGTGCTGATTTAGGCTAAAGTATCATTAAATGGGGTAATGTAATTTATGGGTTAGCTAACTTTGATCATATCATTCCAAGTCAAAATGCTAATTTTTCACCTAGGTCCTCTAGATTGATCTTTCCTATCAAATATCTTACACAAAACATGTACCTTTATTATTTTATGTTGGCAACATCCTAAATGGGATAATAGATCAAATTCATCTAACATCACCTTATAATTCCAATCCAATTGAAATTCAAACCAATAATGAGACATTATGATTAATTTGAGTAATTTGTGCACAAAGTGCTTAAAAATATTTAAGAGATAATTAATCCAAATCAAGGTCTAATTAATAATTCCATGGAAACTTGTTGAATAATTTTTTTTGTACATGAATATTGAATATCTACATCATTAGGTGACCTCATTTCTTGGGAAGACATCCCTAGGCTATAAATGTCACAAATATTAGGATGCATGCCTCCCATGCCTCATCAAAGCCCTCCATGCCTCTTAATTTCTCCTCTATCCCAAATATTGATGAGCCTATTTATCAATTTTAATTTCATAATTGGATTAATCTTTAGCCACACATGTCAATCCTAAGATGGATAGTTCAGGTTGATTCTAATAAATCTTAAAAATATATAAATAGGAGGCCTTACCACATCATTTATAAGCTTAATTTGTGCAAAGTTATAATTCAGGATTGGTTCTAAAAGCTTCAATCAAGTATTGTTACCATGCAAAATTGATTCCAAGCCAAGACAATCCATAAGCCAAAGGTGACAAGGAGAGATGGAGGTAGACAATCTTCCATTGCCAAGGACTTCATGAGCACAAAACCAAGCAAGCCACTAATACAAAGGCATTTAGAGCATCCAAAAAAGGTGAAGAAATTCTTGTGTTTTATTCCTTACTTTTTAGTTGTGTTTGTCATTTGTTTTTTGTTACCAAGCTCTCCTTAGTGTTTAGGCCTAGAGATGTTATGCTAGTTAGTGTGTTTCTTTCATTTTATTTTCATTTTGGAACTAACACCATACTAACCATCCTCTCTTGAGTCAAATTCCTAGATCACATAATAAATTATTTATTGTTTGATATTTTTCAAAGATGATGGAGATTTTAGTGCCTAGTGGATGTGTCTTAGCTACCAAATTTATTAGAGAAGTTATCAGACATGGATATAGAGCTCAACTAGTTACCTTAGGTATTAGAGGCATCATAGAGATGAGATGGATCATACTAAGTGTTTATCTCATTATCATGTTCCTACGAGCATGGGAAAATTTTACCAACACTTTTTTATGGGATGTGAAAGGGGATACTATAGAGGTTTTGATCACCTTAGAGGATGGCCATGCCTTGCTTGGAATTCCTATTGATGTGATGTTGTTGATATGTGATAGATTAGATTTAGAGGATGAGATATAATCCTTAGCCCAATGGGTGTCATGTTTAGATATGATATATCATAGGTTACATGTTACCTTATTTGCTATTTATCTCACATCTATTATAGATATTAAATAGGCCATGATACAACTTATGATAGCATGAGTGTTGTGTCACATGTTGGATGGAAAGGTACCATTGTACATGATAGCCTTGTGTCAACCTATCTTAGATCAGGTTACCTTATATGATCTTATTTCTATCATTTGGGTCTAAATCATGCATGATATGCATGGGATGATGACCTAAGGGTAGAAGATATTGGGCCTCATCATTATGTTGAGCACATGGATCTATGAGAGATTCCTTATGTACTAAATAGTTGAGTTTCCCCATTTGGTTGATGAGAAGTTACCTTTGGATATTCGATGGAGGTAGGACCATGTAGTGTGTGTCATGCACCATGTTCTAGCTTTGTATATTATCACATGAGGGAAAATTATATTCATATTATTGCTATATGGCTAAGTTGGGCCATTGTTGATATATATTTGGCATGTGTACATATAATAGGCCACTATATTTTATGGATGGAGCCTCATCTAGTGACTTGTGTACCAAAATATTTTGGGTTACCACATCTAATGACCCCTATAGTAGTGTTTGATTATTGGGTATGACATGTTGGAGAGCTGAGAGGGAGAGGAGGCATAGGGGTACCTATCAAGATACCTATGATTAGGCCTTAGAGAGTTAGACCATTAGGCATGATATCAAGAGGAAATCAGTCTTAGAGGATATTAATCTATGGATGTGGATGTAAGATATGTGGGAGCATAATATGGATCATAATAGAGGTGATAGTGACCACCATACACTCATCATAAATGGAGACACTATCGACATGAGGACACATAGGTACTAGATATTATAAATGGGGATCCTATAATGGCTCTAGGATATATTTGGTCTATAGAGATGCCACTAAGGAGGGGAACACAATGGGTTTAGGTGGTGACTCCTAATTTTACACTAGTGCAGAGGTAACTAATAGAGGAAGTGTTTGGTAGGTGAGCAGATGAGGAGACTGTAGTTAATGATATTGGTACTAGTGAGATATGTTTTTATTTGTTTTAAGTTTTTGATATATAATAATATTTTCATTATTGGTTATTATATATAGATGATTTGAGATATATACATGATATATGATGCGTATTTTTTATATTTTTGTAGATACTACCATGGAGGATGAGGTCAGATAGGGATCCCTTATTATGCTTTGCACCATGATATTTTGTATGGGGTGTTATAATATTATCGACATACCACTTTATTTTATCTTGTGGTACCATCTACCCTAGATCATGTAAACTAGTTTAGACTTGTGGGTGAGGCCATGTAATAGATACAAGCATGAGATGATGGTTTGTATCCATCTGCAAGGGTAGGAGTTGGAGAGGCTCAAGCTTGATAGGCCTTAACATAGAAGTGAGCCATGAATATGGTGACTAATATACATCTAGGATGGGTATAGGCCTATGTTGCCAACCTATAGGATTAGGTTTCTAATTTGAGATCCCAAGCTACCTATTTATAGTGTACCATTCATAGGGTTCATTCACAACCATCGATGGGTAGTAAGGCTAGGACACAAGATAGACAAGATGGAGCATAGACTTAAAGTTGTAGCTATTTTATTTTGTAATTGTATTGTACCAAACTCATAATATATATGGATATTTATATTTCATTTATTTATGATTGTACTTGGATTTATATTTAGATGTATAGATATATTTCCTTTCTAGCACAAGTATTTTGATTTTGTTATTTACACTATGGGAAATATTTGATGTATGTTTTATTTTATAAAATTATGTGATACACACGCATGGTTAAAAATAAAAGGCAAAATGATTTGGAAAAGTATAAATAATCAAAACAAATGTAATACACACTATATCACAATGGGAAATGTGTGAACACAAAAGATGAATAAGGTATAATAAACCAAATTGGTAAAAAGGATAACAATTTTTTTCAAACCATGTAAAAAATTTGAACCTTTTAAAAAAACTAATCAAACTATATCACATTGGGAAGTATGAAAATTTATAATAAAATGGAAGATACATGAAAGCTGAATGTATAAAGCAATCAAACCATAAATTTAATTAATCATACTAAATCAAGTTAGGAAGTATGAAAAGAGAAATAAAATTTAAGTGTAAATCAAATTAATCATACTAAATCAAGTTGGTAAGTATGATAAATTTAATAAAATGGTTGTAAAACATACATGAAATTAGAAAATAAGAATATAAAAGTGAAGCAATTATGAAGTAAGCATAAAACATAATAAGTCAAGATGAGAAGTATGTAAATTAAGTGTAAATCATAATATAACACAAATTATCTCAAATTAGAATCATACAATTTTATTATGACTTGGTTATAGTATGAATTGGGTATTATAATATTTTATGAGGAGGTCCTGGTCCTATCCATGGTCTTACACTACAACTCATAAAAGAAACACGAATGAGGTGGAAATAACTATGAGAATGATTTTAAAAGATGTTTTTAATGTGGTAATTTGTGAGGAGGGCTTAGTCCTATCTATGGTATTAAACTATAACTCACAAGGGGAAAACCAATGAGGTGAATGATGATAATGGTAAAAACAAGGAAATGTTTTATTATGGTAATTTGTGAGGATGTCTTGGTCTTATCCATGGTTTTAAAATGTAACTCACAAAGGAAAACCCTAGGGAGAATGATTATTTATTAATATAATCTTAATCAAGGGGAAATATTAGGATTATTTTAATGAAAGAGGGAATGTAGAAATCATGACATAAGCAGCTATGAGGAAACCTCAGGAAACATGAGGCATACTAGGTATAAAGGAGAGACACTAAGAGTCTAGTGACCATAAAAATACAAAGGATAATAAGATCAACTAATGATGGTTATATGATCAAGTAAAGTAAAATGGACATACCTTCCCACAACATGTTGCCTATTCCTTAGGACCTCTTATAGAACCATTGGTCTATTGTGAAGATTAGGTACTTATGTGAGAAAGTAGGTTGAACTTACAATTTTTTTTATTCTCCTATCCCAATATACTAGCCTACCACACCCTAATGGACCTCAACTCTATCATGAGGCCAACTATGGAGTTTGAGCTTCAACTAAAAATAAGAGATGTACTATGAATCACATCTTTTGGTGTGATTATACTTTTGAATTTGTATGCTACCTTTTTGAATAATCTCCTTTTGTTTAAATGATTTATATTTTAAATTTTTTATGGATTTTATGATTCCTCCTCCATACGGGCTTGTAATAACCAACATGAGTGATAGAAGTGATACACGTAAATGAGAGATTTAGACATTGGTTTAAAGGAGACTAAGTAACCAAATATATGATTGACTAAACACTTAGGCATATCTATGAACCAATATGTAATCTCAAGTTTCAACCATATACATGATTAGTATGTGAAATGAAAATAAAGGACGAAAGGAGATCCAAAGTAGATCTACTTATGTTAGTAGTATAATTAGAAGTCTTGTTTACTAACCGATCATATGGTAGAGATAAAATATTAATGTAATAAAGGTTATATAGCCAAGTAACAATAATAATTATCTTATTTTTGAGTGAGATAAAATAGAAACTAATCATTGAAAAAGAAAATGAATCTATTAAATAAGTGAACTCATAAGTATAATTATTCATTCATGAAAATAATGATAAGAATTTATAAGAAAGGTAAAATTAAATTAAACCATTTAAAAAACATAAAGAATAATATAATGATCCATGTAAAATAGATAAGTGAAACCAAATTTGACATATAGCCAGGTGTACGAGAGATATAAAAATGCATCACAAATCCATTCCAAATCATAACATAGAAAAATGTTAAATAAAACCATATCATGTTCATAAATATTGATATATTTGACCATAAATATTATCCATAACATCCAAAACATCTTTATGAAGCTAAATTATGATGATACCTAGAGTTTCATCAATCTTCATAGAAAGTTGTACAAAGACTTCCTTCCATATCTACTCAACTAAAAATGTAGGTGTATTTGACAAAGATTAATTCTCATGTGGGATATCATGCATAGGATAATAAGGAGAGGAATGAATATATGAATGGGAGTAATATTTGTGGGGTAGTAAAGAGGTGAAACCTATGGAGAAAGATAAGCCTTCTTACATGTATGACCTTTATAAGGAGGAATGAATAGTGTGGGTGCCAACTATGGGAAATCATGAAAGTGACACTAGATAATGTAGTATAAATAAATATGATGTGTACATAACTTATGATAAAGATATTATAATTCCCCACATTTAGGGATATACTCGAGTAATAGCTTACGAGGAGGTATGGCCTTTTATTTGGGTTGAGCACTGGCTAGGTTTAATGTGTAAGTATATTACCTAAAATTGTATAAATGAGTTAAAGAGTTTTTATATATCATGTGAAAGAAACAAATACATTTATTAGTAGACTTTGGGGTACTACTAGTTGAAGAGTTGGAAGGAGAAGCTGGGAGAGGCTGATATAATGAGAAATCTTTGGTCCAATGACTAGTAACTTTGTGGATATCAAAATAAGGATAATATACCCATTGGAAAGGCATGGGATAAAGTTGAGAGAAAGGAATAATTACATCACAAAGGAAAGGTGGGGATGGAACAAAAAATGGACTAGGCTCATCTAAATGTAATGTTGGAGTAGAAACTATACTAGGCTCATCTAAAGGTGAGGTTGGCTATGCAATAGGTTTAAAAATAGTAGTTATCATCTCTAGATGAAATAAAATATAAGGTTCATGGTATATATTAAAGTGATATGGGCCTATCATGTCATGACCCATGATCATACTATTAAGGGGATATGATGTGACTAGAGGCATTTTATGTAACTTCTCCATCTCTACCTTGTGACAAATAGTAAGAAGACTAGTATTAGGTGATATAAAGGAAGGAATGGTAGAAATATGAATGAAAATACTAAAATAAGGAATAAAAATATCAAATAACTTCAAAATTTATTGATTACACAAATTTGGCTAAAAATGGGTTGTATAAAGCATAGCCATCATCATAGTCAAGTGTATATAGGTTGATGGTACATGTAGGAATGACTTTGTCATCTGAGGATGTGTGATGGTTAGAGTGTTTAGTCTTGAATAAGATAACATGTATGTTATTAGTAGGTGGTTGACAGGACCAAGGTTTTAAAGGAGGAATTTAGGTGATGATGTTAGGGGATAGATCAAAGGTTTTGATCTTGAGGTTTATCCCATTCAACTTATAATCATCAAAAGTTTAAGAGGTTAGGTGAAATGTTCCCAATTAATTTAGGGTGACCATTATTACCTTAAGTATAATTGACTATATATTTGAAGAGTTAGGATTCCCTAAATAGGATACTAAGCAAAGGTTCAAGGGTAGTAATTTTAAAGACACCACATTCTTGGAATTGATTAAATTTTAAATGATTTGTATCTCCTTAAAATCTTATATATAGATCCATTATGGGGGAGTTTGATGTACTAGAAATGAGATGACTAATATCATATGATGAGTCTAAGGTAAACCAAGTAAGATGTTATAAGAGAGTGGAAAGTTAAATATCATAACTTTCACATGGATGGTGACAAGAATAATGGTAATGGGAAGCCAAAGACAACTTAGAGGAGGACTTTTCCTTTTATCACATCCTTGGCATCTGATACATGTAGACTTGAGGTTGCATTCAGAATATCCAAGTGTCTTAATGAACTTATGAGAGGAAACTTAAGTGCCAAAATCTTCATCAATTAAGGTACACTTCATTTGGATATCTTTAATTTGGATAGTAATCAATATAGGATGATCATTTGCATGAAGTAGTATCTCATTGAGAATCATGAAAGTGATAGGGAACTTAAGTGAAAGATAAGTGTCCATTATTTCATCAACATGGATGGACATCTCTTCACACTATCGAAGTATACTATCTTCAGATCTAGATAGGGTAGCTTTAAATCCTACCAAAGGAGGATGAGGGATGTTCATTTCAAACAACAATTACATTATATAGTTATAATTATGGTGATAATTTATCATTAATTATAAGAAAGGTATTTAATATGGGAGATGATAAATTTATGCAATTGCATCCCATTCATCATAACATATGGGAGGATTGTTAGATATAGGTGCATAATATTGTAAGATATCCTGGGAAGGAGGGTTATAGGTACAATTGAGCTTGTGTTGATAAGTGTAGTTGGTTTAGGTTGATTAAAATTGGGTTGAGTTATTTGAGGTGATGTGATGGTTGTTTGAAGTATTTATTATGTTTGGGTAGAAAAAATACTATTGGAAATTTGGGGAATGTTTTCTTGTTGTGTGGATGTTAGGGGAAGAGTATAAATGGTATGATAGGTATAATCAATTTGTGAGGTTTTAGGTATTTCTTGAATGGTTGTAAGTTCCTAATTCCCTAAATCTATTAGATGGGATGGGGAAGTGTCTTATGAGGTAGAATGGTTGAGAGGTGTGATGCGTAGGTGTTGGATTTGAATCAATAAAATCAAATAATCTTCTCATGTTGGTCATATTAACCATGTTTTGTTAATTGGTAGTGAGGTATATAAGACTTTCACAATTAGTTTTAGTAGATTTTTTGATGTTATCTTTATGGTTAAGAAGAGGACCATTATAGATAGTAAGATCAGCATTAGCTTGGTTTTTTTTGTATTTCATGATATTTAAAAGCTATGTCATATGATTTTTAACTCTTTCAAATGATTGTTTCATGATCAAAGTTTTAACCAAGAAGAAAATACATAAAAAAATAGCATAATTGTCTACAAGTCTCATGAGAATGGACCCAACTTGCATGAAACCAACAAAATTTGTTCATATCATTCATGATTTCATAGGATGAGTGGGGCGAAGATATCATGGTATAGTTCTTGGAAGATGTTTTTAAATTTCTACTAGGGATAATGGTTTAAGTACATTAGTGTAGTTGGTTTGAGAAAATTTAGGAGTAGGAGTGTTGTTTGTATGATAAACATCCTCTATATCATTGTTAAGATCAATTGCTTGGATGGTATGAATAGTGGCTTAGGTTTCAACAACACCATCATTAGTTTAATTATGGTTTTTGTTTTTAATGAGCATATGAGTGCCCTTTTTAGGTTGAGATGGTTTAAATTGATGCATGAGGAATTCTTGTCATTTATTTGGGTCAAGGGATTCCTCCAAAGTTCTTAGAGAGAGAGAGTCCTAACCTGATATTCTAATTTTGGGTATAGAGAATTAGTGAATAGGTGAAAGAGGTTATAATCCACCATATTATGGTCACATTTGTTAGACAAGTTTTTCCATAGTTTGATGAAGCCTTATACCATTTTTGTTTCAAGTTGTTTGAAATTTATAAAGTGGGATAAGTTATTCTCAAGAATATCACTAATTTGAAATTATTAGACTAATGAGTTGACCAAATCTTTAGGCTAGTGACAGAGTGGGGTTTTAATTGATTATAATAATCTAATGCATTTTTTGAGAGTCTTTCAGCTAATAGTTTGGTAGTGGCAAAAGTGTTAAGTTTAACCTAAATCCTTATAATGATTACCAAATGTTTTTAAATTCAAAGGAGGATTATTGGATTCATTATATATGATGTTAGGTGTGATACCTATTATTTAAATGTTATAAATATTAGGTACAAGATATTCATTTTGTATACGTTTGATTATTTTATTAACGAGTGGTGGTTGTGGAATAAGGTTACTATGAGAATCCCTAAGGGGGGTGGGGGCATTTAGATTTTATGCTCCTGATGAAACCTATTGAGGTTGGTTTTTAATATGAATGAGATTATTTTTCATTTGAATAATTTTATTTTCATTATTGGTTTATAAGGTATTCATTTGATTAGGTGTTTTCGATAGGAACTAGTTAGTTTGAGCAACATTTTGACTAGTGTGTGTACCATGTGATACATTAATATTAGTATTAATAGTTTGAGTTGCACTATGAGTAGTATCATGTGCCACACTAGTGGAATGAGTAGCATTGGTAGAAAAAGAAGCACTAGTGGCATGAGAATAATTGGTATAAAAACATCACTAGTTGGTTAAGGGTATGGGTCTTTTGAAGAGGCTCACTAGAAGTTAAACATACCATGTTCATAGATATACTTGGCATGGAAGATGATGGCATGGTGTGTGAAGGAGACATAATAGAAATAAAATGTCGAGATGCAAAGAAAGTTATTCCCCCAAATCTATGAGAAAATGTATGGGAGGGTGAATGAGGTTATTTTATATGAGGACTGATCATGAGATTATAAATGGTTTAAGGATATTTTCCTCTATATTGAGGTAATACATTGATGAAAAAGAGAATTTAAGATATGTACTCTAAACCATGCTCATATTATAGTGATAAAAAATGGATATAGATTGAATATGAATGGGGAGGAGTCCCATAATTTGTAGTTCAAGTGGCAACATGTGATGTGGAATCAAGAACAACACACATGTTCTAATCCCACTTGTTAGGATCTTGCTCCTTAGAAAGAGCACAATATGATTACCACATACAAGTAATTAAACATGCAAAATTAACCAGAAGTACAAGTAACTAGAATTCACAAATAACACAGAATATGAGAGACAATACACAATCTTGTATTAATACTCATCTAGAAAGAAAATACAATAAATAAGATGCCACTTCTTCTTCCACCTCTCAGAGGCTTCCCACACCTCAAGGGCTCCCAGTAATTCTCAATCAAGAGTTCAATCTCTTACCAAAAATGGCCCCAACACACAACTCACACACAGAATTGGTGTTCACCTCCAACCAGTCAATAATAACCCTGCTAGTACACCAAGTTCTCAAAGTACTTCAAGTCGATCTCCCATAAGCTTGAAACAACCTGTAACTCAACAGACCTTACTTACACATGTAGATCTTCAAACGTGGCCTTGCACACCTGCTAACCAAGATCCTTCAATTGAAAGAAATCCTTTTCTTGCCTTAAATTACAATACATGCCAATAGGTCTATAAATAGATCCCACACTTAAACAATAATTTAGACTTCTAATTTACAATAATTAGACTCGCAACTCAAGACCAAAAATAGCCTTTTACATGCAAACACTCGGTTCAACAAACTAACTATTCGTGTAACAAATAGTTTTGGAACCACACAGGTGACCGACATTGGTCCCTACCTACCTGGAGATGACCGATGTTGGCTGACTCCTGCCGATGTCAGTTTCCCTTCTGTTCACCCCTGACTGATGTCGGTCTGCCTAACTGACATCGGTGACTGTGATACTCAGCAACTCCTCCATGTCTACAAATAGTTGAAGCTTTTGGCTCCACAACCTAACAACATGGACATTGCTTTCATCCATGGTGGGTGCCACAAGTTATGTCTTAGAAAACCTATTAGGGTTGGTAAAACACATCATGTTTATTTGATTTATGTTTGTATATCATTAAAAAGAAAATTCATGATGAAGTAAAGAGGTCAATAACTTGATGGAAATAAAGATCAACTAGTAACATACAAAGTTGAACCAATTGATAGTGTCATGTAATTTAATAAATAGAATAGGGTATAAAGGACATACTCATATAGGTTTATTGTGTATTGTAGATGTAGAAACTAAAAAGGATATAAAGATACATAGTTGAATAGGATGAATGTGTACTAATGATAAGATAGAACCAACATCATGTAAGATATTATTTTGATAAGGGTGACAATGTTCTAAAAAGTAGGAATTTTTTTGTAAGAAAATAACTAAGAAAATATAATTGAGCACACAAGCAATTAGATCAATGTGTTTGATATAATTATATCATACACCATAAATATTGTACTAAAAATGTCATGTACAAGTTTTTAAATAAAAAATACAATGATCAAAGAGAAAGTAACAAAATTTTGATTTAAATGCTAAGCTAAGTGGTCATTCCTAAATGTTGTTAATTTATAATAAATTTTGAAATTAATGTGATAGGGATTTGGTTGTAAGAAGGAACTAGAAAGCTATCTATGGATAGTTTTAGGTAGTTTAGGTTGAAAGGGATATGAATTGGTGATGTAACTATCTTGGTATTGGGGCATAACCTCTCACTTCATAATCCCATAATGATAAGGGTATTGTGTACTTTTACACTATATACCATTAACCACATGTTTATATTTGGCTTGCAAACTAAGTTGGCTTCCCTCTTGGTGCTGAAATACAAGTAGGTAAACCTTGGGAATAAAATGTTTAATGATTTTTAGTGTTTAAGTGATTTTTAAGAGTTTTCAAAATAGAAAAAAAATTAAATTAAAAACCACCTAATTAGTCTATGTCTATTATTATAAGCAAGAAAATAACTAAAATGAAATTAAATTAATTACTAGAAAAATAGGTTAATTCCTTTTTTTTTTTCAAAGAGTACAATGTTAATTCAAGAGAAATTGTATGTAAACATTAAAAAAAGAGTTGATAGGGTTGATACTATCTATGTAAGTAATATATATATATATATATATATATATATATATATATATATATATATAAGAATAGAGTTAAACAGGTCGAATGAGTCTTCTAGAGAGAAAGTAAGATACATAATTATATCAAGCTAGTCGACCTAGTTCAATGTAGGGTTGTAGTTTTATAGATTACATACTATGAAAAATAAAACTATAAATGATAGATAATTTAAGAATTAAACTTCATAATTTTTTATTCTTATTTTTCTATTTTATATTGTGTTACTCAAATGCTGATTTTTATATTCTGCCAATAGTGTCAACTAGGTCGATAAAGTCTACAAAACTAGTATGCTAAAAATAAGTTATGAAAAAATTTGATTGGGTTGAAAAATTATAAGAACCTATGGTTGAAGAAGATAATTATGTCAAAATAGATCAACAGAGTTACCTATATTTGGATAATATTTTCATAGATAAAACATAGTTGATTTGGAGAGATTGTGTGTTAAACCTACACACAGACTGCTAGATTATATCAATAGGTTTGATACAATAATTTAAAAATAAAAATAAATAAGATGATAATAAATGAATGCATTAAATAAAAAATATAGGGTTTGGATTTCATATCAATTTTTACTAGATTGTATACAAGGGAAAGTGTACCTGATCTAGAAATCAATCCTAGTTTAGAGAAGATAAATCACACCTACCCTTATATTTGTTAGTATATTTATAAAATTGAGGTCATGATCAAGACATATTTTCTATACCTAATCAAAGGGAACCTTACGAAAATAATTTTACTCTAGGCAAATAACACCATGCAATAACCCTAGCTAGGTCCTATGTTATCTTATATTCATAAAATAAATATAAAGTAAATTAAAATCTAACCTAGTGCTCACCAAAGATTATGGAACAAAATGGGGTAATAAACATAAAATTAAAAATGCATATAATATCTATACTTAATCCAGTATATAATAAATACTAATACATGGAGATCGAAACATATAATCTAACAAATGCAAATATATCTACTTTAATAAAGAGGAACAAAGTTATGAATAATTACCTTTGAATAAAAACCTATTAAGCCTCAATATCTCCCTTGGCCAAGGTGGTTTTAAATATGTTGTTATGGTATGTAAGGATAATAAGGATAAGTCAACTCTAGGGTACACAACTTCCCTATGAATACAAAAGACTTCACAAGACAAGATTCATATCTCCAAGTGTAATATTGAAACCCTAAGTGATTCTCCTCGAGTAGAATGGTAGATAAGAACCTATGAAATATATGAAGTTATTCTTCTTATCTTTATATAAATGATATAAATGATGTGTATACAACTGAACTAATCCTAAACCTTTTTGAAAGTTTAGTAGATAGAGTCAACCCAATTGACCAAGTATTTGATAAAAGCAAGTTAGGTGTTAGTTTGGGTCAACCAAAGCTGACTTGGACATGTAATGTGATAATATAATTTAAGTATAGGGTTATCCTAGGTAGACATTATTTAGTAAATTACAAAAAGAGTTTTCAACTTAGGTAGGGGTTGTTTAAGGTAGTGATTTTCTTGGAAGAGTCTATAAGGGAGGTGTCAAAGATTAGGGAAGTATATACGAGATGTTTGTATTGATAGAAAGTGGTGGTATATGAGACAAAAATATTGTGAAGCACCAATGGTCTACCCACCCCTTTATTGGTGCATCCTTTAAGGTGTGCACTTAAAGAGATTGAGACTCGATAGGTTATAGCCCCCTTTTTTAAGATAAACACTTTTATATTCATTATTAAATAACATCAAATAATTTTAGGGGTTTCATAACACTACTGGTAGGTAAATGGTAGTCGATGTGCAACCTAGGCTTATTATGCATGGTTTCTTGTAGTATATCAAAGGGTTTAGGCTTGTAGGCTATGAAGACCTTCCATAGGTGTAAGAATAAGATTTACTAGAATAAGGTTGAAGGGATGGCCTTCATCATGTGTATTAAAGGTGTTTGTAATATCATATTATATTTGGTATCTTTGTCTATGACATAAAACTTAGTTATCACCATCTTGGGGCCTAGAGTGACTAGGAGTAACATTATGAGTGCACACCATCATGGGTTGATTACATTTAATTAGTTGTTTTTTTGGGCCATCCTACTATTGATTCTAAGAAACACATTCTTGGTGGTTAGGAAAAGGGGTTTGGTATATTTGGAGATTTTGATTTTGAGGGACAGCATCGCTATTTTGAAATGCCTAGGATTTTATACTAGTATTCCCTAGAAACATGTCAATAAATGTATGCATTTGATCTTCTAAGAGTCTTTAGATATATTTATTTTAATCCATACAAGTTTGAGTATCATGATTGATAATTTAGTGGAAGAGAAAATAGACATTGGGATCATATTCTCTATGCCTCATGTTATTCCCCTATTGACGAAACCCTTATTGATTATTTTATTGGTAATAGGTTTGGTTCTAAAACTAGTGGAATTGTTTGACATGTTGATATTGATTTTGATTATGGTTTTAGTGTTGTATGTTGTGTAGTATAAATTGGTTAAGGTCAAAAATATAAATGGAAGGAGGGGAAGTTTTGATACTATCACTTGAATTATTCATGGCATTGGTGTTGTTTACAAGTTGATATTGATTGTTATTCACAAGGTTCAACTTTTTGTTATAGTCAGTGACACCATCAATAGTGGCATTCCTATTTTTATTTAAGACCTTGGGGCCTTGGTTGTTAGTATTATTTGTATTCTCATAATTAAAATACCTAATGTTTTAGTTTGGGGAGATAATTCTTCCATTGGATGTGTAAGTTCACTGAACACTATTAATAGTAATTTGGTTGATGTGAAAGGAACTCTCAAGATTTTATTCATAGGATCAATATGGAAATTTATGGACATATTTCCTTATATCCTTGTTAAGGAAGTGAATGAAGAGATTTAAAATTACCATCTATCAATGTGGGTTACATAGGTAGAGTAATATAATACCTACCACCATCTTGTGATGAAATGGTTAGCTAACTCATTATGATCTTATTTGATGTGCAAGCACTCTCATATGCTATTTTTTAAGAGTTTATTCATTTATAAAGATTTGAAAAACTCAACCATGAGTTGAAAAAAATAATGTATATACCCATGAGGGATGTGGTAATAACAATATATTGTTGTTCCCTCTAGGGTTTTGGGTAATTTTTTTACAATAAATCCATCCCAAGGTAGGGAGTTCCATAATAGTTGTAGCATAAGATTTGACATGTGCATTAGGGTCTCATTCCCCTTTGAACTTGGGAAGGTTAGATAGTACTTATTGTAAGTACCCATGTTTCTAAAGAGCATTGTTGTAATTGTAGGACTAGAGTGGAAAATTGGGATCACATAGGGGTTAGTTTGGTAAAGGGATAAAATAAGCTTGATAATATGAAATGGATTAAACCACAAAATAGTTAATAAATTGAGTGGATTTATAATGCATATGAAATTAAGGAGGAATATTTTTAGACATAGGATGTGTGGTGGTTTATTGCAGTGGGGTGTATGTGGTTTACACATAACCCAATACTACATAATTTAGGATATAGGTTCTTTATAGAGGTAGACTGTATATGGGAGGCACACAACTCAAAGGTGTAAATAATGGTGGATTATTTTACATCACATAATTTTTCAAAGGTGGATTATAAATATATATTATCCCCATTGGGTTTTGAATAGGAGCTTGATAAGATGAATGCAATTTAGAGGCATCTAGGTTGGTGACCCCATGAGTAAAGATATCCCCAAAAGATTGGTGAGATACATGGTTTGGTAGGGTACATGTTCCTAATATGGTGGAAGCATGTAAGCTTGTTATTATTTAATTTTATGAGTTATCACTTAGACACTAGAAGGAGATAGATGATATTGTGTAAGATAATTTAGGCCCATCCACAAACTTAGAGTTTTTTCTTAGGTCACGAATACAACCCACTAGGGTTTTGATGAGTTAATTTGGGATAAAAATGGTGTTAGTCCCAAGATCCTCCTATAAAATAGGGGTATAAAAATGATATGGGTTAGTATGAGGAGGTTGGTTTGGGGATAATTCCTAGAGGTAATGGTTTTAATTTTTTTAGTGGATTCAAGGTGTCTTGGCTCCTAATAGGGGTATGCATGGCTACTTAAATATGAATAAACTTATCTTCCAAGTGGTAGATCATACCAAGATAATGATCATATTTAGAAATTATTTCCATGTTTAGGATTTGTAAATTGAGTGATGGCTTAGTGGCCATGCAAGGAGTGACCATGCCTACCTTGGTGAGGGTTATAACACTAGAGTTGGGGTGGATACTTATAGTTTTAGATATATCTCATATTTCATAAATGAATGCACCACTCTTGGTTTGGGTGATATGATGATATTAATTATATAATTGGTAATATAAATTGGTTTTAAAGGTTAAGTTTTGTTAAATCATCAATAAATGCTCACTAGAGTTGAGTTATCTTCTCATATAGCCCTCTAGGATAAGAGATCTACCTATGTCCTATCAAGACATATTATATGGTTATATGAATACCCAAAAAATAAATGAAAGGAGGAGGGGAAAATGGAAAAGTGAGGAAGGATAAGAGGACTAAAAGGGGACACATAAAGGATGTAATTACTTCACATGGGGTTTACCAATTTGTGTACATGTGAATAACACATGCTAAAGTATGCACTCAACTTCTTGAGGTCAAGCTGAGGAAGCCAAAATAATGTATGGGATATGGATTAGGTTGGTATTTATGTGGAATGGTTGGTGTAAATGGGTTCTTATGATGGAACTAAAAGACCTTCATTATGCCTCAATTCTCATTGAGAACATCAAACTATATATATAGAGAGATCCAAGACCCTTCAGTCTCTAAGATCATAACGAGGTGAATATCCTTGTCAATGATAGGAATAAGTAAATGGAGGATATTAGGTTGAATGACTCATAGAATGAGATAACCTTTATTAATTTGGCTATACCTAGTCAATTTCATCCATAAATGTGAATGATATAAGAGGAGCCTAGACTCAAGGAGATTAAATAAGGAGAAGATGAAGAAAAGGGGACACATAAATTTCACATTAGTTATACCAATTTGTTTACATTAGAATATCACATGTTAAACTATACACTAAAACCCCTAAAGTTAGGTCGAGGTAGCCAACGTAATGAATGGGCTATGGATTGGGTTGGTTATTAAGTGGAATAGGATTTGTAATAAGTGGTGGAAATGGGTTATCATGATATAAATAAAATAATTTAATAGTGTCATGATTCTAATTAAGAGCATCAAGTTGTGTGGAAACAAAGCTGTAAGGCCATTTGGTCTCTAAGATCATCAAGAGGTGAATATCCTTATCGATGCTAGGACTAGGGAAATGGGGGAGACTAGGATAAATGAATCATAGAATGAGATAAAATATGTTAGTTTGGATATGCCCAGTCAATGTCATCCATAAATGTGAATGATATAATATGAGTCTAGACTTGAGAAGAAGAAGGAAAGGGGTGGAGCTAAATATCTAAGATTGGATTATGTTATAATGGTGACCTTTATTTTGAGGAAGGATAATGATTGGTGGATTAATAATTTGTGTTGATCTTATAATTCATTAAGAGAGTCAATTATGAGGTGAGAGATGGGGTAAAATGGAAAGCCTCTTTCTTAAGCTCAGTATTAATATTAAACTATATGCCAACTGTGGGATATAGAGCTCTAACCCTAGGTAAAAGACCTATAAAAAGATCAATTTTTTTTGGAATTGTCATCCAAGAAGTATAAGGTAATGTGTACATGTATGAGCTTGTCTAGATAGATTGTGTAAAGACTTGATGTGTTATTATAAGAAAGGTTTTGTTTTAAGAAAGGTTTTATTTGGCTTTACGATTGGGAAATGCTTTTGATAATGTTTTTGTTGTTTTTATTAGAAATTAAAATGCTTTCTTGATGAAATTTAAATGTTTAAATTAAATAAATGACAAAACTAAAATTCTAATAATTTGATAATGCATGCAAGGAGAGAGGAAGAGATCTACTCTATTGTACAAGATGTTGATTTTTCTTAACTTTGTCTAAATGTAATCTAAGTGAGAATGTTATATAAGGTTTTTTAAATTGATTGTGGAAATGTGTCTAATGTTAACTATGTTTTATAAATATGAAATAATTTAATAAATAATAAAGCCTAAAAAATCAACAATGTAATGCTCTTACAATTTTCTTCTAAACAAACAAACAAAACTAGTTTTCCAACTTTCCTAGTTATTGTATGCAATTTTTGAATGATTTGTTTAGAAACAAGAACGACATATAAATTATAATTTATCTATTGATAATAATAAAAACATGAAAATTAATCTAAAATAATGAGAAAAAATAAAAATATAAAATCCTTTTGTTTACCTAGAGTTTATTTAGGCTTTTGTTATTTTTTATTTGATTAATTTGAGAGCAATGAAGTTTGTTTTGAATCCAAAAAATAATTATTATGTTGTCTAAAAGTTTATGAAATGTTTCCTAAAATATTCCTAAAGTTTTATTTAAATATGTATATGTAAAATTCTAGCAATGGTTTTAAACATATACAAATAACAATAATATACTCAAATTTAAGCATAACCTCAAAGTTTTAGAGCAAAATGACAAAATGCAATCAAAATAAAAGATGTATACATGATTTATACCTAAATTATAACCCTTTAGAAAAGGTCATGCTCTAAATTGACAAGTTTATTTATTAATGTAAACTTATACCTTGAAGTTGCAACAATGGAGAATATCCTGATAATGGACTAAGATGATTAAAAGATTATGGACTAATTTTTCATGGAGTTTTTTCATTGGATTTGAAATAGAGTGAAGGTGTTTAAATAAACCATGGAAGGAGTTTTTTTATGGAATTATTTAGAGAGATAACTCTTTAGAGAGTTATAGGGAATTCTAAGGAATTTAAAATTCCTTAGATTTTTTTAGAGATAACTCTCTATAGAAGATTCCATTAGGGAATCTAATGATGGTTAGTTGAAAATTATATTAAATTAGGAATTAGGGATGTATGAGAGCCTAATAATAGGATAGGGTAGGTGGGATTGGTATTTTTAAAGTCCAATATAATTGACAAGTGGGCTTAAAATAAGATTAGAAGATAAATGACATATAATAAGAAGTATGAATTGACTTATGGGGGTAGGAATAAGGTTATCATGATGAAGAAAAATGAGTTAAGTTTAGATAAATGATTAGAATGATCTTGATAATGATGAATTATATGAATTTAGGTGATATTAGAGACTATTAAACAAAATTAGAGAGGTTAGTGTTGATTAATAATAATATTAGTGACAATAAATGAAGCAAGAAAATTTATGTGCATATATTTTGACCCTCTTTAAAAGGGTATTGTAAGTGGATGAAGTAGAAGGAGTAATTGTCTTTCAAATAAGAAAGACACTCATGGATTAATGTTATTAAATGGTATTAGTGCATATTATGGCCCCTTTAAGTGACATGTAGATAAAATGATATGGATGGACACTCAAAAGAGGAAATGATGGGTGGGATGTGTGAAGAGATAAGGGGTTAGGATGATAGAAATGGGATTGATGATGAAGAAGATGAAATTGGAATGAGAAATGATCTACAAATCAGTGATTCCCATAGAAAATACATATTCAAAGGGAGTGGAAATGACTATGTCATGGTTGTCAACATATCCCAAGGGGGAATCAACCATAAAATGATCATGATATAAAAGTCTATAATATTTCAATGTATCCCAAGAAAGGACACATGTAAGGGAGAATTTTAGGCTAGGATAATAAAATTATTTGATAAGATTATTGATGAGTGTATCTCAAATCTAAAGTTGAGTGATATGATAAAGGAGATGAGAGAGAAGAAATGATATGATTGAGTGACCAAAAGATAAAGGGGAAAAATTGGACTATAATACATTAAATTAATGAGCCATAATGTGACTACTAGTAATGATGCTTCTAGTAGGGACACATGTAAGGGAGTGAGAGATGATAATAAAGTTATAGTTTTGGTCATGCCCTAATCAAAGGAGAAAACTATAAACTTTAAATGATGAATTGACCAATCACTGATAATGGATGATTGATGGAAGAGAATATGGATGTTGTGATTTTTAAAGCCCAATCACTAGGTGCAAGTGATTTATAAAAATATTAAGGATATGCTTGTGGGGATGGTGATTGATCGATAGATAGGTTGATTAATTATTCATATTATAGATCAAGGATTTT
This sequence comes from Torreya grandis, assembly GCA_037957365.1. NCBI lineage: Eukaryota > Viridiplantae > Streptophyta > Pinopsida > Cupressales > Taxaceae > Torreya > Torreya grandis. The sequence goes on from JARHVA010007789.1 coordinate 387,521, forward strand.
ATTGATTCAGTATTTGAGGATGATGAAGGATAAGAGATATGTGATGATGAATGGTGTGGAAAGAAGAGAGAGTAGATGAGATGACCTTTGGCACACCATGTGACTGAGCTCTACCTACTTAGTTTGAATAGACCTTAGGCTAATGTAATTAAAATTAGATTAGAGGATGATTATTATAGATTATAATATTAGGATGACGATGAATAAATTTTAGACATGTTAGTTGTTAGATAGAGGATGTGACTTGACTTTTATGGTAGTCATAAAGATCAAATACTAGGAGAAGTGATTGGATATGATATGTTATATGTTATGTGATTGGGTTAGATAGGTTAATATATGATATAATAGTGGATATATACTTGATGATTATTTTATGATATGATTATATTATTAAATAGGTGATAGAGGATAGGAGAAATGACAAGTATGGTTGATTGTCAATCTATCATTGTTGTAATAGGTATCATCATAGTCTAAGATATCCAATATAAACATATCACTAGACATTATGCACCATGCTATAAGTATGACGAATTGGAAATTATGATAAAGTTCATAAGGATAAAAGGGATAAATGATGATCTATACAAAGGGAACCCAAAATCATGATTATATCTTTTTGATCTCCATCATATCATCCTCATTCATTGTACCCTTGATGCAAGAAACATGATGTAACACTGATTAAAATACCAATAAAAGAATATAAACATAGATAAAAAAACACACATATGAAAATATATTCTCAAAGAATATAAGTAATATATACACATATGTGCATAGAGATGCATTGTGATTAGTGTCTTGTCTATTATCCTGATGAGAATTGATAAGATGAGTGATCAAGTGATGATTTAGATGAAGTCAGTCATGATTATCATGATGTGACTTTAGATTAATTATGTGAACTTGGATAAGATATGGAACTGGATTAAACTAATGATTAAAATTAATATAAGGCCATAAAATACATAAGACAAGATAACTAGGATGTTAAGACAAGGTAAGAGGACAAGATGACTAAATTAGAAGACATGATGATAAGGATATTTAATACATATAACAAGATAATTTAGGATAATATGACTATATGTTTTTTATATTTTTACTATATTTTATGATTTTTAGAATATTTTAGTTTTTTAGGTTTTTTGAGAATATGTATGTACACTATACAAAGGGGTTTACTATCACAGGGAATACCCAACCTAGAAAATAGGATAAAGAAGGATTCAATAATGGATGGGATGAAAAAATATGAGGATAAAGATGAAAAAGAGATGAATGCCAAGGAATAATGAACTAGGGATCACTGATGACCACATTATGAAGGAACCAAATATCTAGTTGCCTGAGTATCTATTGGAGGACATGCAAAGATGATTTTAGAAAATTTCTCAAGAAACATTCCATGTCCTTTACAAAAGTCAAGACTAAAAGTATGGATTTAAATAATCAAATAAAAAATATTATGGCTAATGATGGGAATGGAATAAGGGATGAAAAAAATTTCTCCCAAGTGTTGAGGTATAATGCATGTAATAGACTATTTTACCATGATGACAAAAAAACATTTTCCATCATGGTACTAACCCAAGGTGCCAAAATACTAATTTTAATCATTGTAAGAATGATTTTTATATTATTTATTATTTTTTTGCATCTTGATTTATTGGATGGGTGTGAGATGAAAGAATGATGATACTTTATTGATTTTCAGCCAACACCTATTCTAGGTAGATGTGTTACTAAGATCATGTTTTCACTATTAGATGTTTTGATGTCCTTGTGAACTTTATTGACTCTTGATTGAGACCCATCTACAAATCTAGACTTGGTCTCTTCATCACCCGTACAAAAGATAATGTTTCTTGGTATAGTGAGGTGAGATATGGATGGGTTTAGGGTTTGGAGTTCATGGTGATGTATAGGAATTGAATGGATGGTAAGATCATGATATGGAGGTGTGATTTGTGATTGTAAAGTGGTAGTAGAAGTCACACACACCATTTTAAATTTTAGATGTTTGACATTAGATTGGTGTCATATGATAAAAGACTTTAAGAGAAACAAGATACTTTGACTATGCGATTCTTTTTTATCTAATAATTTAGTGGATTATCCACCATTTTGATATTATTTTTAAAAAGGATTTGATATTTATACTTGTTTATATTTTTACTATCCCCTAGTGATTGACATTGGGATTCACTAGAGGATCTTGATATTTGACTTAATAGATGAAGATTATTTTTACTTTGATGGTCCCCTAGTTACTTAAAGAGGGTTTCATTAGGGGAAGATACTTTTTTATTGGGTTGATGATTTGAATTTTCATGATTTTGAATTGGATCAAAGATGATTTGATCATCATGTATGAATTTTAGGATATGGTATTGGACCTCTATATTTGTGGCACATATTATTTTTCTTGAGGAAGGTTCTAATGATGTATGTTCATGTCCATTCCTATGGAGGGAGGTGATTATATGATCATTGATTATAATAAAAGGATCTATGATGGATGAATGTGGGGAAGATGGTATGATGAGGTCAATGAGTGGTGATGGGGAACATAGTCCTCATAGAGGCTCCTAGGAAATCCCATTTTGACATCAGATAAAATGTCCTCAAGATCAGTAAAAGGATCACTAAGACTAGCTATAAGACATTCATTCAATGTAGGATCCAATCCAATATAGCTATCTTTAATAGATAAATATTCTAAGATCTTTGTCATGAATTCATCATCCTAACTAGGATTGAAAGATATGTCTTGTGATTGGTTTACTTTTAGATTGGAGGTATCTTTAAAAGTGTAGGCATAGTCATAATCTATTGTAATATTTATTAGGGATTATGTTTCTATTAAGGAACTTGATTTAAATACTAGTTTTGAACATGATCCCAATGTAGATAATACTTGTATTAACTTTGATGCTAACTATGATGAGGGTGAAAGTGACATTGATGAGGCAATACTACTAATAGAGAATTATTTATCTATAAGTGACCTCTCAAAATGGGTTTTTTGATGTGATGATGGGTAAATAATAGATTTAACAAAGATAGGATCATTGAATAATGACTCATGAGAGAATGAATGACTAGGTTTATGAGAAATGGACTTATCATCAATAGAGGATCTATGGAAGATGGAATTGGTGTTTTGACCTTAGATTAAAAAAAATAAGGGCTTGATAATGATCATGAATGTAATATTTACATACCTCTTATTTTTCACCCTTGAATGTAGACCCATATGATTCATCCTCGATTTCAATGTCACCATGATCGATGAGGTATTGGACATAGTTTTGAAAATTATTATATTGATTAATGGTATGACCCAAATTTTTATGATATACATAGTATTGGTTATATTTATACCAAGATGGATTAGGATTAGCATTATTAAGATGACATATGGGTGGATAAACCATCATGTTGATGGAAATAAGTTATTAAAAGAGGATTATAGGGCCTCTCTTCAATTCTTGACTTAGGTGATGAAGCATTAGTATTTATATCAAATGGTTATTGATGTGATTGGGTGGGAATATAATATTAAAATGTGGTTATAAGGTATGATTCCCTTTGATAGTGTAGGAAGGGGTAGATGACCAGTTATGACTAGTAGATGGAGGATTTGAATGGGACTAGGTAGTATAAATACTAGGAGATGACTTACAGGAATTGGTATGGATTGGAAATAATGTTGGGTAGATGGGGTTGAATTATATAAGATGAAAATTTATCATATAAAGGATTAAATAAATGATTAAATATCTATTATCCATGAGGCATTTGTCAATTAGGGTATTGAGAAAATTAATTTTAGATTCTATAGATCAAGATGGGAGAAAGTATGAATGATGTGGTTCATCGGCCCCAATCAATAGGTGTGGTGGATTGAATGGAAATATTGAGGGATGAATATGTAATGTGTGAAATAATTTGAGATAAAGGCTTGGTTTATTATGATCTCAAGTTTTTATAGATGTTGGATGTGATGTGATTTTTGATGAAGTAAGACAATATCAAGTAGACCAAATCAGGATGTGAGCTAGACTTTGATTATTTTGACTAGATTCAAATATGTGAGCTATGATAATATCTAGGAATTGATGAGGGGATAAAATATCCCAAGATATTTATTTTGACTAAGGATGACTATATTAATACTAGCTTGAGGCTATGATGATCGACTTAAGTTGAATAAGATGTCTTGGTTAATAGGATATATGATTAGATGGTGTGTATGACTCAAACTTGATTAGACACATGAAAGATAAGAATTAGGGCCCTAATGTGAAAAGAGTTATTTTATAATGTGTATAAAGACTAACATATGACTACAAACTTGATGGGATGACTAGTATTGATAAAGAGGATAGGTTAGAATATGACTAGGCTAGATGGTATATACAGGGGATAAGGTGACTAGGAAAGATAAATTCAAGACAAGTGATGTGATTTTGATTAAGGTGAACTAATTATAGATTGATAGGTTATGATTATGTTTCAAGATAAAATTAATTATGGGAGTATATTTGGGGGATAGATGTGATAAAAGGGAATGTCTTGATGTTTTAGACAATTCTAGACAAAATGAAGATAATGTGGCAAGGTTAGACTAGGATGGGGTGAATACCAAGATAAGACTAAGGTGAGTGATGATGTGTGAAAAGGGTACAAAATTATACCAAGATAGGATTATACCTAAGTTAAAGGTGTGAAAATTATTATTGTAAGATTAGGGATAATAGGGCATGACTAAGGACTACATCAAAAAGGGATATCATAGTAAATGACTAGGTCAAGGGGATAGGCTGAATGAAGATAAAAATAAAGATAAGGTTGTGACTTAGGAAAAAGGAGTGACTAGATGAAGTGTGTTTTAACTAGGGAGGGCTAGGATAAGAGATGAAGATTAGGATGTTGTATGTATGAATGGACAAGGTCAAGTCAAATTAATAAGACACAAAAATGAGATGATAATATATAATAAGATGATGTGTAAATAAGGGATGATTTTTGAATTAGGGAATATGTTTGACCATGTGAATAATATTTTGTGTGTTTGATTTTAAGGGGTAAAAATAGTGCAGGCCTCCATAACACAAAAAAAACAAGCAAACCACAAACCTAGAATTAGTGACTGATTCAGGAGTTTAACCTGAATGTCTGCATCATCTAACAGATTCATAGGTGAGGTTTTAAGTTGGTGACCCATTATGAAATATCCCAAACCCTCTCAACCTCATTTACACATAATGATCACTTGGGAGCTAATGTTAACTTTGGTTGTAAGTCACATGTTATTTTCAAATGAATTATTCTAGGATATATAAGCTCACTAAGGGCATCCTTGATATACACTAGGTACATGGGGCCCAACTATGTATAGGGTGATTTATGATGCTTTGGTTAGAGATTTAACTCTTTACCTTCATAGAAGACCTGTACGGGGTCAAATTCTTAGCGTAAAGATAGTTTTTCCTAATTTTTATACTCTAATGAAACATGGAGTGTGGTTGAATGTGTGGTGATGAAATCCACATCACCAATCCCTAAGACTATGATAAGTGTATGGGAGTCACTTACACATCACATTACCCCTAAAAAATAAAAATGGGAGGGTTTGTTAGTGTTTTTTATCCTTTGAGACTCATCACTAAAATGTAGGGAGGAGAGAATACACCATTGTAACCCTTAAGTATAGACAAAAAGTTGATTAATAAATTAATTAAGTGTGATATATAAAAAATATATACAATATGGTTTTTAAAATTATAAATTATTTGATAGGTGACCTACAAAGCAAGTGATTAGTAGTTTAAAATTGGAAATCTTGAGGGGTAACCTATAAGACAAGATGTTAGATAAGAGAATATCACTTACATGAAAATATTTTAGACAAAGACCTACAAGACAAGATTTTAGTAGTCTTAATCAAGATAAAATTTCCTCTAAGTTTACCCCTACAAAAATTAGAATAAATGGTTAACTTGATAAGCCTTAATAAAAAATATAAAAAAAAAATCACAATTTTTACAATATAATTTTTTTTGATGAGGGGCCATGACATGGGGGTCTGGTGGAAGTAGTCTCTAGTGGGGCTAAGGGGTAGTGCCCCTTGTGGGGTCTAGGGATGGTGCTATAGGTTCACTCCTTATCATGGTTGAGGGGTAGTGGACCTCATTCCAAACATAATTTGGGACTTGTATAACCCTTGGAATGACTGAAGATTAACCAAAATGGGTCCTAAAAATTCATTCAAAAGATAATTTTAAAATAAAAAGTAAGTAAAATTTCTACTGATTTGATCAAAATCATAGAACACATTCAATATTATGTAAAATAAAATATAAAGATAAAAATTAATTATATCAGGTCAAAATCGTAGATAACAATAAGAAATTATGTAAACCTTGATAGTAACAACATGGTTATATGGATCAAAATCATAGATAGATTATCAAAATTATAATTTAGGATAAGCAATTTTGTAATCTTTCAAGTAGACTATCATGAATACTAGGTGGGTAGGTATTATCAAAATCACTTATAGGACCTACAAAATTATAATTGTAAATAAGTGGTATTACAAAACTATAGTTTACAATCAAAATAAAAAATAGAGACAAGTGATATTGTAGGCTACGAGTAGACTATGATAGTAAACGTGTGGTTGGTAGTAAAAATATCTTATGACAAGTGCAAAATCATGACTAAGAGTAAAAAACATAACAAAGATAAGCAATTTTTATTTAGATATGTACTTCACTTTTGATTGGATCTCCAACTAGTTTGGGACACAATTAAGGGCCCAAATCTCTAAGTGATCATCTATATCAAGTAATAGATTTACCAACAATAGCCATAACCAGCCTTAAAATACTAATGAATGGCTACAATCAGCCTAAGAATAACATCAATGTCTATAACCAACGCAAGAATACCAATGATTGGACATAAATGGCCAAATAATACCAACAATCATCCAGAACTAGCCTAATAATACCAATGATTGGCCACAACTTACCTTCGATACCATATTAATATTTGAATGTGGGTGGTGCTTGAAACAACCAAGTGACTTTACCAACTAACCCATATCTCATTGATGAGATAAGTGATTTTGAAAATTATATTAAAATTGAGATATTTAAATTTTTTAAAGAAACTAAATGTTATTAAAAGAGATTATATGATATTGTTTATAGATATTTATTTTATTTATATAAATTTTCAAGACTTAAATAGGATGAATTTTAAAAAAATCAACTAAGAGAGTTGTAGATTTACTTGAAGTTGTATTTCTAATTTATCCCTAAAAAATAAAAGTTAAAACCGATAGTCAAATATTTATATATAATAAGTGATACCTTCAAACACATAAAATTTATTATGGATTAACAACTATGTACAACTATTACTATTCAAAATTATGATTGAGATGTCAAAATTATGACTACAAAACCAAAATCACTTTTACATAGTCAAAATCATAACTATAAATCAAAATCACAATTTTAATGTTTAAAATTGTAAATGGAAATTAAAATTATAACCATCGATAATATATTTTATGATTGGTTAACAAAATGGTATGGACTTACTACTAATAGTTAACTATCACAATTAGTACAAAATTGTGATTGTCCAAGTTAGAATTGCTAGTGCAAAATTGCCTTTTATAGAGAAAAATCTTAATCACCTAGAAAATGGAATTTTTGAAAATTTTGAACCCAAATTCACCTTCAATCTGACCTAAAAACTAAATTAATCACACTTAAAACCACTAGAGATCATTTCAATAGGAGGGCTCCCATTATGGTTACTAATGTATTTTGCAAAATTTGAGTAATGGATTTAAGCATACACAAATAGCTAAAATATAATAAAATTTTAGAATAACCTCAAAAATTTGGAGAAAAATGACAACATGAAATCAAAATATAAGATGTATACCTGATTTATACTTGCATTATAACCATTTAGACAAGATCATGCTCCAAATTGACAAGTTGATTGCTTAATGTAAACCCAGACCTTGAAGTTGCAGCAATGGAGAATATATTGATAATAGACTACAATGTTTAAGAGATTATGGACTAATTTTTCATGTATTTTTATCACTAGATTCCAAATGGAGGAGTGAAGGTGTTTAAATAGACCATGGAGGTAGTTTTTTATGGAATTTAAAATTCCATGGAATTCTCTAGAGAGAGAACTCCTTAGAGTGTTGGAGGGAATTCTAAGGAATTTAAAATTACTCAAAAATTTCTAGAGATAAAATTCTCTAGAGAATATTCTATTAGGGAATATAATGATTCTTAGTGTAATATTAGATTAGATTAGGAATTAGGGATGTAGAAAAGCCTAGGAATAGGCTAGGGTAGGTGGTATTGGAATTTTAAAGTTCTAATATAATGGACAAGTGGGGTTAGAATAAAATTAGAAGATTAAATAAATATTAGAATAAGGATGAATTGACTTATGGGGTAGGAATAAGGTTATCATGATGAATAAAAATGAGGTAAGGTTAGATAAATGATTATAAGGAGATTGGAAATGATGAATTTGATAAATTAGGGTGAGATTAGCTATTATTGGACAAAATTAATGAGGTTAGTGTTGAATAATCATATTATTAGTGATGATAAATTAAAAAATAAAATTTATGTGAATACAAAATATTAGATTCTAAAGAGATTAAATCCTCTGAGAAGGATGCAAAATAAATAATATATCTACTACTATTTTATAACAAAGACAGGAAAAGGAAGGGGGTTATTTCTCTTATAAAATTTTAATTTTTGATTTTAAATAGAGATTTAAGTTAGTATAATGATGAAAAATAATTTAATATAATATAATGGAGGCAAAAAAATAAATTTAAGTTAAGAACCTCCAACATAATCTTGATGTAGACCAGACAAAGGTAAGAAATTTATTACATTGTGGTCCTCAGTATGTTGGATCCTTTTGATAAAATTAATATATAAATAAATATCCAAAAGTTAGGGTAAATAAATTACCATAAAAAATGGGATAATAATTAAATAAACTCAACTCTAAACAATGAACAATTTATTGTCATGGTTGAAGACAACATTTGTAAAGACTGGGATGCAAAAACAATGACTCTCCCTATCTAGAACTATGTAGTCAAACACAAAAGAAACCAAAGAAAATCTCAAAATTAATTATATTAGTGTGTGGATTTAAAATATTAATAACTCTTAATCTCTAAATTCAATTTTTTTTATCCAAAATCAATACAAAACTAGCTTACTTATAGAAGACAAATGAAGCTTGCATGGAGTTTAACTGAGTTGAACTAGGAGTTAAACTTGGAAGGGACTCAAAATGATTGAAAATAAAAGAGGTAGTTAATTATTATTTATTGGAGGTGAAATTATGGTATATAATTAAATAATTTAAATAATAATAATGTAAAACATTTCAATAAATGAATCATGGAATCTAATTTTAGAAGGCAAAATAATGTTGACAGAACTGCGCCCATTTTCAGTAGGTAATTATGTAATTACTTCCTTTGGGAAAAAAATTCCATTATAGATTTTAAAAATACCATTAATTTAATACAAAACCACCATGTTAATACAAAACTACCATGATGGTTTACATAAAAAACATGATGAACCCATTATGGATGCATTAGTTCTATAATCTCATAGGGTAGTTCTATCACCTGATAGGGTAGTTTTATCACCAATGAGAAGTTCTTGAAAATAGGATGAGGGAAGATAAAAGGGCCATCAAAAATTGTTTTTTTGGGACTAAATATGTAATTAAAATAGGATAAATTTTTAGAGAGTTCCCATTTAAGCATTATTAAGAGGCGACTAGATCATCATTAAACCTGTTATGTCATAAATATTGTACGATACAAAAATTAGGTGGATACATGTATCTCCAAGCTAAAAAAATTTCATATAAAACTATTGGTACTATGAAGGGGTATGAATAGTTTTCATATCTATATATTTATAATTTGTGTTATTTTACATATGTGTAATAAGATTTTGTGGTCATGAAGAAATAATATAAGGATTAGGTGTTTGTGGAAGCCATATTTTAATGTTATGTGGTTTATTTGGGGTAAAGTTAATTGGAACATGTTTAGTTTCTATAGGTAACTAAGTATTTTGTGTATCATTAGATGAAGAATCTATGGTATCCACTATGTATCTTTATATCAAAGGCCTCTCAATTATGGTCTACCTAGGAAAGGGGTTTTCCAATTGCTTATCCTTTCATGAAGGATTAAACTTACTAAATTTTATGATTATATGTATTGGAATAAACTTATCTTATTCAATTGGATGTTCATATGGAATTCCATGAACTTTGACAACACTATTGGTATGAATGTATTTAATACAACCATGCAATATTGGAAGGTACTGCATAGATTTTATGTATCCATGGTCATCCAAATAACATATAAAGGACTTCTATATATGGTATAACTAAAATTTTAGGAACCACATGTGATGGAAAAACATGTAAAAGGTAAATCAATCTCACCCATAACATGTTGTGATGTACTATTGAATGCTCTAAAACTTTTAGTGAAAGGGTATAATTCATCATGTGTATATACCAAATGTGTAAGTAGTGTCATGGTATATATGTTCTTAGTAGAAAAATTATCAATCATAACACTATGTATATGTTCATGATCAAGGTATGCTCTAATAAATAATTAATGAATATATAAGTTATCATCCACTATTTCAATATCATCAAATGTAATAGAAGGTATCTAAATCATAAGAGGTATTGTGTCTATATAATTTTAAATAATCCCATAAAATGGGTACCAATAATGTGATGGATGAGGATGTGCATTGTATTTCATTTTCACTTATGGATTTTTCTTATAATGATCTTGCAAATGATTGTTAACTATTTTATGATTTTGTTGATCACTAGGTTGTGAACCTTAATCCTTTGGAGGATCATCAAAGGTATTATTTTAGTCATAAATAAGGTTTTAGATCTAATGATTTTAGGTATAAACTCTCTTTTTAGAATAAACAGGGCCTTGATGATAGTCACAATATGCATTAGCATCATATCATTTGGGTAGAGTTAAACTCATATCAACATCTATGGGAGGAAGGAGAGATATGAAATAACACTCCATAAGCTTATAAAGTAAAGAAGATGGATAATTAGGAAATAATTTAAATGGTCTCTTAGGTGCATTAAATATTAAGATTTGATCAGGTTATTGTGATAATGTGTTATCCATTGTGGATGTTTCCATTTTAGGTTATGTAAGTTTTACCTTATATTTTGGATTGATATGAAATTTAGTATTATATGTAATGGATGTGTTTTCTACATACTTAAGCTTGTTCAGGAAAATAGGTTTCATTCCACAATCTCAAAACATATGGCATAATTCATCTATATATATATATATATATATATATATATATATATATATATATATATATATATATATATATATATATATATATATCTTAAAATGGACTCATGTAATGGGTCAAGAAAGAATTTTTTTAATATGTCTTAAATTTATTCATCTACCATTGGATTGTAATTTTAGCCAACATTGTTTTATATCTTCTTGTTGCTTGGTCAATATGCATTAATTATTTCAAGGATCAAAGAACCTCTTTTTGATTTTGTATATTCTCCCACTCATGCTCATGGTTTAATGGTCTCAACACTCTCAATTTTATTTGGTAGGCCATATCAATTTGTGTTCCAAAATGGGAAACACAACCATCACTATTGGAAACACCAAGTCCGTGTGAGAAAAATTTGTATAAGGCACTTAACATGAAAGTGGAGTTTTGGCCTCCCAATTTACATTTTAAACCTAAATTTCATATCCCTCTTAGCTTTCTCTCCAAGATAATTTTGGTTTCCATAACATTATATCTATTGAAACCCACCCCATTGTGATAACCAAGTCAAAATGATAAACTTTCTTATATAACACTTGGTTCCAAGTGGAGTCTCATCATTCTTCCCTATGCTAGTTGAACTCAGCTCTCTCTCTCTCTCTCTCTCTCTCTCTCTCTCTCAAATATATTTATTCACTTTGATTTCCATGACCTTTCAATCTCTAAGGCCTATCCCATTGAGATAAATAATATTGTGAGATTAATTTTCATATTTTACACTTGGTCCCTATATGACCCCTATAATGACTTTTGCCTCATTGAAGATATTGCTAAGTTTGAGAAATAAATGCCTCATTACTAAATAGGTCTATTTGGGTTCATTTTTTAAAATTAAATGCTAATATAGATTCTCTAAAATGACTAGGTATAAATTAAAAATTCTACTTTTTTATACCTAATTAGTATTTCAACCTTTAATTAGGTCTAAGGTAAGGTAGTCGACATGGTTCTTTGCTAACAAGAGAAAATATCTTGACTAAGTCTGTGAGTCTAGTTGTATCTAATATTTTAGATTTGGATATATAACAAATCATCTAAGTGGGAGCATCTAGTGATTTGCAATCTCTACATCTTGATTAGGTTATGGGAGTGTTTTGGGGGATGAACATAGTGTTAATTGGTGATATTCACCTAAATAGGTCTAGGATCAGGATTTTCTATTTCCACAGTGTTAATTAGGCCCTAGAACCCAATTAGATATGGGATACCATCATCATCTCCATCCTTTTCCAGTCAATGGGAAGTCATAACTAGGTTGGAAACTATTCCCCCACCTCTATCCTTTTCTCTTCATAGTTTCAACTTTGATCACAACTATGAGCTTACCCTGGTAGAAACATAATGTTATTTAGGATTTTGGCCTAGGTTACAATGGAAGCCATATAACATGAAATTACAAGACATATTTTGGGTTCCCAAGCCTAATTAGGTCTTAGGACTCCCAAAACATTCAAAATTAATTCAAACCAATTTTATCCAAATATGTAAAAACTGATTAGGTCTTAGAACATGTCAAAAGCACACCCTATTTCTATTCAGGATTCTGAATCCCAATTATAATTAAGTGTTATAAATTTGAAAAAGTGACATTTTAAAAATCATGTGTACCCAAAAATCGTAGTTAGCTTTACTTGGTGTGTATTTTGAGAAATTTTGGGTTTTTTTCATGATATTTTTTGCCTTCAATGTCATTTTTCAAAACTATTTACTTTGTCAGAAAGGTGGTTTTGGACTAGATGCAATTGTGCCTTAAATTTTTATTTATTCTACCTATGTTAAAAGATATTTATGTTTTTTTCATGTTTTAATATTCAAAATTTTAAAGGCATGATTTAACTTCATTTTTGGTCTTTTTACAGCTTGTGAATTGTGAAAGTGGTGGGATTAGAGGGAAAATCAAAGGAAAGGAGTTAGCTGAAGTCATTAATGGTAGTTTTTGGAATTTTGGAATGAAAAATACTTCCCTTGTAAATTTGAAATGTCTATAAAATGGATGATTTTTACTATGAAATATTTGGCTCATTTTTCTCTCCCAAGGGACAATGTGGACTAGTCATTTACATTTTTATTTTTTCTCTCCCTTTCTTGTTTCCTTGGGGTTATGTTGACCAATTTTGTAATAAGATAAATGATTATAAACTATATTTTTATATCAATAATAATTTTATTCAATATATGATATGTGGAAAGTTGTTTTACATTCATATGCATGTGCAATATGGTAGTGGTGTGTTTCTTTCCTCCTAGCTCTCCATACCTCAAAATTCTTACACTACTTATTATGGTTGTGTGAATACTAGTTATATGGGGATTAGTTCATGGGTTTCATTCAATTTTTAAAATTGAGACTTGAATACAAATTTTCTTGGTTTTATTTATATTTTTTGATCCTCTTTTTCTCTCCTTTTTTAGTTTATTATCTAGGGTTAGAGTAAGTGAATGTAATCTAAATTTGCATGCTTATCTTGATTGCAATGTATGTTTTTAATTTTTATTACACAAATGCCATTTTAAATGTTAATAATATATGAACACTTCAAATAAGATACACTCACATTTTGATAAAACCCTAAATGTTAATTTTGAACACATGGGCATCATCTAAAATTCTAGTTTGTATTCATTCCCAAAATACACCAAAAACCCACAAGAATAAAAAATTGAACTATAATTCATCTCTAAACCATGAAAATACCAAAACAATGACTAAAATGAAGTTTGAATATTCTAACACCAATAAAGGCCCCTTGACTATAATAGATCAAAGAAAATAATAGAGTGAAACTAGTATGCCATGACCCGATAGCTAAATACCTCTGGGAGACCTACCCCATGAGACTCATTTTAGGATAGGTTGGATGGGATTCACTATCTATTAATCCTAATGTTGGTAAGCCATGCTAAATAATATGTCAACAATTTTGGTGCTAGAAGGAGGGCATGTTCAAGATATTTTTATCTATCACTTATTTGGTCTTATGGCCATCCTTTAGGCTTCTCCTAACCCGTTTCATGCTTGAAACACATGTCAATATTTTTGGTTATAAAAGGAAGGTCTAATCAAAATATTTCATACTTATTATTGATTTTAATATTTTCACCTACTTTACACTTCTCCAAACACAATGCAAGCTTGAAATTCACATCAACAAGATGAAATTAAGAGGGATTGAACTTGAACTTAAAATTTAAAAATAAAATTGTACATTAGAGGATTTTCCCAAAATGGTGTCCCAATTTATAAGACTATTAAAAAAAAAATTAAATCCACCCATGCCTAATCCTACTTGACTTGGTGTAAGTGGCTTCCTTGTGGACATTCCATGGCTTTCTCATGACTTACTTAAATTCTAAGGAATTATATCAAAAATACACACATGGTGGTATTTATACAATAGAGAAACACATTTAGGCATTAAAAGATGCCATAATTAGGACTCAAATCTAGCATGCAAACATTTCCTATCATCTTTTTCCTTATTCTTTTGATAGGAATTCATATAACTAGTACCTTGACTTACCAAACTGATGTATTAGCTTATGGGATATCTTTGAGAACTTGTTTTTTAACCATTTTATTGTTCCTATTGACTATGTTGGCTTATAATATAAATTTTATATAACCCTTATCAATCCCAATAAACCCATTAGCACATTCAATATTATTTTCACTAGCTATACAAAAGGTTGAAAGGCACGTTTTTACAAATAGAAGAGGTTACTATTAAATTGTACCTTAAAACATTAGATCCACTAACTTCTATGTTTGTTTGAAGGACCCCATATACTCTTAAATATATGATGTTGATTTACCAAGAGTCTTTCACAATAGAACAATAATCAATGTCACTTGACTATTGAGTAGACAACTAGGTGCTTACACCCAAATCCTTCAAATTAATTACTTATAAGTCAACCCATGGGAAATTTTATACCTTATATCAAAGAATTGTCTCAAATTTATTATCAATAAAACCTCCTTATGAAAAATTAAATCCCTTATTATTCATTTAACTCAAATAATTCTATTAACTCAACATTTAATCAATAGGCTATTTCCCCTTGCTTTAGTGATCAAGCATCTTTCTATGATTCTACTAATCAAGTGTCATTTATTACAAGACAGTCTCAATAAGCAATACTTAAATCAACATATGAGATTGCATTCAAAATTTCAAAATTTGGTATTTACAGATATGGAAGTGTGATAAATGCTAAAATGGTCATATTGATTGACAATGTACCATTATATAAACATAAACTAGTTCCTGGGAGCAATGATAAAGATGAGTCTAAGGATGAAATGGTATCAGTTGTTTCAAGTGACCTAATGGTTAAAAATCATAATATTATTGATTTTACCACATGAGAAGAAAAATCATAAATTATTTGTAATCAACTAGAAGATGAAATAGAAAAGTTGAAGTAGATAAAAGAGGAAGATTCATATTATGTATTTGAGACACATTTACCATATGTTATTATTCCTATACTTGGAAAGTTGATTCAAGATGATAGATAATTTAGTTATAGTAGTTTGAATTATATATCATAATTGTAGATGAGTGAGCTGAAATAAATAATGATGAAATTGGTTGTTTACATGAATAAATTGAGTTAGAAGATCTAAAAATGGAAAATATCTCACTCAAGATAATTATACCTTTGATCTGATTGGTTTGATAAATAAAAATAAAACTAGGTTTTTGTCTTCACATCTATAAATTTATATCCTTTGGAAAAAATTAATAAATATAATTATAACAACCTTATTCTCCTTATATAAGTGCATGCATACAAGATATAAATACATGATCATGAGCATGGATTCCCTAGTGATGATAAATTAGATTGGTGGAAGCTAGATCTAAGAATATCCTTATCTAAGGTATCTCTCTGGACACTTCCACCACTGATGATGAATCTAAAAGATCACTAGCATGGGAAGAACCAAGATGAGACCTTTTGGATGATTTAGATGACAATGAGGATTCTACCAAAGCATTCATTTTAGTCAAGGAGTAACCAATAATGGATTTAATAATTAGATTTCATAATGAAGATATACCACGTTAGGTACACAAGTCACCCTATTACATGTTGATGTTGACCTTTATCCCTCACTGTAATTGAATGAATGGGAAGAGTTGTTTCTATAAACCTATCCCAAATAATTTTTTCAAGTTAAATGTAAGTACATTACTAAATTTAATTTTTAAAATTTACTTAATTTGCCTAAAAAAAATGTAGATATAACTCAATGGGATATCATTCATGAATGTAGAGGGTAACATAGGTGTAAGTATGTGTTTTCCATTGGTAAGATCTCTACCAATATTATCAAAATCTTGAACATAAATGCATTTTGTATTAGGTATCTAACTAGTGAAGATGTCCTTTGGCCTATCCATAGGCATTTCCTTAGAATTATTACTTTCAACCATGTATTTTCTTGTAAAATTCCTATAAATACTTTTTCTTTCCATTTTTAATTTTTTTTTCTTTTTTCTTTCTTGATTTCATTTTCTTTTCCTAATTTTCACTATCGATCTAGTTCACTACTTATCTCTTTTAGGCCTGGCTCATCTATTTTTACCTATAGGTTCCTTTTTTCGTCAAAGAATGAATAATAAAAGGCTTATATGCAAGTGCCTTGAGTGACATTTTGGTGCATAATTAATCTAAGTAGTTTGTACCATTAGATTTTATTTTTTAATTGGTTTCAAAAAATTGATCTATCATGTGTGTTCTAAATTTTTTCATATTGGGTTAAGTTTGGTAAAATATTTAGTCAATGAAAACATTCTATCAAAACCATGTACATAAATCACATCTTAATGGTTTCTAGGTTTTCTTGGATAAACTGACTTCGGTGAAAATCTAGGGTAAAAACCTATAGTTCTACCTTTCACTTTCCATGGTGATCCCAAACACAAAACTAAGATTCTAAGAAATGAAAGTGAAAAGAGAAAACAAGAAAATAAAATAAAAATAAGTTTTAAAAAAACTCAATCTTGGGTGATTAAGGCAACCTCTATTGATGTTGTGGACACCTGATCAATTGTAAATAATATCCTTGAGTGGGATCATATAAAACTCCTTTAGAGATATGTATGACTGTCTGTTACTAGAATAATATGTGGGCAAGTGTTCTCAAAGTAGCATTCACTATCTTGATGATTGGATTTGTGGTAGTTACTATTTATAGGTTCTAAGAAGTGGTAATTAACTCATTTCACATATTGGTACCTTAGTCATTCATATCTTATCCTCTCTCAAATTTGTTTATGTTCCATGTGTAATCTTAACTAGAGATTATAGGTTCATAGATACATTTATATCATTCTAAAATACTTAAGAGTATTTTATAGTAGAGTCACCATTTTTTTTCTTTCTAAACATGACCTAATTCTTATAAGAATCAGGGATCTTCTTTTTGGTTTTGTATCTAATCTTGATCATGATCATAGATAATTGGTATTAACACTCTCAAGATGCTTTGATAGGCCATCTATATTTGAATAAAAACTAAGACATGAAACCATCACCATTTAAAGGACCAAGTCTATGTGAGAAAAATTTGTATAAGGCACTTAACATGAAAGTGGAGTTTTGACCTCCTAATTTGCATTTGAAACCTAGCTTACCTAACCCTCTTAGCCTATTCTTAGATGTAATTTTGGTTTCCATGGAATTATATCTCATGAAATCCATCCCATTATAATAGCCAAGTCAAAATAATAAACTTTCATATATAACACTTGGTTCTAAAGTGAAGCCTTGTCATTCATCCCTATGTTATTGAAGATTGACTCTCACTATCTTAGCTCTCTTTAGTTACATTTAGGTTTGTTTTGATTTTTATGCCCTTTTAATATCTAAGTCCTATTTTGTTGAGATTACCAATATCATGTGAGTCATTTTCATATTTTACACTTGGTCCTTAAATGACCCCTCAAACAACATTTTCCTCATTGAAAATCTTGCTAAGTCTGAGCAAAAAAATTCCTCATTTCTTGAATAAGTCTACCTGGGTTCATTTTTAAAAATTAAATGCTAATAAATATTATCTATAATAAATAGGCTTAAATTCAAAAAATTAAGTTCTTAGACCTAACATGGATTTCAACCATTGATTAGGTCTAGGGGAAGGTAGTTTGCATGGTTATTTACTAGCTAGAGAAAATCTCTTGATTAGGTCTGTATTATGGTAAGAGAAATGAGTCTATTTATATCTAGGTTTGTATCTCCAGTTAGGTCACGAGTCATCAAAGGGGAGGTCATTTATTTATATGAGGGATATACATCTTAATTATGTTACAAGAGTGTTTCAGGGGATGGGCATAGTGTAATCGGGGACATCACTTATATAGGTCTAGGATCAGGCTTTACTAGATCTACTATATTAATTGGGTACCAAACCTTGATTAGGTCTAGGAGTCCACCATCATCTTCATCCTTTTCTAATTAGGGGGAATTTCTTGACTAGGTTTTTAACTATTCCCCCACCTCCATCCTTTGTTATCCATAGTTTCAACTCTGATCATAACTATGAGCTCACCTAAGTGGAAACATAATGCTATTCATGTTTTTCACCTTAGTTACAATGGGATCACTCCAATGTGAAATGCTAAGACATATTGAGGGGTTCCAAGATCGATTAGGTCTTGGGTCCCACATAACATTCAAACTAATTCTATCTAGGGATGTAAACACTAATTAGGTCTTGTAACATGTTAAAAGCACACCCTAGTTCTATTCAAGATTATGAACCTTGATTAGAACTACATGTTATAAATTTGAAAAAGTGATATTTTTAAAATCTCGTGTGCCTAGAAAGACTAGTTAGGTCTATTAGGTGTGTATTTTGAGCCATTTTTTTTCATGATAACTCTTACTTCCAATGTTAGTTTTTTAATCTCTTTACTTTTCCAAAAGGTGGTTTTCATCCAAATGCAATGGTGCCTTTAATTTTTCTTAATTCTACCTATGCTAAAACCTATTTATGTTTTTGGGTCACATTTTACTATTCAATATTTTAAAGGCATGTTTCAACTTTTTTTTTTATAGCCTATCTAAAAATATTGATGATTTTTTTCAAAAATACACACGTGGTGGGATTTGGATAATAGAAGAAAATATTTAGGCAATCAAAGATAACATAATTAGGACTCAAATATATCATGAAGATATTGTTTGTCATATATGTCCTTGATATCTTGATATGGATTCTATATCTAGTAGCTTGGCTTCTTAGGTAGATGTATTACATTATGGGATATCTTTGAAAAATTATTTGTTAACCATTTTAGTGTACCCATCAACCCTGTTACCCTATACTATCACGTTGATATAGAACACAGGTATCCAAACGAACCCATTAGTGTATTTAATGTTCAATTTTACTACCTATACATGAGGTTGAAAGACTTGATCCTATAAATGAAAGTTATTTCTATTTAAGTTTACCTAAAAATATTAGATCACCTAACTACTATGTTTATTAGAAGGACCCCATATAATCTTACATATCTAATGATGACTTACCAAGAGGATTTCATAATATAAAAACAATCAATGTTTCCTTGCTATTATGTAGACCTATGTCATTCACTAGGATAGCTAGGTTTTTACACCCAAAAATAATTTAATTACCTACTTATAGTCAACCCATCGGAAAATTTATACCTTATAATAAAGCATCATATCAACCTAATGATCAATCAAACCTCCCTATGACAATTAAGATCCATAGTTATTTATTTAATGCATATAATTTTATTAATTTAACATTTAATTAGTAGGTTATTCCCCTTAGTTTAGTTATCAATCATCTTTTAATGATTTTAATAATTAAGTGACAATTTTTATAGTAGACTCTGAACAAGCAATGCCTAAATAACTTAGTTATACTAGTTTGAATTTCATCTCATCATTAGAGATGAGTGAAATTAAAATAATGATGAAATTTGTTTCATACATGAATAAGGTGAGTTAAAATAGATAAACATGGAAAATATCTCACCTTAGGATAATTATACCTTTGATCTAATTAGCTTAGACCTAAATGAAGAAGTCATTAGATTCCTTGCCCTTGAAGATAAACACATGTACATTACCGATGATAGGTGGAAATAAAAGTAAAACCAAGTTATTGACCTCAAATTTGAATATTTATATCATTTAAAATAGCTCAAGTAATATGATTACAATAGACCTTTGCTCATCATAATAGTGTAGGTAACCAATATAGAAATGTATGATCAGGAGCATGTTTGACCTAATGATAAAGAAATTAGATTAGTGGAATCTAGAGATGAGAATAGCTTGATATAATACATCTCTCCATATAATTCTACCATTGATGAAAAATCTAAAATATCACTAACATATGAGTAACCAAGTCGAGATCTTATGGATGATTTAGATGACAAGGAGGTTACTTCCATAACATTCATTTTAGTCAAGGAGATTTTAATAATGGATTCATTGATTGAATATCAAAAAGAAGATATATATGCTATGTTGGGTACACAATTCACCTTGGTATGTGTTTACATCTAACCTTATCCCTCATAATAATTTAATTTATGGGAAAACTTATTTTTCCAAACCTATCCCAAGTAATATTTACAAGTTAAATGTAGGCAAACTGCTAAATTTAATTTTAAAACTTTACTTAATTTTCTTATAAAAATTGTAGATATAACTCTATAGGATAGTGTTCATGAGAATAGAGGTCAAAATAGGTGTAAGTGCATGTTTTCCCTTTGTAGGATCTCTATCAATATTCTCAAAATCTTGAATGTGAATGCATTCTATATCAAGTGTCTAACTAGTGAAGATGTCCTTTGGCCCATCCATAGGTGTTTCCTCATAATTATTTATTCATTTTATCTTTCCATTTCCTAATTTTGTTTCTTTTTTTCTTTACTAATTTTATTTTCTTTTCTTGCTTTTCATATTAGTCCAGCCTCATTGATTGTCTGTTTTTGGCCCAAACCATATATTTTTCCTTGTAGGTTACCCTATTGGTAAAAAAATGAATAATGAAAGGCTTGTACATAGGTAGCTCAAGTGATGTTCTATTGTATAGGTAACAAGTATTTTTTTACATTAGATTTTATTTTTGAATCATTATTAAAATCTTAATCTATCATGTGTGCTCTAAATTTATTCATGTTGGGTTAAGTTTAGGTAAACTATTTGGTCTATGAATACATTATCTTGAAATCAAACATAAAAAATCACATCTTAAAGGTTTTTGGGTTTGATTAGATGAACTCATTATAGTGATAATCTATAGTTTTTACTTTCACTTGCTACAATGGTCCCCAACTTGGAATTGAGATGCTAAGAAAATAAAGTGAAAAGAGAAAACAAGAAAATAAAAGAAAAATAAATTTTACAAAAACTCAATCCTACATGATTCAGGAAACATCTATTGCATTTACGAATTCCCAATTAGTATTATAGTAATGCTTTAATTGGGATATGAGACAACTTTGTCAAGGCTATGGATGCCTATCTAGTAGTAGAGTAAATCTCAAGAAAATGTTCTCAATATAGGATTTACTATCCTGATGATTGGATTTGTAGAAGTTAGTCCTTGTAGGTTATAATAAGGGGTAATTAATTAATTTTCACACACTGGGTCAATGAGAATGTCTAATTTGGTCCCTTATCCATTATAGTCTTCTCCTCTCTCAAATTCATTCATGTTCCATGCATAGTCTTGTCTAGATATTCTAGATTTATAGACATGTTTATATCATTCTAAAATACTTAGGATTATTTTCCAATAGAGTCACCATTTTTTATTTTTTCTCAACATGAACTAATTCTTCTAAAAATTAGAGAACCTTTTTATTATTTTTTATCCACTCTAGATTGCACTCATATCTCATTGGTATTATCACTCTCAAGTTTATTTTTTAGGTTATCTTATTTTGCATGCCAAATTAAGACCCACAACCATCACCATTGGAAATACCAAGTCAATATAAAAAAATTGTATAAGGTACTTAACATGGAAGTGGATTTTTGACCTCCCAGTTTGCATTTAAAACATGGCTTGCCTAGCTTTCTTAGCCTACTCTCAGAGGTCATTTTAGTTTTTATATGTTGTTATGGATATTAAAACCCACTCCATTATGATAAACAGGTCATAAAGTTAAACATTTTATATACCACTTGGTTCCAAAGCAAAGTCTCATTATTCTTCCCTACGTTATCTAAGCCTAACTCTCTCAACTCTCTTTAGTCACTTTGGGGGGTCTCTTTGATTTATACACCATTTAAGTCTTTGAGGCCTATCTCATTAAGACAAGTAAGATTTTGTGAGTTATTTTCATATTTTATACTTGGTCCTTAGACAACCCCTTGAACAACATTTACCTCATTTAAATTATTTGTAAGTTTGAGAAAAAAAACTTACCTCATTTCCCAAATAGGTCTATCTAGGTTCATTTTTCCAATTTCAATGGTAATTATGATTATATATAATGAATATGTCTATATTATAAAATTTTGAGTTCCTATACCTAATTGGGATATCAACCCTCAATTAGGTCTATAGGAAGGTAGTTTGCATGGTTCTTTGCTATCCAAATAAAATATCCCAATTAGGTCGAGTCTAGTTGTATTCAGTCTTGTAGCTCTAGTTAGGTCATGAGTAATTGAAGGGGGAGTATCTAGTTCTATACAAGATCTATGTATTTATTAGGTCATGAGATTATTTATGGGGATGAACATAATTTTAACCAAGGATATTCCATTGGATAAGTCTAGAACTAGGCTTTGGTAGCCCTACAATATTAATTGAGCCCCAAACCTTGATTAGGTTTTATAGCCCACCATTTTCACCATAATTTTTTAGCTAGTGGGAAAGTTTAACTAGGTTAGTTACTATTATTCCACCTCCATCCTTTGATATCCATTATTTCAACCTTATCATAACTATGAGCTCACCCCCCCCCCAAAAAAAAAAAAAACATAATGTTATTTGATCTTATGGCCCTAGTTACAATAGGATCCATCCAATGTGAAATGATAAGAAATTTTTGATGCCTCTATGTATACCAAAAATGTACTTAGTGTTCAAGAACACTTCTCATTTTAGAATTATGGGAATTTAGATCATGAGTAGTAGGTTTTGGCAACTCTTATTACCTATGGTGAAATAGCAGTAGAGCAATGTTTATCTATTCCATAAAATTTATATTAATTAATGGTTGGGAGCCATGATGGACTAAATATTTGTAATAGGTAAGTATATTTGCTAATAATAGTGAATTGTGACTAAATATTAAACTAAGGATTAATCTAAATGAATATGTATAATGAAATTTATACTAAAGTGATCTGGTTAAAAAAGAAGCAAAAGAGAAAGGCAAGGTAGTAATAAAATAAGTGATTGTTGATCCTTAACTTAAATATCATGACAAAGTTTCAATTATAACTTAGCCTATATTTAACTAATATTTGATGAAAAATATCATAATCTTAGATCTCACCATATACTAGGCAAATTTATAAGGATAATATGAAATCACACAAGTAAGAACTAGATTTTACTTTAAAGATTTGTTACTAAACTCAAATTGCATTATCACATCTAAACACAAAACAAATAAAATGAAGGAAATTCAAGATCCTTTAACTAATCTAGCATAATCATAAATTAGAAACCTTGTATCACAAATGCAAATTCAAAATTCATGAAACCATTAAAATTCAAGATTTAGAACCAACAATTGAGAGAAATCCATATTAACAATTGACACATCAAATTTGGACAATCTTCATAGAATTCCTTGATAGTATTAATTTCTTAAAGGATATAAATTTTCTCAAAATTATCTCTTTACAAGATGGTAATACTTCCCTTTATAGAAAGACAAGGATGTATACTAGTCATTTTATAAGATACAAATGTACAAAAGAGGGCATTTATCTTTTTTAATAAAAAACTAGAATACACTTGCTTTTCCGGATGAGACTAACCTAGAGGAAAATATGATAACAATCTAGCATATACCTTTACAAAAATAATATTCATATTTAAAATATTAGAATGTTTTTTACAAAAAGGAATATTAACAATTGGTGGGCTCATTATCAAAGGGTTCCCCTATTTCTCTTGTAGAAGCTCCGTAACTCTTTGATGTTGTTCTTTAACAAGGTCCAAATCCATAACTAACTTTAGGAGACAAAAATATTCTTCGTTAGCTAAGTCCTCAAATTATCTATCATCCCTTTTAATAGATTATTTGATGCTTCTAGATTCTACAATCTTTTCTTTATTAGTGAATATCATGCCCAAAATTCTGCTATTGTCACTGCCTTATTGACATTGGCTTTTACCTTTTACTTCCAACATCACCAGAGTGAATCTATGCTTATACTCCTCATCATAAATAATTCCTAGGGATTTATACTTTTTAAGATTGGCCAACATTATGCCAAGGAGTTTATTAATCCTGACAATCATATCTTCTTCATCCCTTAGGAGTTTATCCAATCCTATTGAGCAAGTATTTAAGCTCTGGATCTTATCAACCACTATCAATAATATAGAATTTAGGTGGGATAGGATAATGATTTTTAACTTAGGAATTATATTCCTAATCATTAGATTGATGAGGTACCTTATTTTAGCCTTAGTGTCCTACCACTTTGTGATTAATCCTTTGGCCACCTCACTTTGTTGGCCTAATGTATCTTGCCTTAGCTTCATTACCTTAAAAGAGTCAAACATGTCAAAAAATGATGCTTCAAACATATTTATTATGGCCTCAAGCATTGACAAGATATCCTAGGTCTCTAAATTCTCCTTTTTCTTTTCCAAGTTATGAAACATATACTTCATCCCCTTGATGCCATCTCTGACTTGAGTTGAATGAGCCTATGCTATGATTTCAACATCTTCATGGATGGGGAATTCATCAGGCTACTATCCTTAAATTAGAGCTAATCCTATAAATGGCTCAACCCCTTGGAATGATAATTATTTATTTCCTACCATGGCCTTTCTTATTTTGAATCTCTCTAATGCAATTGTCTCTAGATTAAATTACATAATAGTAGATGACTCTATGTATTTTAGAGGTTATAGGACCTCTATCCTTATGTTTTTTTATTCTCTTAGAGCATATATTTACTTGATTTATTAAATTTTAGTGGTCACTATCCTTATTTCTTCTTCTTCTTTCATCAAATCCTTTATACAAAGCTTGATGTCATCATGCACATCAATGTTAATAGTTTGGGTAACCCAAGAGTGAGATAAAGTGAGAATCTTTTGAATTTTTCCATAGGTGAACCAATTAGGGATGATTAGTCCATGAATAGGGTATTCCTCACTAAATAAGTTGATTTCATTTGTAGGATGAGTGAAATTCAACTTGGGCCTCTTTAAACCAACTAAGACCAAGGCTAATTATGCCTTTATTTTCTATGGGGGTGCTACTAGAACTAAATCAAAAGCAAGCTCTTTTCCTCTATCCCTCTCAGATTTTTCTACTTTCTCTTGGGGTCCTTCAACTTGCCTCTCCTCTTTATTAGTGATTTATGCTTCATCAAGGACCTTAAGGTCATCCTATACTATTTCATTTGGCTCCAAGTCAATCATGTCCAAGTATTCCACTAGAGACTCTGGTCTTTGAGGTAGGGTTAAGGATGAGGGTCCCTCACTAGGTCTCTTTTCTAACTTCTCTTTACTAGGACATTGTGTAATTTAGGTTTGGGGCCATTGCATTTACACTTGTGTTTTTTCCTGAGGTGGCCTAAAAGGTCTAGAAAATAAGTGGTATTGCATAGGTCCCATTTTATATATGTCCCATGGTGGTTTTTCATCACTGGTCAATATTTTTTCCAATATAATGTTATGTCCCTTGAGTCTAGACAATACTTCTTTGAACTTGTTTAATTTGATATATATGGTGCCATAAACACTGAGTTGATTCACATACACTAGTTTGGGAAATTTCTTAGACTTCAAGTGTGTGGATACCATTCCATTAGGATCCCACATCTTCATCTCATCAAGTTAAAATTTGAAAGAGTCCTTATGCTTGACCATAATATTCACTCGATCCTAATTTTGTAACACAGTCTTGCCAATAATCAAAGGAAAGGGATGGAAGAGGCCTTTCCTCTTTTTTTTACATACTCTATCCATACCACTAAGAATTTTTTATGTAATTTCTTTTTCTACCATCTTGATGGGAACATAGATAGGTCACCTATAAGGTTGGATCAAGAGCCCCTAAATTTTGATTATTGTATAATCTAGATATAACCAGATGTCTCACATTAGCTACACATATTTATTTATTAGAGGGCTTACCCTAGGCATAGGGATAACTATGATGGCTTCTATTAAATTAGGAAAGACACAATCACAAATTAATTTCATGTGGTGTCTATATTTTAAAATATATAGCTTTGAGTAATGGTGGGAAATTATGAATCTGCCCTTAAGTGATGAATTATTGATTTGAGCGAATTAGATGGAGGCTATTAAGGCATCCAATAGATAATAAATCATAAAAAAATGGGTGTTAGTATTCTTATTAATGGATGTTAATTATTTTTCTTGATAGATACTAATCATCTCTCTAATTGTAAGAGTGATCCCTTTCTCTACCATGAATTAAATGTATGACACCTAATTATTATTTACATAAGAGGTTGAAGGGGATCTAGATATTTTGTGTAATAGGGTCATGATTACCCTAACCACCTATCTAAATTGAGAAATAAGGATATTTCTAGCAGGGTCTTGAATCGCATGGCTCCCTTGGAGCTACCATGGCCTAAGGATGGTATCAAGCTCATTCTTATCAATCCATTCCTTAATAGTGGGTAAATCCAATTAGGTTTTTGGGAGCTTGTAATAAATTTCAAAGGTAAATGGGTAAATGAATTCAATACTTTTAAAGGTCCTTTCACGAATAATCTAAAATTTTTCAAGCCTAAATTCCTTGAAAATAGGAACAAGGATGTCGATATAGTGGATTGCATCTAGTTTGGTGGTAGCATGGTGGATATTGGCCATGTAGACTGAAACTAGGTCATATTACCTTTTGGTTATAGTGGTAATCTTATATTATTCTTTTGCTATAGCCTACATCTCCTTACTAGTCTAGAAGAACTCATACCAAGTCTTTTTTCTAGTGTTTAATGCAATAATATCTAGGTCAGTGTCCTTGAATACCTTCCCTTCATTATGTGTAGATAAATACAACACTATTTTATCCTTATATTTCTCCCTCTAATATACCATGGATTTTAAACTTCAAAACTTATTCACAATTAGATTGACAATGGTCTATGAATTAGTTCTTTTGTGCTCAAATCACAATTAAACTTATTCTAGATTTTTTGTAATCAATCTGAGTTAACTTAGGGCTTTTTATGTAAGTTTTAGGGCTTTGAATATTTAATGGTGGGAGATTATTTAGACCTACACTTATACGTGCCTTAGATATGATTTTAAACTTCACCTTTATACCTTTACATTTTGATCACACAAGATCTTCTATTTTATCATTTTGTGCTTGTATGGTGCTTATTTGGCATCTATCTAGCACTTTTTGTGTCATTTTTCCAAAAATGTCTCTAAGCACTCATCATTATTTTTTGAAAACTTCCCTTTAGCCTCATGTCATTATATAAATATCCATGGATCATAATGGGCCATTGATTATGACCTAAGCCCTCACATGTCATTGGTTCCTTCTAGTATCGAGCCCTTGGTTGTGCCATTTGGCACTTCCATGGGATTTTTGAGCTTTAGCACATTTATCAGTCACATATTGAATGTGTGTCCACCATGCATCGATCTTATGGGCTCTCAAATCTTTGTTTAAAATTCATCAATGATTTCACACCATTGGATCAAGAGGCATGATGAAGCCTATACCATCAGATCCTACAAGATGCATGATATTTAATTAGCATCATTAATTAGGTGGGGAATTACATTTAAATACCTTAGGCTATGGTTCATTTTATGTTTATTAAACATGGAATAAACTTTAGGCTAAAGTGTTTATGCCTAAGGTTTTTAGAGATTTATACAAAAAGGGGGGGACCATGGCTATATATTTTAAGTTAAGGTTTACATTGTATTTAATAAACACAACATATACCTTGCATTAAAATACTTATGTTAATCTTTTTATAACATGACAAAAGGGGTCAAAGTAATATAAGGAACAAATGCTATATTCTTGACTTAGGGATTTATTTTATTAATAAACATAATAAAATATTTGGTTAAAAGCATTTTGGTTAAGTTTTATGTCACTAGGACCCTTTTAAAATAATACTTAGTATAAGTCTCTAGCCTAAGGTTCATGGCATTCAAAAAAATGCAATGGGGATCTTAAGATATAGAATTAGACTAAATTAATTTATGCATATATTTAGACTATGAGATCATTTCATTATTTGTATTTTAAATATATCAATTGTTTGAACATCCTTTGATGGGTCCCATTAGTTTGAAATGCAATTCATGAGTTTTTTAACAACATTTTAGAGTATATCTTGGTCTTTGAGAAAAATAATCCATTAGCTTAAATTTTAAAGCCTCATGGATGTAAAATATATCCTCATGGATGTCAAATGATGGTCATAAGAATTTAAAATTTAAGATCTTGAAATTCTTAGTTTTGATGGGCTTAAAGTTGATGATTGTGTGGATTTCAAATACATCCTCACAAACATCAAATAATGGTCATGAAAACATCAAAGTTAAGCTCATAAAATTCCTATGTCCCAATGTAGGAGTGCCACATGGTGATTCTACAGGCTTCCTAAGATCTTTGACTCAGTTCACTCCATCTAATTAAAATCCATGACAAAGCAAGAGCCATCTGATCATGATCTAAGTAATCATACATGATTAGTTCCCTTTAATATGTGAAACCCTTTGATTTTAATATTTTAATGTGGGAGTGTCATGTGGTGACTCTATGGAGCTCCATGACCCTTTGAAGTTTAAATATTGGTTTCACTTCATCCGATCCTTGGTCTTGATGAAGTGTAACCACTGCTTGTGATCTAGATGCTTGAACATGATTGGTTTAAAGGACTAAGTGCTCAATTTTATCAAGATTTACTCATTCCATTAGATTAGAATAAATGACAAAGAACGAGTCACTAAATCCTAAAATATGAATGATATTTAATTTAAGACCTGGGATGAAAATAAGAACTTAGGCTAAGTCATTTAAACTAAGGTCTCACTCTCATTTGTGTTAATAAACGTGATCAAGGCCTTAGCATTAAAGCTTTAGGCTAAGTATGTAATAAAGGGACCACATTAAAAAAGTAAAAGGACCTTGATAGAATAAAATTAGACCATGTTATAAATATAATAACTAAAAGGGGCCAAGGAATAATTTTTAGGCTAAGGTTCGGTTGTGTTAAAAATATGACCAAGCCTTAACATAAAAACTAGGCTTAAGTCCAAAATAACTTCAAAATATTCTTGCTAATTTATTCCCACCAAATTAAAATTTGAACCATGGGTTTATGCCAAGGTTTTAGAACATGAATCTACTAGAAAGGACTCTAAGAAACCTACATCCTTAAGACACGAAGACCAATTATCAGTAATGATAGGCAAGCTCAAAGTAAGACATAAATTAGTAAGCCAATATTATCAAAGTGGATGATCTTCTAATTCTAATATTATTTAAAATAGACCATGATTTTAAGGTTAATCTTCAAAATATCTCAAGGGTCCTAATTTCCAAAAATGGGGGTATGTTTTCCTCAACAAATGACAACTTTTAGGAGAACATAAAAATATGTTAGAACTTAGAGACTTTGGTTTAGATAAACAACTAAGTCATCCACTCCACTTTGATCAATGCCATTATCTAGATCATTTTATGGTTGAAACAAACCTTGCACTTATAAAATTGGGATAAAAAATTAGGACATAGCCATGTTGTGTGTGTGATTTGATTCCACTTATTGTTTACTATGGGATTTAGGAGACAACTTCCAGGTTTCACATCCTTAATCATTAACACTAACTTGGATCATGTTTAGATATTCATTAATACCCATGATTCTAGTTCAAGGAAGTCTTGGGCATTAATTTGCTACTATGAAGGTGTCCATAGCCTTGATAGAGATGACTTTGGCTCCACTCATGGTCTTTCTCTACTTCTAGCTAGGTGTATATATCCTTGATGGAGATTACCAAAATCACTTATGCTTGAAAAGATTTTGATTTTGCACTGTATTCTTATTTTTTTTATTTTTTAGATCTTTTATGCTTTTATTAAGGTTGGGAACTAGGGTAGCCAAGTTTAAGGATTTTGTGAAGTGTTTGATCCTTAGATAATAACCTATGGTTGCAACCATTATCCCAAGAAAAGATGTTTATTAAGTGTAAGTATGGCTATACCTTAATAGATTAAGCTTTCACCCTATAATTGTAAATCTTCTTAAAACCAAATTTAGGTCAAGACAATGTTTAAGTTCTCATGGAATAGTTATCCCCTTTAATTAGTCTTTACTATTTTCCTCAAATCACAACATTATGATCATATTTTAGACCCATGGTTAGCACATGTATTAGGTTCCTACCCACATTCATAAAATTTATAGATTCAAGAAAAATAAATAATCTTTGAGCTCAGTGTTGTCCAAAAGGACTTATAAGAAACAAGGAACATAGAAATAGAAGCAAACACAACAATGAAAAAAAGAAACAAACAAATATATACATGTTTATATATAAGCAAGGGATATGAAATAAAGAACTGAAAGAAACTAACTATCCTACTGACACTAAGTCTAAACATCTTACAATTTACTCTATAAAGACCTCAGGAGGATCAATAGAGAAGTAATGCTTGAGGTAATACCCATTAGTGGGAAGTGTGAACTCTTATCCTTATAGATATTTGAGATTGAAGGTGTTATTTCCCAATGTGTCTACAATCTGATATGGGCCAATCCACAAAGGTGTGAACTTTCCATGCTTATGCCTAAGATCAGATGCTTTTTTCCAAATGAGAACTAAGTCCCATTATCTAAACACATTTATATTTGATATTTTATCAAGCCACCTCATCACTATGGTTTGATGTTTGCTAAAACTATAAAAGGCTTTCTCACTTGGATCTTCCATCTAAATGACATCTATCAATATTGAGTTTACAAGATCCTAGCTTTCCTCCATTAATCTTGAATGAATTTATATGTAGGTAGTTTGAAAGTGATAGGGAAGATAGGATCTTGTCCATATAAAAATATAAATGGTGATGCCTTTAGGGTTTACTTGATCCTTATCCTATTTACCCATAGTGCATACTTGAGTAGCTCATGTCAAGTCTTAGGCTTATCTACAATAGACTCCTTGATTAATTTCATTAAGTTATTCTTGGTAGAATTAAACACTCCATTTCCTTGGGGATAATGGTTGGATGAAAACTTGAGATAAATGCTATTATCATATGCCCATTCA
Source organism: Torreya grandis (assembly GCA_037957365.1). NCBI lineage: Eukaryota > Viridiplantae > Streptophyta > Pinopsida > Cupressales > Taxaceae > Torreya > Torreya grandis. Next base: position 419,498 of record JARHVA010007789.1, read on the forward strand.
ATTGTCTCTATGGATGTAAAGGTAGAACCATTATCACACACCAAATAGACAAGATTTCCAAATCTATTACATATGTTCTCTTCTAAGAAACTGATCACTTCTTTCATCCTGCATTATTTGGTGGCTACAACTTTAGTCTACCTTGTGAAATAATCTATGGCATTGAGGATGAATTTGTGACCTTTAGATGAATTGGGGTTGATTACCCCTATAAAGTCCAACCCCCATTTTGCAAAGGGTTTATCAACCATGACTGATTATAAAGGCATTGTTGCCTTAGGTTTTTTGGTGTTAAAGATTTGGAAAGAGTGGAATTTCCTTACATGATTGTAAGAATCCTTAAAAATAATTAGCTAATAGTATCTATCTCTAAGTATCTTGTGGGTGGTAGTCTTCATAGATGGGTGCCCATTTCCAAACTTTTCATGAAAGGTGCTCATGATTTGAGTAGCTTCTTTTTTTGAGAGACACCTTAGGTAGACCCCTTTAAAGTTATTCTTATATAATATCCCATTTTTTTAAATCAAATAACAGGTTGCCTTGAGCCTTAAGGCCCTACTTTTCTCCATGTAAGTTCTATAGGATAAGTACCATTAATTAGTAAATGTATGATGGAATCATACCACTTACTAGCTTGAAAGTTATACTGATCCACTTGAATAATACTTAGGTCTAGTACTAGAAATCATTTGGATCAAGCCTTGACACCTTACCAATTTTTCCATTTTCATTTCTATGTCATATTCCTACAAAAATGACATCCATTTACCTCTACATTCCCCAAGTTCATTATAGTTCATCATGAGCTTGCTGGTAGGGTTATATATAATATCATGCACCTTATTTATAAGGATATAATGCCTAAATTTATTCACTAACTTAAATAATGCATATTCATGTTTTTTAATAAATGAATAGTTCAATTCAAAATTCTTAAAGTTAGTACTCATGAAAGCTATTAGGTGATCACACCCATAAACCTTCTGAGTTAAAACTATCCTTTGAGGTTGATCCAACTTATATTACCTAGTCAAGAGAGGGAAGAGGATAATTATCCTTTTTATATGCTTTGTTTAAATTCCTAAAGTACATACATAGTCTAATCTCACCATTATTTTTCTTGACTAGCACTAAATTGACCACCTAGGTAGAATGTCTAATGGGAAACACAATTCTAGCATCTAGTAATCTCTTGACCTCTTTTAAGATCATTAGTTCTAGGATAAGGTTCCCAAGTCTTTACTTTTGTCTTAAGGGTTTAAAAATTTATTTAAGGGGTAGAGTATGGGTGATGACACTTGGATCAAATATCTTCAAGTCATCATAAGACCAAGCTATGACATCCTTATAATTGGTTAATAACTCTTTGGCCTTCTTATTCTTGATGTTGGTTTAGGATTTTCCACTGTTAACTAGTGGGGGTTTATCTTGGGGTCCAATATTAATAGAATTATATTCCTTCACACTTACCTTGGGAATTGTATTCCTTCAAATAGCCTCTCTAGGGAAATCATGCCTTTGGTAATTTTATTATCATTCAACTGAATGACCTTACCATCAAACTTACCTTCTTTAAGTGCATTTTCATTAGGCTCATCAATGATGTGAGCCTAAAATTATATAGAATTAGTCATGAAATCTAATATTTATTCATCATCATTAAAGACTTGAAAGTGATTCTCATTATCAGGGATTGAAGGACAAGGTATCAACTTAATGCTAAAGTTGGAGGAGTCTTGGTTGGGTATGAGGTTGGCTATAGTAGATTCTAACTCATTATAAGCTTGGTTATCCTCTATATGGATGGATATAATTTTAAAGGCATTAAAGGACTCAATCAAATCCTAGACCCTAATCTTATATCTCTTAAGGTATGAGAGTTTGCATTGATATTTGATTCTCACTTGGTTGACTACTAGTTCTGAATGCCCATAGACTAGTAGTTATTTGACTTTATTTTTTATATAAAATTGCAAAACTAGGATAAGGGCCTCATATTTAGTAATATTATTGGTGAAGAGGAATTGGAGCCTTTAGGAAGCATGGCATTTTTTACCAACAGGGTTAGTAAAGACAATACCAACCCTAGATCTAACCTTACACCTATCACCCTCAAAATGTAGATTCCATAGCCCAAGAATAACATGAGTAAAAACCCCTAAGTTTTATTCAATTATGTTGACCCTTTCATTCATAGCATTATAATCAGAGAACATGTGCTTCATCCTCAGCTCTATTTTAACCCTGATCTAGTTTGTAACTCCTTTCCAATATAGCCATAAATGTGAGCAATCTGTGGACATGTATCCATTCAGATCTTTGGTCCATTACCTATTTAATAAGATCCCATAAACATCAAGAATATCAACAACTTGGATATCAATAAACTACTACACTCTAGGCTTAGAGGCCAATTGCATATGAATGTTTAATAATTCTCCAATTACCTTGACTCTAGATTTGTCTAACTAAGTAATGACCCTATCAAACTTAATAAGTGTCAAGCCAATTTTTTTTAAAATATCTACTTATATCAAATTTGTATATGTACCAAAATCAAATAAATAATTATGAAAATTCTTATTAAACATCTTGATTGTGAGTAAGAAAGGAGGAGACTCTGCTTTAGTTTTATGTATAGTCATATTAGCATTGTCAGACTTGGGTGGTCTATTGGATTTATTTGATAATGATTCTAGTGAGATGCCCCTTTATTCTATAATCTATGTTAGTTCATACAATGTGATGTTATCTTTTATCTTCTTCATGTCTTCAAAAATATTATAACCAGTTTTATTTGAAGAACTAAGAACATCAACATTATGTTTAGAGGTACTCCCTTTGGGTGGTTCTAGATCATTGCTTGAAGAAGTGTCTAGAGGTTTTCCAAAGTTATTTGGAGGTGTTGAGGTGGTTAAGGGCTAACTCTACTCTCTATTCCTCAAAAGATAAGTCTTCTTCAAGAATTATTGTAAGCCATGGATTTTCTTAGGGACATCATTAGGTTCATTGTCCTCTTGAAAAGTGAAATCAAAGGTCTCTACCATGAAAGTTTGATCATTAGAATTGGACCCTAAAGTACCTACACCATTATCCTTGTTATGGACCACTTAAAATGTATCCAAATCTTCTTTGAAAGCTTCAAAATCCTTACAAAACTCAATGAAATCAATCTTATCATGTTTGAATATATAATGCACTCTATAGTAGTCAGGCAAAGCAATATCAATAGGATTAATATCTATAGTCTTCTTTTTATAAGATGGTTCATATTCTTATTATTATGAAAAATAACATTTTTAAACCTATTATCAGGCCTATTAATCATTTGGAGTGATAAGTTTCTACTAGAGATCTCTCTAGTATTGTCAATATATTTCTATAGTTGAAGGAAATTAGTGCTCAACTATTTGACCATTTTAAAGATAAATTCATTCTCATTCTTAGGATTTTCATAATTGTGAACCTAGTTAGTGGTAACAATAATAGATGGTATTAAATCTCTTTGATCATTTTCATTAAATCCATTAGTAGTAGGATGACTCAAGAATCTTAAATTTTGATTAGTAGCAACATGACTCAAAGGTAGTTGATTTTGATTTGGGAGTTGATTCAAGGCTAGAACATTCTGGTTTTTGTTGGGGAAGATGTTCAAAATGAGCATATGTGGGTTGATATTTGGGATAGAGTAGGCCATTTATCCTTGGGGTTGCATTTGATAATTGATGATCACTTCTTTAGAATAAGCCCTAGCAAGTGAAGTTATAGAAGGAAGAGATATTTTCAAGAATACAAAGTCATGAGATCCACTACATCCTTGTAGATTTATGGAGCTAAAACACTATCAAGTTTATAAGGTTCTATGGTCATTTTATGAATTTTTTGTAATATATCATTAAAGGACCTTATGGGATTTCTTTCATCCCTTATTATGGTGGTGAACTGGTGGTATATGACACATGGACTAATAATCTTTCCAAACTAGTTTATAAAAACATTAGTGAAACCATCCTATCTAGTAATATAATTTCCAAGAAAATTAAAAAACCATTTATAAGAAACATATTTAAAATTAAATTTAAAAAATATACATGCTACATCTTCATGCATGACATTTAGTAACCTTAAAGTAGCTTTAAAATATTTAATATTCTCTTAGGCAGTTACAATACTAGTTGGACTAAATGTTGGCAAGTATTTTTTAGGGTTACATGGGAGATCATGTAAAATACATATCATGTTGATTTAATAATCTCCCAACCAAGCCATTATTAGATGAAGGTTGAAGGAAAAGGTACCTTGAAGAGGTGAGGTTGGTAAATATTTGTAATAGCTACACCCACCTTTATCTCACCTAGTTCTTATATGGACCTAAAGCTCAAGTAAATACTCCCTTGTCTCTAAATGTGATCTTGTTCAAATCCTCAACAATTTTATCTTGAAGATCAAATATCCTAATTTAAATTTGATGTGTCAAGTCAATATTTATAAGGAATAAGGATTAAACCTACACATTAAGCTTATCTCACAAAGATTGTGTAAATAATAATAAAGGACATCAACTTTTGACTAAGATAGCTCAAGGATGTGTCCAATTATGTAAATATGATCTATATTTATAATTATAAGCTCAAATAAACTTAGATATATGAAATATATGCCAATATTTTTTCATAATATGCTATTCTAACCTCAAATACTATGGGTCTTCAAATTGTAAGCTATATTTACCAAAACTAAGCATCAAAATTCAAGGAAGCACAAAGATATGTCAAAGACTACAAAGCTAAATGATATTTATGCTTATGAGAAAATAATTATGTAAAAGTGCAAATATAACACCAATATTAGATCAAAACACACTAATATTAATAAAGATTCAACCAATTCACAAAGAAATCCCTCGTTCTAGTGCCAATGAGGACTTGTTGATACCTCTATGTGTACCACAAATGTCCTTAGTGTTCAATAAAAATTATCATTTTATAATTCTATGAATTTAGATCATGAGTAACATGTTTTGACAACTCATGTTACCTATGGTGAAATAGTGGTAGAGCAATGTTTACCTGTTCCATAAAATTTATATTAATTGATGGTTGAGAGCCATCTTGGTGTTTTATTATTTCTAGGAAATTAGATGTTTAATTCCTAAATAACAAATGGGTCTAAGTAGATAAAATTAGTAAATAATATGTAATAATTAATCCATTAATTTATTTAAATAATTTTTTTCCTTTTCTAAAAATAGTAATGAAAGAGAGAAAATATGACTTAGCTTATTCTAGGCTATTATAGTTGAGATAGATTTTGATACTGGAGGAACAAGACTTGGACATTATCATAAACTAAGATTTAAAGTTCATTTCTTGATTGGATATTACTACCAAAAATAGGACACCCTACTATCTAATGTTTTAGTCCTAGTCTTGCCGTTGTTGTCCAAACTACTCATAGAGATATGATTTTTATAGGTTTTGTTCATAGCATCTGTGTGAGACTGTGAACCAAATTTTAGATCCTCACTATCAACGAAACTCCTTATAAAGGTAATTATTCATGTGATTATGTCTTCTATGAAATTAAATATAAATTTGGAAAATAGGTAAAAGGGGTTAGTGTGTAAATCATACTCTAGACACACTTCACACCCTGTGTGTGGGAATGCTACTTACATATCAATACTCTAAGGAGGGATCAAGCTATATGTATTTCTCCCATTAAATTTCTTGTTGTAATATTATGATGAAAATATAATTAAATTTAAATTTTTTTGTACTTGTAATGATTAGGGACTAGTGTAAAGGTTTGAATACTATTGAAATATTGTTGGATGGCTATATGCAAAAAATAGGGAAGAGTGCTTAAGTAGTCTTTCTTGTATTCTTGCTTCTCTCTTGTAAATGAGTGCCAAACATTCTAAATGGGGTTTGAATGGAAGTTTTATATGAGATTTAATAATCATGGGTTAAATGAATTCACATTAGTCTGACATGATTAGGATAAGGATTTACGAAAATATGATCATTAGGACCAAAAGTACACTTGGAAAATAATGATAAAAATTAGACACCCTAGGTTTCAACACTCTTATCTAAATTATCAATATTATCCAAAGGGAATGAGACTAGGGGGGATATATTTAGGCCTAATAAATCTACCTAGGTCTATAAGGGTTAAGTCTAGAAGGCTATGGATGACTAGGAATCAGTGAAATAAAAACCTAAAAGGGTTGTGTAAGCAAGTAGGAGGACCTATGGATTAGGTGTCATTATAGATACTCAAGTAGAAAAATTTCACATTTTATATGACTACATTTCCCCCACTTTATTCTAGTGATGCAGTAAATTGAAATACTAGGATAAAGGAAAAAAAAAGAAAGAATACCTAAACTTAATTTTGAAGGTGAAGTTCATGAAGCTGTGTGATGTTGGATGTGCATAGAGAGAGCACAATGTGAAGAGTGATATGTAATGAAAAACATAGAGTATATTATTTATTACTAGATATGTTATATCTAAAATAATAATTTACAAAATTTGGGTAAGAGAGAGGAAGAGAAAGGAATGAATACACCTCACTAGGTACATGAACCAATACAAAACCTATTGTGTTGGGTGTATGTTGTACCAAAATTAATATCATGAATAGATTTGAGTGCTCAATTACCTATAAGTAGATCAATAATGCAAATTTAGGCCCTTTGGATCCATCATCACATACTAAGTGAAGCTAATGAATCATGCATGTGTCAACTGATGTTTGGACTATATGTCCAATCCCTTTGAATATGTGACTCAAGAATATGAAGGCTAGATAGTACTTTGTCTCCATCATTACCCCATGAAGTGAAGATATGAAGTGATACCAATATTAAATTTATGTCATATGAGATGGATCCTAAAGCCCATGAATGTAATATGATCTAACAATGTTGGCATGGATATTTGAATGTATTTTTGAAACTAGACCACTCTTGGCCATTCTGTAAGATGAAGATTAAGCTTATATGAAAGCCACTTTGAAACTAGTGCAATAGGCTTATGTGGAATCTAACTCAGGTACTCAAGTACTCAAGAAGTTAATTTTATATGAAATTTAAACTTGAAAAATGATGTCAACCACCTATAGATGGAGTAAGGCACACAACTACTAAAAATGCTTAGGAAAAATAAAATAAACTCAGAAAGAGAGGAGGACCAATGTGTCATACACATTACCCCCAATAACTGGTGTCTATAACATGGATTTTGATCTAGGAGTTATATAAACTACCTAATCTAAAAATTGAAGTGAGATCCATCATGCCATGCATGATTCCCCCTATATCTAGATTCTCTAAGCAAAAATTATAGTGAAACATGCTAAATCTAGACTGTGTTGTACTAAAAAACCTATGATTAAACTCACTTTTCTATCTATTTCTATAAAAACTAATTTTTTACTATATAGATAAGAGCATAAAAAATAAGACACCCTATTGTCTAGCACTATAGTCCAACTTTGGCACTATTATCTTGGGCCAAATGTGATGACTATTTTGGATTCTCTGTTATCTACCTAGTCTATTCTACCTAGTTTGATGTTTGGATTATATTTTGAGTGTTCTAAAAACTACTATTTTGACCACTAATAGCTCTAATATCTATGAAAGATCCCTTGTTTGTTTCCCCCTCTTCTAAGGGTAGGAATGAAGACCCTGCAATGACTACCCTCAGAAGAGATAGCCTTACAAGTGTGTTAAGCTAGAAATAGACATGATATAGCAATGATAGTCAATGAGATATCTTGAGATATAGAAATATTTGTATTGAGATATTTTTATATCAATAGGGGTATGCCTAGATAGATATAACAATGTAAAAAAATGTGCAATGTACTAAACTAAAATTAAAAGGGTTAGTTGTTAGCTATTAGTAAGGAGGAATGGAGCATGATGTCCATCATGGATTCTAAGAAAATAAAGAAATCCATGATATGGATCATGGCATTTGAAAACAAGGACAAATAATCATGAAACAAGCATAAAAAACAAGAATCAATAAACATACAAAGGTGGCTAAGGGGCTAAGAAAATAAGGGACATGGACACATTTCACTCATATTGGAAATAAAACATACAAGGAATGTTCAAATGCCACATACACATACCATAGAATAAGAAATATTGGCACAAGGGCCATAGGCACACAACAAATTATAAGTAAGGTACATTGGAAAATGTCTAAAGGTACACACACATGAATAGAAGCAAAAGACATTGGAAAATATCCTAAGGTACACATAGGAGACAAGCAGGAACTAAAAATGTAATCCAACAAGCTACATTAACAAAGAAGAGAAAGTAAGTAATAATTGGAAATATAGAATCACATATAACTAATCAAAGCAAGAGTGAAAGTATGAAAGACATGTTTAGTACAAGACAAGGTATATGCTAAAGAGATACACAAGTGCTAGATACTAGTGAAATGTTGATATAGTAATCTGTGTAATCTAGTAATTAATGTACATCAACATGATAATTTGGAGTGTTAAGTGTAGGAATGACATAACCTATGTGGTGTAGTCATGTAGAAGATCCCCCAATGGGTATGTATATTGATGTGTGTCTCAAATGTAGTAGGATGGACCCTCAATGGGTAGAGTGAAGCATTCAAGGATCTAGATGTCACTACACATACTCAAAGAAGATTAAGTGAAGCATGGTAATGTAGATAAATTGATAAACAATAGCATGAAATAATAAATGTAAGTCCTAACATAATAGTATAAGAGTAAAGCATAGATGATGCATATAATTGAAATGTTTTTGTGTTTTTGTATATATTTGAATGTTTTTGTATATATTTGAATGTTTTTACTATTTTTGAAATATTATATTATTTTTGCATTTTTGAAATAAGCTATATACATGAAAGACTAAGAAGAAATGATACTAACTGATGAATCTCAGATGAGATTCCTATCATGGTGTCCTATATCGAACAAAGGTATCATGCATGATCATGAAGCATGATGGAAAGGTTGAGACTATGATTCTAAAATTTGTGTGCATTGTAAATGTTTTAAAATCTCTATAGTATAAACCAACTATGGGATCCCTCTATAAATTTGAGAATTGGATACAACTATAGGGCTCTTAGGGACCCATATCGAAGTAGGAGAATCTCTCTAAACATGTGCTCTATGTCTAGATGCATGAGATCTCAATAACATTGATCTAGGTGTGAATAATGTAGTTAGAAGATATCTAGAATCCTAAAGAAGTGGAGGTGTATTAACCTTATATACTAGTGATGGATGCCTCAACTATGTCTATATCTATACTAGAGGAAGAAATGTAACTGGTGGGGAAACTAAAACTAGTGGAGAATCTAAAACTAGTGATTACAAAGGAGATAGCTCTATAGTAGGGAGTGGAAAATCATATGGAACTCTATCAACTATAATAACCTAATTAGCATGAATTAATTTCATGCATATATGAACTGTAAATGGTACTACTCAAATTTTTTGAATTCATGGGCGACCAAGTAGCATATCAAAAACTTTTGAACTGGTAACTATGGTGAAATGTGTGGTCACATGTGTTGGCCTAGTCTATAGAGGAAGAAAAATATCACGTAATATACTTTGTATATACCCAATAAATCCACTAATACATATATCTATTAGAGTGATATCCTTATCTGAATAGCCCAAATGCTACTATAATGTAATGGTGCACATGTTGAATCTAGAACCATTATCAATGAGAACATTGTGAATGGGTTGATTATGAATATGTGTTATAATAAAGAGTGCATTGTAATCTAGATTATCTTAAAAAATATCCTAATCTAAGAATGATATTAGAGGTCTAGTTGGAAACCTAGACTCACAGACACCTATCATACTGCTCAAAGCATGTGATTCAACTGAAGGTGACTGGTATGTAACTGGTAGAGGAAGTGCATGGTATGTGTGGTGAACACATGATGTGTCCCCTTTCTCTTAGAATTTTGTGGAAATGGATCTGACAAGATTTTCAAAGATTTATCTTATGTTGGCTTAGCCTCTGGAGGCTCAATTGAAGTACCAAGATCAAGTTGTCATCTATCAAGTCATGTATCTTATGTCTCATACTGATGCATCTATTTGTAGTGTGGCTTGGTGCCCTATGAAAATAAAAAATGTTTTTTGATCATATCCCCATGGAAGAGGTTTTACTGGGTCAACTTAATGAATATGAGGGAGAGTGATGATGCTACATTCTAATAACTACTGTAAAACTCTAACTATAGAAACTAGTAGATTAGTTAATGCACATCGAGGAGGTGTTGATAAAACCACACACTGAGGGGGATCTAAAGCCACATTGACTATTGGTTAATTATAAATCTTTTTATCATTGACTTTGACCTTGTATAGGAATTTTCTATTACTCTTGTTTATTATGTTTGGGATGCTTGTATACTTGAGCTTACCTATTGAAATGAGTTTTAATTCTCTTTCCTTTAGTGTATGACATAACTCAGTGAAGGAAGACAATATTTTGAACATAATAGATTAATGAAATGCTAGTAAAAGGCTTTGTTTGAAGATATCTTGTAACTCTTGATTTGCTATGGGGCTAGTCATCTTAGTCAAGATGGTCTTATATCGAAGCATATAGTATGTGAAATGCTCATTTTATTTATATTTATATTATGTAATTTATGCATAAGAGACCTTATCACCAGTGTTGATACTAATATGTTCTAAGAGCATGTCAACTAAAGGATTAAATGTATTGACTGACTGATTTTATAAACTATAGAACCATTGTAAAGCATAATCCTTTAGACTCTATGGAAATAGCTTGGTAAGTATCAAGTCATTTGGTACATAATCCAAGCATGTTACATGAAAATCTCTCAAATGTGTCTATGGATCACCCTTTCCATCATCAAGAGTAATCTTCAGTTGAACAAAACCTTATGGAAAGGGTGTGGAAACAATGTGACGTGCCAATGGTGTATGCAGAAGAGCAAAAGAATCCAAAGCCTGCATAGGTCTAGTGGAACCTTATTTAAGATGTAGTGACTTGGATTGAAGAGATATTATTTCTTTCACAAAGGATACCACATCAAGAGATAGGGATGTAGTAGCTTTAACTAGTGTTATAGAGGTAGGTTGGGCTGCTATAGGGGGTTGTTGAGACATAGTTTCCTTTGTAGTGTCAATTTTTACTGGTTTCTCTGTAAGAATGGAAAACTCAACTTGTTTAGCCTTTTTAATTTCCATGAGAGATTTTAATATAAGAGTATGATCTTGAGGTTATTCCCTAATTATTTATATAAAACTTTAGAGGATCAAATATTTGTTGAGTACAACTTCATTATCAACAATGGGTGGAAGTGGATCAGTAGTCGAATGTGGTGGAGTATGAGCATTGGTGTGTACATCATCATTGGTATTTTCATATTTCTCATTGTTTGAATCATTATGATTAAAATTTCTGTAATATGGATGTGTAGAATATATAGATAGAGTCTAAAATGGTTATTTATCCAAGTATATGGTTGATTTAAAGGAATCTAGGTGAATTCAAGAGGATTGCCACTAATTCTTTCACTTCATCTTGAAGGAAGAGATGCAAGGAACTTAGGTTGCATAAGGAAAATAACTTGGATGGTAGTAGAAAAGATTAAACTTATATAATATAAACAAGGAAATGGAATATGCATAAAAAGGATATGGAGCTCCCAAACATGTAAGCTAATACCTCAAGTAAAATAACAACTAATATATGCAACTAAGGATTTTTTTTCAAAAATATTTTTGAAAAATACTATGAATTTTTGAAATTGAAAATGAATTTCTAATTTAAATATGGAATATAAAATTCATAAATTTATGGGAAAATTAGTGATGTAATGGGACCTAGTAGATGCAACTTGGGTTTTGAGATTTTTTTTTTGAAACTTACTATGAATTTTTGAAATTTGAAGTGATTTTCTGATTTTAATATGCAACTAAAAATTCAAAAAATGATTGGAAAATTACAAGGAGCTAGTTGATGCAACTAGGGTTTGAAATAAATTTATTTTAAAATTTACTACAAAATTTTGAAATTTTATAGGAATTTCAGATTTTAATATTCAAGAAAAAATTCAAAAATTTATGGGAAACATCAACTAGGAATTTACCCTAGGGTTTTTATGTAAAATTTGAAGTAAGTCAGGTTCACCAAATGCTTTATTATTTTTGGAAATTATATGTTTAATTCATAAATAATAAATGGGTCAGATTAGATAAAATGAGTAAATAATATGCAATAATTAATCCACTAATTTATTTAAACAAGTTGTATTTTTGCCTTACCTAAAAATAGTAATGAATGAGAGAAAATATGACAACTTATTCTAGGCTATTAGGACTGAGATAGAGTTTGATACTGGAGGAACATGATTAGGACACTATCAAAAACTAAGATATGAAGTTAATTTCTTTATTGGATAGGACTGCCAAAAATAGGAAACCCTGTTATCTGATGATGTAGTCCTGGTATTGCTACTACTATCCAAACTACTCACAAAGATATATTTTTTTGGGGTTTTGTTCATAGTATCTATGTGAGCTTGTGTACCAAATTTTATATCCTTTATATGACCAAAACTCCTTGTATATCTAATTATTCATGTGATTGTGTATTTTATGTAATTAAATATAACTTTGGAAAATAGGGAAATGGGGTTAGTGTGTATAGGATATGTTGGATGTACTTCACACCACATGTGTGGGCAAGTTGCCTACATACCAATACTTTGAGAAGGTATCATCTATATGTAGTTCTCCCATTTAAGTGCTTGGTGTAATAGTGTGATGAAAATGTAATTAAATGTGAAACTATGTGTATTTGGAATGATTAAGGACTAGTGTAGAGGTTTGAATAAGCTTGAAATATTGTTGGATGGTTGTATGGAGAGAATAGGGAAGAGTTATTGAGTAGTCTTTCTTGTATTCTTGATTCTCTCTTGTAAATAAGTGACGACCTTTCTAAATGGACTTTGATTGGAATTTTATAAGGGATTTATTGATCACCAGTTAAATGAATTCACATTAAGTTGACATGAATTAAGATAAGAATTCAAGAAAATATGACTGTTAGGACCAAAAGTACACTTGGAAAATAGCACTAAAAACTAGACACCATAGGTTTTAGTGCTCCTATCTAGCTTGGGATTGTTGTCCATAGGGAATGAGACTAGGGGGGATGGATATAAGCTTGAGAGAGTTGTTTGGGTCTGTAAGGGTTAAGTCTAGAAGGCTATGGATGACTGGGAATTAGTGAAATAAAAGCCTAAAAGGGTTATGCAAGCAAGTAGGAGGACCTATGGATTGGGTGTCGTTAGCCAAACTCAAATAACCAAATTTTACATTTTATATGACTACACATGGACCAAATCTTTGTAAAAGATAAGTAGCTTTACTAATAATAGTGAATTATGACTAAATCTTAAACTATAGACTAATATAAATGAATATGTATAATTAAATTTAGACTAAAGTGATATGGTTAAAAAGAACCAAAAGAGAAGGGTAAGGTGGAAATAAAATAAGTGATTACTGATCCTTATCTCAAATATCATGATAAAGTTTCAATTATAATTGTTCCTACATTTAACTAGTATTTGATGTAAAATAGCGTAAACTCAGATCTTACTATACACCAAAAAATTTTATAAGAATAATATGAAATCACATAAGTAAGAACTAGATTTTACTTTAAATATTTGTTACTAAATTCAAATATCATTAACGCATCTAAACATAGAATAAATAAAATAAAGAAAATTCAAGATCCCTCAACTAATCTAGCATAAGCACAAATTAACAACATTGTATCACAAATGAAAATTTAGAATTCATGAAACCATTAAAATTCAAGATTTAGAACCAATAATTGAGATAAATACATATTAATAATTGACACATCAAATTTGGACAATCTTCACAGAATTCCTTGATAATATTAATTTCTTAAAGTATAAATTTTTTCTCAAAATTCTTTCTCATTACAAGATGGTAAATCTTCCATTTATAGAAAGATAAGGCCATATACTAATCATTTTACAACATAGAAATGTACAAAAGATAATGACATCTATCTTTTTTTAGAAAGTTCTAGAATGCACTTGATTTTTTAGACTAGACTGACCTAGAGGTAAATATGTTAAAAGACTAGCATATGCCTTTACAAAAAGAATATTCCTATTTAAAATATTAAAATATTTTTTTACAAAAATGAGTATTAACTAATTGGTGGGCCCATTGTCGAAGGTTTCCCATGTTTCTCTTGTAGAAGATCCATAACTCTTTGATGTTGTTCCTTGACAAGCTCCATATCCATAGATTGATTTAGGAGACAAACATATTCTTGGTAAGATAAGTCCTCAAAGTATCTATCATCCCTTGCCATATATTATTTTATCCTTTTGTATTTTACAATTTTTTTAAGCACTGAAGATCATGCCCAAAATTTTGCTATTATCACTGCTTGATTGACCCTAACTTTTGCATTTTACTTCCTACATCACTAGAGTGACTCTATGCTTATAATCATAATCAATAATGCCTAGGGATGTATAATTTTTAGGATTATCCAACATGGTGACAAAGAGTTTATTAATGTTGGAAATCAACTCTTCATCATCCCTTAGGAGTATGTCTAAGCTTGCTGACCAAATACTTAAGATCTAGATCTTATCCACTACTATCCATAATATAGAATTTAGGTCAGCTAGGCTAATGGTTTTAAAGTTAGGAATTATATTCCTAATCAATATATTTATGAGGTACTTTATTTTATCCTTAACATCCTACCACTATGTATTCAATCCTTTAGCTACCTCGCTCTGCTAGCTCAATGCATCTTATCTTGGCTTCATTGAATATAAATAGTCAAACATGTCAAAAAAGGATGCTTCAAACATATTTATTATGGACTTAAGCATTAAAAAGATATCTTGGGTCTCTAAATTCTCCTTTTCCTTCTCTAAGTTATGAATCTTTTGATTCATCTCCTTGATGCTAGCTCTAACTTGAGATGAATAAGCCTCTGCTAGGATTTTAATGTCCTCTTCATGGATGGGGAATTCACCAAGATACTATCCCTCAATTGGAGTTAATCCTACAAATGGTTCAACCCTTTGGAATGTGAATTCTTCATTTCCTACCATGGAATTTCTTGTTATGACTCTCTCTAATCTAGTTAACTCTAGATTAAATTGCATAGTAGTAGATGACTCTATGTATTTTGGAGGTTCTAGGTCCTCTATCATTGTACTACTTGATGCTCTTAGATCATCAATTTGCTTTCTTTCTATCTTTGTAATGGTCACTATCCTTCTTTCTTCTTCTTATTTCATCAAATCCTTTATGCAATGATTGATGTCATCATGCATATCAATGTTAATAGTTTGGGTCAAGGCCCAAGAGTGAGACAAAGTGGGAATCTTCTGCATTTTTTCATAGATGAACCAATCAAGAATGATTAGTCCATGAATGGGGTATTCCTCACTAAATAAGTTGATTTCACTTGAGGGATGAGTGAAATTCAACTTGGGCCTCTTTGATCTAACTAGGACCAAAGCTAATTCTACCTTTATTTTTTGTGGAGGTGTTACTAGAACTAAATCCAAAACAACCTCTTTTCCTCTGTCCCTCTTAGGTTATTTTTCTTTCTCCTGGGGTCCTTCAGGTTGCTCCTCCTCTTCATCAATGCCATATGATTTAGAAAGGACCTTTAGGGAATCCTCCACTATTTAATTTGTCTCTAAGGTAATCATATCTAAGTATTCCACTAGAAATTCTAGTCTTTGAGGTAAGGCTAGGGATGAGGGTCCCTTACTAGGTCTCTATTCTAACTTTTGTTTACCAGGACCTTGTGTAATTTGGGGTTGGGACATTGCCTTTCCACTTTTGGTTATTCTTGAGGTAGCCTAGAAGGTCAAAATAGTAAGTGCTATTATATAGGTCCCATTTTCACTTGGTATATTTTCATTACTAGTCAATCTATGCTCTAGTATAATGTTATGTCCCTTGAGTCTAACCAAGACTTCTTCGAACCTATTTTATTTCATATATATGGTATCATGTAAACCAAGTTGATGAACATACACTAGTTTGGGAAATTTCTTGGACTTCAAGTGTGTAGAGACCATACCATTGGGTTATCACATCTTTAGCTCATCAAGTTACAATTTGAAAGAGTCCCTATGCCTGGCCATAGTATTCACTTGATCCTAATTTTATAACATAGTCTTGCCAATAGTCAAAGAAAAGGTATGGATGAGGACTTTCCTCTTGTATTTTCATAGTCTATCCACACCATTAATAATTTGGTATGTAATTTCTTACTCTGCCAACTTGATGGGAACATAAATAGGTAACCTATAAGGTTGAATCAAGAGCCCCTCAATTTTGATTACTATATAATCTAGAGATAACTAGATGTCTCCCATTAGTTCCACATATTTCTTAATTATAAGGCATAAATTAGGCATATGGATCCCTCTGATGGATTCTACTAAGGTAGGATAGACACAATCACAAATGAATTGCATGTGGTGTCTATATTTGAAAATATGTAGCTTTGAGTAATGGTGGGAAATTGTGAATCTACCCTCAAGTGACCAATTCTTGATTTGATGGATCTACATGGAGGTTAGTAAGGCATCCAACATATAATACATCATAAAAAATTGGGCATTGGTATTCTTCTTAATGGCTATGAATTCTTTTTCTAAATATATGTTAATCATCTCTCCAATTGGAGGAGTGATCCCTTTTTCTACCATGAAGTAAATGTAGGACACCTAAATTATATTTACATAAGATGTTGAAGGAGATCTAGATATTATATTCAATAGGGTCATGATTACCCTAACCCCCTCTCTAAATTGGTCAACATGGATGTTGTTAGTAGGGTCTTGAATTACATGGTTCTCTTGGAGCAACCATGGCTTACAGATGGTGTCAAGTTCATTCTTTCCAGTCCATTCCTTAATAGTGGGTAAATACACCTGGGGGTTTGGGATCTTTTAATAAATTTAAAAGGCCAATGGGAAAATGTATGAAATTATTGTAAAGGTCCTTTCATGAATGATCTAACCTTGTTCAAGCCTACATTCTTTGATAATTAAAGAAAAAATGTTCATACAATGGATTACCTCTATTTTGGTGGTATCATGGTGAATAATAGCCATCTAGAATATAACTAGGTTATAATACCTTTTGGTTATAAAGGCATTCTTTTTTTCTTGTTTTATGATAGCCTACATCTCCTCAATGGTCCTAAAGAGCTTGGACCAATTCTTATTACTAGTGTTCAATGCAATAATATCTAGGTTAGTATCCTTGAAGATACTCCCTCATTATTTATAGACAAATAAAATTATATCTCATCCCTGTATTACTACCTTCGATCTGCCATGGATTATAAACTTTAAAAATTGTTGAAAATTAGATTGAAAATGGTCTCTAGATTAGTTCTTTCATGCTCAAATCATAATTTAACTTCTTCTATATTTTTTGTAATCAATCCAAGATTACTTAGGTCTTTTTATGCAAGTTTTAAGGATTTGAAGCTTTAATGGTGGTAACTTATTTAGACCTAGGCTTATACATGCCTCAAATATTATTTTGACCTTCACCTTTATACTTTTATATTTAGAGCACATAATATTTTCTATTTTGTCATTTTGTTCTTACATGACACTTATTTGGCATCTATCTAACACTTTTCATGGCATTTTTCATAAATGCCTCTAAGCACTAGCTGTTGTTTTTTTAAAAATTGCCCTTTGGCCTCATGCCATTGGATCAAGATCTATGGATCAATGTGGGTCATTGATTGTGATCCAGGACCTCAATTGTCATTGGTTCCTTCTAGTATTGAGCCCTATGGTTGTGAAACTTGGCACCTCCATGGGATTTATAATCTTTGGAACCTTTGTTAGTTAAATATTAAATTCATATCTACCACACATCAAACTCGTGGGCTCTCAATGCTTCATTAAAAAGTCATCAATGATTTTTCACCTTTGGATCAAGAGGCATGACAAAGCATAGACCATTCAATCCTAAAATATGCATAAGCTTTAATCAAAATAATTATTTAGGTGGGGACTTAGGTTTAAATACCTTAGACTAAGTTTCATTTTATGTTTATTAAACATGGAATAAACTTTGGGCTAAAGTGTTTATGCCTAAGTTTTTTAGGGATTTATACAAAAAAGGGGGAACCATGGATAAATATTTTAAGCCAAGGTTTACATTGTATCTAATAAACATAATGCATACCTTTGGCTAAAATACTTATGTTAATATTTTTATAACATGCCCAAAGGGGTCAAAGTAATATAAGGACCAAATTCTAGATTTTGACCTACAGCTTTTTTGTATTAATAAACACAATAAACTCTTCAGTTAAAAACATTTGGGATAAATTTTATGTCACCAGGACCCTTTTAAAATAATACTTAGTATAAGTATATATCTTAAGGTTCATGTAATTAAAATAAATGCAATGGGTACCTTAGGATATAGACTTAGACTAAATTCATTTCTACATATATTTAGACTATGAGTTCATTTCATTATTTGTAGTTCAAAGATCTCAAGTGTTTGAACATCCTGTGAGGGGTCCCATTGGTTTGAAATGCAATTCATGATTTTTTTAACATAATTTTAGAGTGTATACTAGTCTTTTAGAAAAATAATCCATTATCTTAAATTTTATTTCCTCATGGATGTCAAATATGTCCTTGTAAACATCAAATGATGATCACAAGAATGTCAAATTTAAGCTCTTGAAGTTCTTAGTTTTGATGGGATTAAAGTTTATGGTGGTATGGATGTAAAATAAATCCTCATTGATGTCAAGTGATGGTCACACAAATTCCAAATTTAAGCTCATCAAATTTCTATATCCTAATTTAGGAGTGCCATGTAGTGATTATATGGGGCTTCTTAGGATCTCAGACTCAATTCACTCCATCTGATTAAAAGTTGTGATGAAATGGGAGCCATATAATCATGATCTAAGCATTCTAACATGATTAGTTCCCTTTAATATTTATGAGTATTTGATTTTAATATTTGAATGTGGGAGTGCCATGTGGTGACTCTGTAGAGCTCCATAACCCTTTGAATTTTCAATGTTGGCTTTTCTTCATTTGATCCTTGATCCTGATGAAGCATGAGCCCTTGATTATGATTTGAAGGCTTGACTATGATTGGTTTGAAGGACTAAGTGCTTATTTTTATCAAGATTTCCTCACATTTTTGGATCAAAAGGCATGATGAAACACAAGCCACTAGATCCTACAAGATGCATGGTATTTAAGTCAGGACTTGTGATGAAAATAGAAACTTAGGATAAAGCATTTACACGAAGATCTCATTCATGTTAATAAACATAAATAGGGCCTTAATGTTAAATCTTTAGTCTAAGTATGTTATAAAAGGACCATGTTAAAAAATTAGGACCTTGCTAGCATAAAATTAGACCACATTAGAAATATAAGAAATAAAAGGGGGGAAATAGAAGGGGCCAAGGCACAATTTTTAGGCTAAGTTTTGGTTGTGTTAAAAACATGAGAAAAACTTAACATAAAAATTGGGCTTAAGTATAAAATAACTTCAAAATATTCCTGCTAGTTTGTTCCCACCAAATTTAAATTTGAACCACAAGTTTATGTCAGGGTTTTAAAACATGAATCTACCAGTAAGGAATCCATGAAACCTACATCCTTAAGACATGAAGACCAATTATTAGTAACATTAGGCAAGATCAAAGCAAGACATAAATTAGTAATCCATTGTTATCAAAGTTGATGATCTTCTAATTCTAATAATGTTTGAAACAAACCATTATTTTAGGGTTAAGCTTCAAAATATCTCAAGGGTACAAATCTCCAAAAATGGGGGTATGTTGACCTCAATAGACCCAGCTAAGGGTCTCAAGAACAATGAATCCCCCACAATATTCAAACTAGTTCTATTTGGGGATACAAATGCTAATTATGTCATATAACATGTCAAAAGTACACCCTAGTTCTATTCAAGCTTCTAAACCCTGATTATAAGTAGGTGTTATAAATTTGAAAAAGTGATATTTTTAAAATCATGTATGCTTAGAAAGCTCAATTAGGTCTACTGGGTGTTTATTTTGATACATTTTTGGTTTTTTTTGAAAATGTTTTACCTCTAATGTTAATTTTCAAAACTATTTACTTTACCAAAAAAGTGGTTTTGACCTAGATGCAATAGTGCCTTCAATTTTTCCTGATTCTACTTGTGCTAAAATGTCTTCATGTTTTTTTTTTCATTTTACTATTCAAGCTTTTAAAGGCATGTTTTAACTTCATTTTTTGTCTTTTTTCAGCCTGTGAATAGTGAAAGTGGTAGGATTGGAAGGAGAATGGAAGGAAAGGAAGTAGTTGAAGGCATTAATAGTGGTTGTTGGAATTTTGGAAAGAAAAATCCTCCCCTTGAAAATATTAAATGTCTATATAGTGTATTAATTTTATTATGAAATGGTTATCTCATCTTTCTCTCCCAAGGGATATTGTGGACTAGTCATTTGCATTTTTATTTTCTCTCCCTCTCTTATTCCCTAGGGTTACGCTTTCCATTTCATATTTAGACAAATTGGTATAAATTATACTATGATATCAAGAAATTTTTTATTTAATATATGAGCTATAGAAGGATTTTTACATTCATTTACCCATGTAATATGGTAGTGGTGTGTTTCTTTCCTCTTGGATTTCCATTCCTTAGATTTTGGTAATATTTCCTATTGTGGTTATGTGAATTTTATATAGATGGCGATTAGTTAGTGGGTTATATTTTATTGGGTGAATTCAAACTTTATTTCATATTCTCTAGGATTTATTTCTCTTTTCCATTCCTCTTTTGCTTTTTTTATAATCATTTTGTTAGTTAAGGTTAGAGTAGGTGAATGCACTCTAAATATACATTATTATCTTGATTTTAATGTACATTTATCATTTCCATTACTTAAATGCATTATTTAATTTTAATAATGGATTAACACTTTAAATCATCCTCACTTACATTTTTTTAAAACCTTAAATGTTTATTTTAAACACATGGACATCATCTGATATGTTAGTTTATCTTTGTTCCTAAAATACATCAAAAACACACATGAATAAATCACTAAATGACATTCTCATATAAACCATCAAAATACCAAAACAATGAATAAAATGAATCTTTAATATTCCCATACTAAGAAATGCCCCTGGACTAGAATAAATCATAATGAATGACTACGTGAAACTAGTATGTTGTGACCCAGTAGATAAAGACATTAGGTAGAACCGCCTTGTGGGACACTTTTAAGGAGATATTGGATGGGCTTCACCACTCCAAAATCCTAACATTGGTGAGTCATGCTAAATGGCATTTCAACATATCTCAAAACATATTCATTTATAGCTCCTTTGGTTCCTTTTTTGATCTTTTCAATTTGTACATATGACATCTTTTCAATAATGTTAATATATACATGTGTTATGAAATGATTGGATAAAGGTTTGAATGCTTTCATTTAGTGGAGTGGTAAATCATATAAGTAGTGTAAAACATAGTCTTTTAAGATCCTTAGAAATAATTTGGTTAAAATTTTATCATTTGAGGCATTATCAAGACATGATGCATATAAATATTGGATATTCTATTCAGGATCACCCTTTCCATCATAAATGTGAAATTGGGTGCCAAAAAACCAATTGGAAAAGGCCTGAAATTATATTTCATATGTAAGAAGATTATATAACTATAATCACCTAAAAGTGGTATTTGAGTGCTAAGAGTGTTTCTTGAGACTAATTATTCTTAGATTAGCTTTAAATTTAACCTAAATCCCATTAGCACACTTTTATAACCTCTGTGCAGATCACAAGCATTTCTAGTCAGCTTAAATGTAGTCTGAGACCCTCATTTACTAATCTTGGCCCTTCATTCCCAACATTCTACTAGCTAGAAATTAAATCTACATTAATTAAACTAGATCCATGTGGCACTAATGTCCCCCAAATGATTCCTATGTACTTTAACCTATCTTTCTCAAATGAATATATCTAAAACCCTCCTAAGGTTAGCCTAAGAATATTTTATTATCTACACAAGCAACATAACACTATAAATACATGATGTTAAGCCCTTTATCCACTAAATGGAAATTAGATAAAAAATACTTATTTAAACATGAAACAAGTTGAGAAAAATCAAGGTTGTTAATCCTTATTCTTCCCTACTTCTACATGCTACCATATACAATATCCCTAATCTTAGATTTTCTAGATTTCCAATCTCAAGAACACTCAATATACTCAAGCCCATAACACTCTATCATCACTTTCACTTGCACTAGCACTTAGGTGGGGATAATTACATTGTGATTGATCCCTCCTTAGAGTATTGGTATGTAGTAAACTCTCTTCATAGTGAGGTGTTGAGGATGTCTAGCCTATCCTACCAATGACCACAATTTTCAGCTCATGCCTTACTTATAATGAGTATTAGGGTTTGCATTATAAAATGTTATTAAAGGCACAATATAGATTTTTAGAATTCATGAATACAAGAATATAATCTAAAAATATAAACAGAATTATGCCCAAAAGTTTTTGATAGTCCTACACAAATGACATTAGAGCCATAATCATGACACTAGGGCCATATGACACTTCTATCCAAATGTGGCACTACTGTCTAGGAGGGTTTCCAATATAGGTATCTAGTTCACAACACTTATCTCTATTGATATCTTAGTTTCTATCACTCATATCATTCATATCAGGTGTTTTTTATATAAGTCTTTATTTACACATATTTATTACTATTTTTAGAAAGTAAAAACTAGTCAAATCTATAAAAAATTAGTGGTTATTTTATTCATATTATTTCACTGATCTAGACT
Source organism: Torreya grandis (assembly GCA_037957365.1). Taxonomy (NCBI): domain Eukaryota; kingdom Viridiplantae; phylum Streptophyta; class Pinopsida; order Cupressales; family Taxaceae; genus Torreya; species Torreya grandis. Next base: position 442,482 of record JARHVA010007789.1, read on the forward strand.
ACTCATCCCTTTAATAAAACATAGGATTTACACTAATTAAAACCCTAAAAGGTTAAAACATTTGGTGAACCTAACTTACTTCAAATATTTCTCAAACACTAATCGTAAATGATCCTAGTGTTTGTATCCCTATTTTTCCTATTTTCATTAGCTGCTTTCAAATTTTTAGATTGTAAATATTTAATATTAACATCTCTAATCCTATCTATTTACTATATGACATCTAAAAAATCTATCTCTCTTACATTAAGAAACATTTCTAGACTAGGTGTTAATCTTATAGAGAATATTTAAATTCCTTCCATTTGAGCCTTTAACATGGATAAGGGACCTATTATAAATCTAGTTATTGATCTTTCACACCCTGATTATGTGGATTTAATTGATAATGCATCTGAAGCTTAACACTAAAATCAAGAACAAGATGATATAAAAATTGAAAATCAAGAGACTCTCCCTCTACTTAACAATGATAACATGATTGTCAATAAATATGAGACATTACAGAGGTTCAGAGATAGAAATTAGGAACAACCCCTTGATCATGAAAAAATCTTACAAACCATATTGGGAATCAATAACAAAAAAAATAATGGTCAATCTTCAACTCCCCTATCTAATAACATTATTACACCTAAAATGGGGACAACTTAGCTAACACAATCTATCATTGTAATTCAACAAAATTTAGTTCTAGTTACACCTCTTTTGGCTATTTTTTCCACTCTAGATGTACAATCCCTTATGCATGGGGTTCATACTCTACATGCTAAGGTGTTATATATCAAGAAGGGAGTCACTAGGCCACCACTTGCCATGGATTATAATAATATATTATACATACCTATATCACATCACACAATGGAAAATATCTTTCCATCTAGATTCATATAACCTAAGCTTACATTATATGATGGCAAGGGCAACCCAAAGCACCATCTCAAATATTTTCATGTAGCATGTTTGCATTATGTGTCCAATGATTGTATTCTCATAAAGTTATTTCCCTACAATTTAAAGTATTATTCCCTACAATGGTTTTATGACTTACTAAATCAATCTATCATAGCATTCAATTATTTGGAATACATGTTTTTAGCACACTTATCCATCAATATTAGTGACAAGATATCATAAACCCAAGTTTCATAGTTAAAGTGAAAGTAAAATGAACCTATTATAGAATAAGTCTTATAATACAATACTATCTTAGTTAAATTGATTAGCCCCATGGTAGACAAAAAAATTTAGGACATCTTCAAACAGAGTCTTTTACTAGCATTACACAAAGCTATCTTGTTTAAGAAGTTCTTACATTCACATATTTGTGCCACACATTAAAAGAAAGATAGGTCAAGATTTTATCAATGGAGAAATAAAATATACCAATGGATTAGAATTAGATGCTAAGAGTTCAAATAAGTCTCCATACAAGGTAAGGGCCACTGAGAACAAGAGTGATTAAAAGGATACAATTAATACAACTTCAAAGACATCACCTAGATTGGTTTTACCCACTCCTCAACACTGAGTCTTCACCAACCTTTCAAATTTAGTAGGATAGGTTTTATAGTAGCCCTTGGAATTCAATGTCATATCTCTCCCTCATATTAAAGAGGTTGATACAACACATCCTCTTACAAATAATTATGATTCTAATGTATTCTAGGGCATGAGGACATAAAATAAATAGATGCATAATACTAAAACATAAGATACAAGACTTGATTGAGGCTAATAATATTGATGTGGGCACACCCATAGAGGCACCACAACTAAAAAAATATAATCTAAAGAATTAAATATATGATTATATCCTTTTCCAAATCACACAACAAATTAGGTAAGAAGCACATCATGTGTTTACTACAAATATTAGGTACATCCACCACCAAATTCATATCTTACTATTACAGAGGAGGCACACCCATTACACAACATTATTAGAGTGCACAACACTATAGTTCTACCTAGACAAATCATCACCTTATCAAATAAGGATATTTTTGATGAGGATATAGATTTACATGAACTCTTTATATGAGAAAACATAGATCATCATCCTATATAGAGTGTTATGGTTGACAACATGTAAAACATTAAAATGTGTACTATGTTACTTTTACAACATTTAGGGTACTTATAACAAGATATATTCCCCATAGACATAGTTATTAGTGGTTTTAGTGGTCATTTTTAGATCTCCATCAAGGAGATTATGCTTCCATTATAGGTTGGACTAACACATATAAATTATCAATTCTTAGTATTAGTTAGCACATGCATGTTAGATATGTTATTAGGTAGACCATGGTTACAATAGTTATAATCCATCTCATCCATAGTGAACAAATTCATAAAATATATACACATAAATTAGGTTTTTAAATATGAGGGTCTCCCATATGAGTATCTTCTACCTATCCCATAGGTAGTTATTCCACAGTCACTAGTTACAGTTCCAACATAATTACCAGATATATGAAAATTATTAGTTATGGATCAGAGCATAATTATTTTAGATATATCATAGATTTTAGTAGATCCAATAGTACAAGTTATTTCTAATCCTAAATTATTGACATGTACACATACTCTCCCATAGATACCTTTATTAGAGAGACCCCTCATTATAGATATGTCATAGATTATAACAGGACTTCCTCCACTTAGTTTTTGTAGAGATAAATATTATTAGGTTCTTAGGGTTCTAAACATATATCACTTATGTCACCTACATCTTATTCTAATAGATTCATTTCTAAAACCCCTATAGTTCATAGGACACCATAGTAAGTACCACATTTTCCTATCACCACTACACAAATAGATACATATACATATAAATTACTCAATACAATATATTATGGGATCATAGTTTCCCTTTAAAATAGTAGACATGATCCTAGTTACCTTATTTAACATAGGTCATAATTATAGTGAGTCTCCCATGAGACTCTTAGTTAGTATGGTTTCTACCCTCTTCTACATACTTTCCTTCTCTCTTACTCATTATACATAACTTATTTATAGAAAATAAAAAATATATATAACATGTAGAAAACACTAAAAAATTTAAATATTATTCATAAAACACAATTTTATAGATTGTATGAATTTTTATGTTTAAACTTATGATATTTTACACACTATATATGCTAGTTATCTTATTATAGTTAGTTTTATCATACTGCATGGTTCACTTATTCTTGTTGAGTGATTGAAGATTGCATATAGGACTCAAGTCCACTACACTAATCCAAATTTGCTATTATCTACCCATTGGGGGGATATACACTAATCCATGGTTATCCACTTTATAGATTCACCCACTTGAGAGCATCCTATTCACAATTTCAATCACTAGGTTTTATCCTTACATACTCTACATTCTAGTTTTAGCATTGTTATATCTAGATATTGATATAACAACATTGCTACTCTTACTCAATTTTTTTCCAATTATCACTATTTTAGACTCAAAACATACACATCCCATATCTTACATATATTTATACTACCTTCATGTATGCCTTCATTTCTAGATTTCATAGTTTATACTTGATTGTATTTCTATACTTATTCTATTGGAGGGAGTTTAATATGCCATTTTTATTTATATCTACACCACTTCTTTGCATAACATGTATGATTTGGATATATACCCATGTACCTTATGTGTGATTTCCTAATTTTTTATGTGGACATTTGAATATGTCCTTTTATGTGGATCTAAGATAACTTGTTTGTTGTTTGCATATGTGGACATTTGAACATGGCCTTATTTGTCTTATATTCTTAGATTTAGTGACATGTGTTGATGTCCCTTTTCTTATGACCCCTTGGCCTATTTTACACACCTCAATTATCTTGTTTGTATAATTTCTTATATGCATCATGGCAATGACACTTGTATTTTATTGTTACACAATAGTTTTTGATACCATGAGGGACTTCATGCATCTACCCTTCCTACTTGGGTGTCATTATGGATATCATGCCCCATCACTCTAGTTAGTTAATCAATTTTACTCATATTTACTATTACATACATTGATTACATCTATATTGACACCCTTATGGAATTATATACATGACATACATCTCAAATTATATACTTATGCTCATATTAACTTACATTTCGATGTTATGTTTGCACATTACATTGGATTATCATGAAATTATCATTAATGATTTAGATAACACATATTTTATATAGATTTTTATTTTAAGGATATTTATTGCATAGATTCAATAACTACCCTCAAAATAGGGGGAATTAATATGGGTTTGTCATAGAGATCAGGCTCCTATATTACACTCACATAACACTTTTCATCACACAAGATCACCTTTATAAAATCAAACATAGGTAAACACATGGAAAGATAGTGGCTCATAAAGTAGTAAAATGACACAAATTTTAGACTAGATAAACATGAGCACCAAAATAGGGACACTATCACCACATGGAACTACTATCCAAGATGTGGCACTATTGTCTAGTAACCTCTATTTTAGGACAACTCTGATTGGTCAAAATAGTACACCAAGTACAATATAAGTTCACATAGATCTAGTTATAGGTTTTAAAATCATACTTAGTTTTTATTTATATTCACATTAGCTTAGATAAAATTAAATTGCTTAGATTGGGGGCCTCATTCATGGCATGCCCATTCCCATATTAATTTTAGATACTTAGATACATTTATTATAACTTAGTCTAGAATAAATATACTTGAATATCAAATTGGGGGCATGTGTATGACACATTGTTTCCATTTGATCAGTTACACACCATTTTATTAGATGGAATGAAAAATTTCATTTCATTCTCTATGGCATATACACTTTAAATCATATTCTAGGTTATCACTAGTTTCATTTCTTACTCCATCTATAGTGGTTGGCATTCCTAAGTGGCCCAAAGCCACCTAATGTACCCAAGTGACTATGGATCTAAAATACACAATTAGATATAATTAGTTATAAATTTACATTACTTTGTGAAATTAAATTTCAAATTAATATACTACACATGGGTGGGTAATGATGGATTCATAACCTATTTGATTTATTGAGCCACCCACACGAGAGGGTTGGATAAAATATCAGTCTGATCCAAGCTACTCACAAGTCACAATCCACTAAATAGGGGTGGAAAGTGATGGATTCAAAACCAGATTGAGTTCTTGAGCTAACCACACATGATGATTGAGAAATCTATTAGCTCAATCCAAGATTTTCAATGATTTATCACTATAGACATGCACACACATAGGTTTCCACTAAGTTAATGCATTGGTTCATGTACCTAATGATGTGTATTCATTTATTTCCTCTTTATCATCTCTTTACTTAGTTTTAATTAGTTACTTCTTTACTCAGTATAGTATTTTACTTTTGATATCTCTTAAGTAAGGACTGATTTATGCATGTTTCATTTTTAGGTCATGAATTGGATCAAGCTTGCATATGCTGACTCAACTTCACATACTCAGACTTCGCTTCATGGGTTTCACTTCCTAGGTAAGTCCAAGTACGCTTATTTTTCCTTTATATTAGTCATTTCACTTTGATACATTTATATCATAGGGGAGGCAAATGTAATTACCTAAAAATGTTATTTGAGTGCTAAGAGTTCTACTTGAGATTACTTATTCCTAGCTTAGCCCTAAACCTATATCAGATCATAATATCACACTTTTATAGAATTTTCATAGGCTATAATAATCCCTAGTTATCTTAAACATAGTCTTAGACCCTTATTTCATGATCCTATTACTTTGTTCCCAACATTTTTCCAACTGGACATTAACACCACATTAAGGACACTACATCCATGTGGCCCTAGTGTCCCCAAAATGACACCTACGTATTTTACCCTATATTTCTTGAATGGATATATTTTCAAATTTAAAACCCTCCTAAGGTCATTCTAAGCATATTTTATTATCTACATAAAAAAACTCTATAAATACATGAATTTTAGCCCTCTATCCACTAAATATAAATTAGATATAAAATAACTATCCAAACATGAAATAGGTTAAGACAAATCAAGGTTATTAATCCCTATTCTACCTTAATTTTTCATACTACCATCTACACCAGCCCTAAGCTTAGATTTTCCATATTTATAATCTCAAGTACACTCAAGTAAATCAAACCCATTATCATTCTAGAATCACTTTCACTTGCACCAAAACTTAGGTGGGGAGAACTACATCAAGATTGATCCCTCTTGGGAGTATTGTTATGTAGGCAACTCTCTTCACAATAGGGTATTGAGGATGTCTAGCCTATCCTACTAATGAGTAAACTTTTTATATCATACCTTACTTATAAGGAGGATTAGGGTTTTCATCATAAATCAACTATTATAGAAACAATATAGAGTTGTAAACTCTGAGTGTGTAGGAACATAACCTAAAAACATAGATAGAGGTACACCTATAAATTAAAGATAGTCCTACACATAATACATTAGTGCCATAATCAAGACACTAGAGCCACATGGTACCCCTATCCAAGTGTGGAACTATGATCTAGAGGGGTTATGATATAGGGATCTAATTGAAAATAATCAGACCTATTCATATCTTAGTTTCTAACACTTAGATTATTTGTATCAAGTGTTTTCTAGATAAGTCTTTATTTGCACATATTTATTACTATTTTTAGAAAGTCAAAACTAGTCAAATATGTAACAAATCAATGGTTATTTTATGCATATTATTTAATTAATTTAAGATACTCATCCATTTAATAAAACATATGATTTACATTAAGTAAAACACTAAAAAGTTAAAATAGTAACACATCTTGTGAATCTATAACATAAGTTGATTTGATTTTTTATCAATGTTGGTAACCTTAACTTGATTTTTTATATTTTACACAAGATATTTCACATTTTTATTTCTAAGGATATAATTTAGAGAAGTCACATAAGAGTGTATACCCATGGCTTGAATTGATATAGGCACTAAAACTAGTAGTTGAGTTGAAGGGCTAGTGGTTCATATGGAGGATGTAGTAATATCAAGATTTGTTTAAGGGAATAATGGTGTTAGCACATAACTTGTGCCCCCAATAGATGTAATAATCAATTATGTGATCAAGGGGATGTTCATTATTATATAATTAGTTTTAGTTCCACCTAAGAATTCACCATCACTAGGTGAAGATGCTTTAGACTTAACATGTGTACTAATCTCACCTCTTAAAACATACAAAATTGCATCCATTAAGGTTTTTTAGTTATTGATATGATTAAATAATAATTTTTTATATTCCATTTTAAGATTTTTTTATTTATTAAAATATTTTATTGGATAAAAATTAAAATTTTATAATTTGAAATATCAGTTTAAAATAATAAGAAATTATAAAATATAAAACCCTGGGCCAGTCTAGGGTTTAGAGACCAAAGGTAAAGTTAACCAAGTGTTTAACCTTAAAATTTTAGATATGTGGTGGTATAGGGTTAATAATATCAACATATTTTAGGCATAAGGGTGATAAACTAATCTATATTAGGCTTATTAATTTCAAACTTAGATAAATGAATATTCTTAACTATAATACAGAGATATGATAAATATAAAAAGTATTGTATTTAAAAGATATTCAATTTATTGAAATAACAAAGATAAATGATACTTAACTAGGTTTATGTTAAAATTTTGTCCTCACAAGATAAATGTTAACCCCTATCATTCAAATATTTGGTGACTATTGCCTTATCTTGCCTTAGGTGTGCCTCATAGAGTCCTTATTTAAGGAAAAAATGACTAACATAGGCCTTGAGAAGCCAGACCATCATATGAACATCATGTAGGAATGAGTAGAGAAAGATAATCATGCATTTTTTAGTTAAACTTGAGGAGTCTTCCATAGCTAAGGAAATGCATGGACATGAAGCCCTTTATCCCCAAGACCATCCCCTATAAATTTGGAGCCTCAATGAGCCCTCTATCTTAAGTTATGATCATTTAAAGTTGAACCTATATAATAAGATGTACATAGGTATGTCAAAATTAAGCCATTGGAACTAATCATTTAGATTCAAATAATCCCAAGAATGAGTGAACAACTGAGAAGTGTCCAAATCTTTAGAGCTAAGATGAAGATCCAATGGAAAGTGGGAAACCTAACGATGTCAGTGGGTCACAATATCTAACAGTACATGTTCATTCATAACTCAAATATAATAGTGATAAATGAGTCAAAAGGTTAACATAAGCAATAACTTGACAAGTGGCAAGATCTTTGGTACCTATAAGATGATCCATTGATGAGCATTGATTAACAAATGTTAGTGGGCCCAAACATATCACTGGTGTATGTATAATCATATACAGAGATATAATATTGAGAAATGAGTTAAAAAGTCAATGAATATTGAATCTAAATGAGAAGTTACCAAGTGTCACAACCACATTAGATTGGTAGAAGATCAATGACTCATGTTAGTATTATAGAAACAAATCTATGGCACATATGAGGTCAAGGAGTCAAAGGACTGACAACAGGATCTTGTCGAAAAAATAAATAATTGATACTTGGCATAATATGAGAGGGACTAAATCAACATCAACAATCATAATTCAAATTTGAAATCCAATGGAAAATAAAATTAACTAGGGTCAAACAGGGAGCAATCTTTAAATATTTACTCATCACCATTAAATCTTGATCAAATATGATCTATCAAGAAGATATATGATTACATTTTGAGAAAGGGGCAAATGTGTGATCTTAGATAAATGTCTGAATAGTTGGCATGGTCATTTCCCTGACATATAACCACTTAAAGAAGATAGTCACAACCTTATCAAGTCCATACATAAGAAGGATTTGTCTTTATAGTAGAAGAAAGTTTGAGTTTGGTATTGAGATATCTATCTAATGAGTCTACATGGAGTTTTCATGTTGCATATTCACTCTTCATATGGATATTTTCATGCACTTTCAGTTATTAAGTACCAGATCATGCATGGGAAAGCTAAGGTGAAGTTATCCAATCATTAAGTACCAAATCATTCTCAGTTAACTATGTAACTACTTTCTCATGCATCTTCCATAGACTCTATGTGAACAAAGGTATTCAAACACATCAAAATCATCTTCAATATTGAGTTAAAAATCAAGGATGGGCATAGTTTTTCATGCAATGGTTTGTCAACTCAACAAAGGATCATAACCTTCCTTTTGATGCCTAAATAAAAGATCATGCATAAGATTAAAGACTTTGAGGATATTTAAAAAATTGATTTAATATTATAAAATGACTTTAGTCTTGAGTCAACTCAAGAAAGATATATCCTTATCTCCTCTATGCTAGTTGGATAGAGCCTTTCCTTTTAGATATATATGTAGGCTCTTTGAATCCATTTTAAAAAAAACATCCCATAATTTATTAATTAAAGAGATAAAAAAATTGTAACTCGCACCATAAAATCAATAAAGAGAGTTATTTTTAGATCAAATTATGGTGGGAGTGTGTATTATTAATTATGTATTTGCATATAAGTGTGATATTTATCATCTTTTATAGGTCCTTTCCTCACCTTCTACTATAATTTCATCCTTGACATGTCAATTGAATATCTAATAATAGAAATTTCATTGAAGATCATTTGTATGTAGTGTCTTTAAAGACTTTCATGCACATACCTTCAATCTACAAATCTTTTTTCAAGCCTTCCTTTGAAAAACTAATGTTTAGGACTGATCGGTAAAGTTTATTTTTATCCATATATGTGCCTTAGTTTCAAATATTTCAAGGGATAAATGACTTCTTAATTGCATCACCAAATGTAAAGTAGGTTTTATTTTCAATTTTAGTCTTCCTTTTTTACCCTAAAAGTTAAATAAAGATTTAGTATTGGTCATAAATTCACATAATTATAGGAACTAGCCTCATCAAAATATAAAGGTCTAATCTAGATATAGGCATCCCATGGCATTATATCATTCCCATATTAGTCTAGGTATGAGTTAGACTTGAGCATTCTAATATTTGCTAGGTGATATATAGATAGATAATAGTTTTGGCATGCCTAGTGGGACCACATATTCACACAAGTGAATCATTTTTATATTTTCATACTTTTCATGACCCTAAGAGTTGACACAATATCCTATACAAAATGGAAAGAGACATATGTCTTTAAGTTATATATCTAATCAACAAATAAGAATAAATCCTCTCAATCAAATCCTAATCCTACACATCTTATTCCCCTTGTTTTTTCATAAAATCCTCATGTTCAAGCCAATATTGTTCAACCAAACATTATTTTAAATCCCATACCTCAAATGGGTATTCCCAAAAGACAAGCCATTATACCATTCAATGGTGGTAGTCCTCTGAATCTTACTCTATGGGGTGATATTCTAGCTTTTACTCTAAAGTCTCTTCCTTATTTTATAGGGGACAATCCAATTACTCCTATATAACTTATTACATATATTTCTAATCTTTGTTCATTTCATCATGTGACTCAAGAAAATGTAGCAATGAGGTTGTTAGAAACTTATTTCAAAGGGAAAGAACTTCAGTGGTATAGAGGATTGGCTCTTGCATCAATAAAATATATGAGATTAATTTGGAGAGGTCTTGTACAATCACTTTGAAGATAAAATTGATCATCTTTCACTGGTGGAGAAACAACAATCAAGAGATTCAGTAATGAATTCATGGTGGATTTTAATTATAAGTTCTAGAAGACTTGGGATAGAATTCTTGCAGTGATCAAGCCTACACCCAACTATGATTTTATATATTATGTGAAGGCTATTAATTTATATGTGGCTATGATGATTAAAACCATGGGATGGAACACTCTACATGAAGCTTTTGAAGTAGAAATCAAGCTTGAAAATTTCCTTATACAAGTAGGCAAGTTATCTCTAAGGTCACTAATGCCTCTCTTTCTAGAGATCCATCCTCCTAATCCAACTATCACTTTAGTTATAGATTCAAATTTTTTTATATCAAATATAAGGTGATAAAAATGATAGATTGTTGAATATAGATATTTTTCTCAAGACTCATAACAATAAGTTGTTTGTAATTGAAAGATAACAAGATCTAGCATATAGGCCATATTAGAATACTAATTAGAATTATCACCATAATAAGCCATCCTATCAATCAAATCATTAAGGATAAGGATATAATTCTCAATCAATAAAATACAATACCAATGATCCATTCAATTCCAAAGCTATAGCTAGAGCAAATATTCTCAATAAGGACAATGGAACAATCAATGGGAGCAAGAAAATAACATGGCAATAAATCCAAATGGTGAGATTTCAAAACATTCTTACATGCAACAAGATTAAGTTCCTCCTTCATATGAAAACCAGCCACCTTCTCAAAATAAGGAAGACTCTCTAACACATGGATACATTCCTCCATTCACTCAAATGGAAGTTCCAAATCAATAAGGAAAAGGTAGTGGTAAAATGCCTATTGAAGCTATGTTTGTTAACTTCCATGAAGGCGAGAATTATTTTGAGAAAATAACATTAAATAAAAGTAAAAATATGCCCAATGTTGATAATTTAGTTACATCCCATAATATATCTAAGAAAAGGGCAATTGGTGAAGGTTAAGGCCCTGTTAGAGTAGTTCCTTTTCCTTCTCAGCCATCACAAAGGACCAACGCTCATGAGCTACCTCAAAAATACATAAAATCATCAAGTTCAAGATATAAATGGGTATAATGTGAAAGGGCCTTAAATTCCATAGTTCACACAACATTTAGGATCCCCTCTTATTCCTAAAATTTATAAAAGGATAACAACTTCCCCACTTAGTATTATAGATCATATGAAGAAAACTTTAGTATCAATCTCTATGTGGGATGCACTAATAATTTGAGGACAAAAAGAGATTTTGAAAGAGGATATTTCAAAGCTCAATATTTTTTATAGACCACCTAAAAAATAAAGAGTAAGTGTTGTTCTTACCAACTCTAATTTAGTTGTTGAGCCTCAAGCTCCTAAGGTAACGAAGCCTCCTCCATTATATCTTTAAATTGACATAGGAGATTATCTTGTCCATAATTTTATGATTGATAGTGGAACTAGTAATTTCATCATGCCTAAATCCATAGTTGACAAACTAGGACTCATGTCTGAACCCCATGAAAAATGAGTGTTACAATTGGATGGTTCTCCCACTAAGACTGTGGGCATCCTTAAAGATTTTAATATTTTACTTGTTGCTTTTCCAAATTTCACCATTTCAAAGGATATAGTTTTTGTTGATTTACCTTCATATTTTGCACTATGCCTGTCTAAAGATTTTACTGATAAAATATGAGGTTACCTTTCTTAAAATTTGTCATACATGGTTTTTATAACAATATATGAAACCAAAGTCACAATAAGATCAGATCTTATTTGCATATTTCACCATGAACCATATATGCCAAATATGTCTAACATGAATTGTAGTATTTTAGAAGAAGATGAGGATACTATTGATCAATAACCTTGTAAGACAATTGAAGGCATACCAGATATACTCTTGGATTAGTGGGCTATTGATAACCATAGGTATAAAGAAGCTAGTCTTGGCATCTATTACATGTATGAATAAGGTGAATCATTACCTAGTCTCACCAGCTCAAATCAAGATCAAGAAGGGTTGTGGAATATGTTCTTTGATGGATCTAGATTAAATATTGAGAGTGGGGCTAGTGTATTATTGGTTTCACCTTAAAATCAAAGGTATTATTCTTTAGTTAGATTTTAGTTCAGTTTTACATCAAATAAAATAGAGTACAAATCTCTTATTCATGGCCTTGAGTGGGATATAAAGAGATGTATTAAGCTTTTTTAGGTGAAAGGTGATAGTTAGTTGGTAGTGTAATAAGTTATAGGTTTAATTGAAATAAATAACCCTCTCTTAAAGGCCTACAAACATAGGGTTTGGGACCTCATGGAAGATTTCATAGTGTTTGATATCTGCTCCATTCCTGGAGGAGTCAATCGACATGTAGATAGACTTGAAACCATATGAGCACAATGTTATATAGTGGATCAACTCAAGGACAATAAATATCAGACCCAAATAAATTTTTTATTTATACCTTTAATTCCAAACAATGAGCTAAGTTTTAAATTATTTTATAGTGACAAATAGATAGCCTATTTCTTATAGAATGAGGCAAAATTTTGCTCAAAGAACCAAAATAAATTACAATGCAAATATCAAGATCAGATTGTGTAATTGAGATTAAACAAGATGCCTAAAGGTTTAGTAACTTTGGAAAGAATTTTAAATGAATATTATTAGCTAAGGATAAGGTAAACATCTCTTCCAGGGAAGAAAATTATGAGCAATTTCACATAACTGAAGGTGAGAAACTCAAGTGGGGTAAAATGAACACTAATTCTAAGAGAATAGATTTCATTTAATTATGTAAGGATTTAATGGATATTTTTTCTTTGGATTACCATGATTTGAAAGGTTTTAACCCCAAATTACCACAACATACTATTGAGCTTGAATAGGATGTAAAGCTAGTAAGACAAAAGTAAAGAGCAATCAATCCCAAGATTGAAATCCTAATGAGAAAGGAACTTACCAAGCTAATTAAGTCAAGCATAATATTTAATATCAAGCACTCAACATGGGTATCAAATATTTTACCAGTGAGAAATAAGAATGGAAAGATAAGACTATGTGTGGACTTCAGCGATTTGAAAAAAGTGTCACTAAAATACCACTATCCTCTTCCTTCCATGGATCAAATATTGCAAAGAGTATCAATTTCACAAAGATTATCCTTACTGGATGGGTACTCAGGTTACAATAAGATATTGGTGAAAGATAATATCAGTACAAAATAACTTTCATAAACAAATGGGGTACTTATGCCTACCAAAAGATGCATTTTGGGATCTCTAATGTTGGAGCCACTTTTCAAAGGGCAATGGATGTTTCCTTTCATGGTATTTTGAGTGAAATGGTATTAATTTATCTTGATGACATTAATATATTTTTAAAGGATCCTAATGGTCATCTAACACACTTGTGGGTTATTTTTGATAGATGTAGACAATTTGGAGTTTCATTCAATCTAAAGAAGTGCATCTTGTCAGTGTATGAGGGAAGAATTTTTGGACATGTGTCCAAATATGGTCTCTCTATTTATCTAGAGATAATATAATAAATACTTTCTCTATCATTTCTAAAACATAATAAATTATTAAAAATATTCTTAGGTAAGATTAATTTCATTAGAAGATTCATTCTTGGATTTATAGAACTAGTAAGGCCACTCACTGAAATTTTGAAGAAACATCAAGAATTAACTTGGAGTAAAGAGGGTAAGAGAAGTTTCAAATCCATAAAAAAATAAATAAACCAAGATCCTAATTTTATTAATATATATTTCAATAAGTATTTATTTATGTATGATTTTTCTACATTTAGTACAATTTCATCCATGCTTATGCAACAAAATAGTGAAGGTTTAGAGCAACCCATTGATTTTTTTAGTCAAGATTTGGAAGACTATGAGGAGAGGTACTATTTTTTTGAAAATAATGTACTTATTGTTATGTAGTTTTAGAAAAATTCAAACATTTGGTTTCAAATAACAAGATTATATTAATGGTAGCTCATCCTAGTGTGAAGGATTTCATCCTCAATAGAGATTTAAGTGAAAAAAGAGATGGATGGGTCACTAAATACATGGGATATGATATTAAATTAAAGTTAAAAAATATAATCCAAGGTAAAGGATTTTTTTAATATCTTTTAGAATATGTGAAAGAAGAAAAATATATGGTTTTGACACTTCAAGACACCCAAAAGGAAGCTAAAACTACTTGTACATCTAATTAGACACAAGACATTGTTAAATTCCTTCAAACAAGAGAAAATCCAATGGGATTAGATTCATAAATGAGAATAAATTTTAGGATACAATCAATACCATACATTTTTATTGATGGATTTATTATCAAAAATTACATTCGAGGTATGCGTTTAAGGTGTGTTGAAACTAATCAATTTGACAAGCTTTTTGATAAATTTCATGATAATCCTTCTAGAAGCCATTTTTTAGCTAGGACCATAACTGATAACATAATTAGATATGGTTAATTTTGGCCTAATTTATTTATGGATGCACATACATGGGTTATGAAGTGTGAAAAGTGTGCAATGTTTGTAAGAAAATAGAGACTAGCTATTATGCCATTGAGGCCTATTCAGGTTGAGCAACCTTTCAAGAAATGGTGTTTAGAATTAATTGGAATGATACATACTCTATCTAATGTTGGTCATAAGTGGGTCTTGAAAACTACATATTATTTTACCAAGTGGGTGGAATTAGTGACTTTGAATGAGGCAAATGAGAACTTTATGCTTAAATTCTATGAAAGACTGGTCACCCATTTTGGAGACCCTACCATTATAGTATCAAAAAATTCTTTGGAATTAAATAGTTCAAAGGTATGTGAACATATTCATAAAATTAATATCTGTAGGGTAATCGACTAGTTGAGTCCACTAACAAGAACTTGATTCGGATCATCAAAAGAATAATGGAAGATAATCATAGATCATGGCATATAAAATTGAATACTACTTTATGGGATAATAGGATCACCCCCAAGAATTCCATTAGTCATTCACCTTATCTATTAATGTATATAATATAAGTAAGGATACCTATCTCATTAGATCTTCTAGATTTAAATCTTGCACACCAACTAGAGCTTCTAGAAAGTGATGCAATGGAGGTTGGGATGAATGAACTGAGAGAATTGGAAGAGATAAGAGATGATTCCATACATAACATGTGGTCAAAATCACATAAAGTTAAGAAATATATTGAAAAATTAGCTTCATCAAAGACATTAAATTAAGGAGACATAGTGATAAAGTGGGATGAAGAGCATGAAAAACTAGGTAAGCACCCCAAATTTGATAGATTTTGGACTAGACCTTATATTATCATTGATTGTAAGGAATGTAATGCTTTATAATTATCTAGTTTGAGTGGAGAGGAACTTCCCATTCCTATGAATGGGATGTTCCTCAATTACTCCTTTAAGAGAGTCACTCCTTTGTACATAGTCATAATTTCATTCCTCTAAGTGCACACCTACACATGCTTTCAATAGTTATTGCTCTATTTGAGTCTATTTTGTGTGTTTCCTCTAAGTTCACAGGTTCACATTTTGTTATTACATTAGTTTATATATTTTGTCTATATGTATATAACTTTTCCTAATTTTTTATATATATTTCACACCTATTTATACTAGAGTTTCTACATTCCCTTGACCAACAGGCTAGTCTTCTGCTATGAGTCAATAAAGATGTTAGAATTTTGGCCTTATAAGCCAAATGTTAACCACTATCATTCAAATCTTTGGTGACCATTACCTTATATTTCTTTATGTGTTCATTATAGGGTCCTTGTTTAAGTAAAAAATTACTAACATAGGCCTTGAGAAGCTAGATCATCATATGCACATCATGTAAGAATGAATGGAGCAAGTTGGTCATGCATTTATTATTTACACTTTATGAGTCTTCTAGAGCCAAAGAAATATATGGACATGAATCCCTTTGTCCCTAAGACCATCCCCTACAAATTTGGTGCCTCGATGATCCCTCTATGTTAAGTTATGTGTATTTAATGTTGAAACTATAGAATACGATGTGCATGGGGATGTTGAACTTAAGCCATGAGAAGTGACCTTTTAAATTCAAATAATTTTGGGAATGAAAGAATAGATGAAAAGTGTCCAACTATCAAGAGATAAGATGAAGATCCAATAACTAGTGGCTAACCTAATGATGCCAGTGGGTCCTAATATATAATGGTACATAGTCATTCAGACCTTAAAGATAAATGGAAAATAATGAGTCAAATTTTTAGTGTAAGTGAAAATTTGACAAGTGGAAAGATCTTTAGTACATGTAAAATTATCTAATTGTGAGCATATATTGATATATGTTAGTGGGCCCAAAAATATCAATAATGCATTTTTAATTATACAGAGAGATCTAATGGTTGGCACTAATTCAACAAGTCAATAAATCTTGGATCCAAATGAGAAGTTGAAAAGTGTCACAACCATGTTAGACTGTTAGAAGATCAATTTCTCATGTTAGTTTATAAAAAAATAGATCTATGGCATGTATGAGGTCAAGGAGTCAAAGGAATGACAATAGAATCTTAAAGAACAAATAAATAATTAACACTTGGCATAATATGAGAGGGATTAGATCAAGATAAATGATTAGAATTAAAATTTAAAAGCTAATGGGAAATAAAATAAACTAGGGTTGAACAAGTAGAAAGCTCTATAATTTTACTCATTTCCATTAAAGTTTGATTAAATATGATCTATCATTAAGATCTATGCTTGGATTTTGAGAAAGGGGTAGATGCACAATCTTGGAGTAATGTCTGAATAGTCAACATGATTATTTCCTTGACATGCATCCACTTAAAGAAAACAATCATAGCTCTATTAGGTCCATGCATAAGAAGAATTTATCTTTATAGTATAAGAAAATTTGAGCTTAGCATTGAGATAGATATCTAATGAGTCTACATGGATTTTCCACACTTCATATCTACTCTTCATATGGATATTTTCATGCACTTTTAGTCATTAAGTACCAGTTCATGCATGGGAAAGCTAAGGTGAATTTAGCCAGTCATCAAGTGCCAAATCATTCTTATTTGATTTTGTAACTAATTTTTCATGCATCTTCCATAGAATCCATGCAAACAAAGGTGTTCAAACACTTCAAAATTAGATTTAATCTTGAGTTAACAATCAAGGATGGGTGTAGTTTTTCATGCAAGGGTTTTCCAACTCAATAAGGGCTCATAACCTTCCTTTTAACACCTAAATTGAACATCATGCATAAGATTTAAGACTTTGAGGATATTTGAAAAGTTTGATTTAATATTATAAAAGGACTTTAGTCTTGAGTTAACTAAAGAAAAATTGATCATTATCTCCTCTATGTTAGTTGGCTAGAGTCTTCCCTTTTGGTTATATATGTAAGATATTTGAAGCCATTTAAAAAAATCATCATAGAAGATAGAAAATAGAGAGCTATATAAATTATAACTTGAACCATAAAATTATTGAAGAGAGTTATTTGAAGATCAGCTTATGGTGGTAGTGTGTATTTTTTATTATGTATTTTCATATAAGTGTGATATTTGTCATATTTTGAATGTCCTTTCCTTACCCACTACTATAATTTCATCCTCAATAGGTTAATTGAAGATCTAAGAGTATAAATTGCATTGAAGATCATTTGTATGTAGTGTCTTTATAGACCTTCATGCACATACCTTAAATATACAAATCTTCTTTCAAGACTTCCTTTAAAAAATTGATATTTTGGATTGATTGGTATAATTTATTTTGATCCATATGTGTGACTTAGTTTCAAAGCTTTTAGGGGATAAACAAATTCTTAGGTGCATCACCAAAGGTAAAGTAGGTTTCATTTTTAGTTTTCTTCCCTTTTCACCCCAAAAGTTAAAAATAGATTTATTATTCATCATAAATTCACATAATTAGAGAAAATAGCCTCATCAAAATCTAGAGATCTGATATAGATATAGGCATTCCATGGTCTTATATCATTCCCATGATAGTCTAGGTATGATTTGGACTTAAGTAATTTGATCTCTATTTGGTGCTATTTAGATAGCTAAAAGTTTGTTATACACATGAAAATATATAATGGAAATAAGTGTAAATTTTGTAGGATCAATATTCTAGATTAGTAACTAGATTCTATAGATTTTACTCTTGTAGCCACAAACACTACCATATAATCTAGACACTAACATCAATACTAATGTCTCATTATGATGTAGGTGTCTAGTATGAAAAAATAATTAGATTTAAATGTGATCAAATTAATTATTATGGTTTTTTTCACATTTTTAATCATGTATTTAGATCTAGGATAAATATTTTTGTTATTCACTATTGATCAAAACCCTATATATTCACCCTTCTTCATCCATGGAATAAATTTTATAAAAATGGGTTACTGGGCTTACAGTGTCAAGATGACCCCAAACACCTCTATGTTAATTGGTTCTACTTACATAGTTAATACTCCAAGTAGAGCATTAGAATTATGTATTTATCCCCTATGTGTGGGATCATATGCAAAAAAGGGTGAAATAAACCATGTATGCAATGAGAAATACAACATATCTATAAATCAATCCTAGCTCAAAGAAGATAAATCCTACTTAGACATTTGATTGTGGATACATCATATATTATGGGTCATCACCAAGATGTATCCACTTATATAAGGGATATATTACCACAATAAATTCATTAGGGAGTGTTCCAAAGCCTACAATCAAGCAAAACTATGTAATAACCTTAACTAGGTCCTATGTTTTCATATTCACTATACTAATAACAAGTAAACTAAAAGTCTAATATAGTGCTCACTAAAGCTTATGGCACAAATTTGGGGTAATAAAAATTAAAATTAAATGTGCATAAAAGACATTTAATCACATCAATGTATACAAAATCCTAATGCATGGAAGAGAAGTACAAATGTATATCTATCTACTCTTACAAAGGAGGAATAAAGTTAGGTACACTTACCTTTGAATACAAACCTACAAAGCCTCAATCTCTCCCTTGGCCAAGGTTATTCACAAGAGGTTGTTGTGGTATGTAAGTATGACAAGGATAATTTAGCTCTAGAATACATAACCTATCAATGCATTTGAAATATTTTTCCACAAGACAAGATCCATACCTTCAAAGAAAGTATGAAACCCTAATCTTGATCCTCAAGTAGAATGGTAGATAAGCAGATGCATAATATATATTACTTCTTATTCTCTTCTCTTATAAATGATGAAATTGATGTGTTTATATAGGCAGATATAACCCTAATCCTTTCCAAAATTTTAGGCTAACAAGGTTGACCCAGCTGACCTAATATCATTATTGACAAAGACAAATTAGGTTACATACTAGGTCATCTGAGGGCTAACCTAAACCATAATAAATTTTATAAATTAGAATACAAGGTCAATGGGGCCAAAATTGTAACATAAACCATCATAAATGGTTTTAGGTTAGGGTAGGGATAATGAAGGTGGTAAATGACTAGAGAAGGGTGCAAAATAGGAGGCAAAGCTTATGGGAATGGTTTTAGGAGAAATGTGTCTAGTAACAAATGCTAATAAGGGACACCAATCCTATAAAGTACCAATGGTCTACCCACCCATTTATTAATTCACCCTTTAAGTCATTCACTTAGAGATATTAAGACTCTATGGGTTCCTGTAAGATATATATCATCAATATTTGATAAAGTTTGAAAATATTATGTGTATACATACTATGCAGCGATGCATGTAGTGATCTAGCTTGTAATTTGAAAAATGTAACTCATGGGAGTCTATTTAAATTATTAAAACTTATAATAATACTAATCATATGGTTGATATAGAAATAGGTATGGATATGATAAAATATATTTGTTGTGAAATTGATTGATTTAACTTTATTAGGTGTTTGCTTGGTATTTTATAGATGAGGAATGATAAGGCTTAGAATTTTATTTATACCACACCTTTTGAAAATATCTTATGATAAGGTTAAATAATAAAAAAGGAACAACCCATAGGTTTTAAAAACTAGATACTAGATAAGGATCTAGACACTAAAGTCAATGGTATTATCCCTTTGTGGTTGATAGTGTAAAAAAAGATAGAAAACAAGTATGGATATGAAACTAATGGTGAAATATGTTTATTAGGTTTTAATATTTTTGTGTAATATAAGATACCTAGGACATCAAAATGATATTTATTTAACTAAGAGATAATCATTTAGGCATAGTGAGATGGTGAATGCTATCCTTTTGGAAGTAGGGAGGTCTACAAATAAAGGTTATAGCCATGATTAATATTTTTAAAATATACAAGATTGAGATGATAAAAATATTTAGTTTTATTATCTACACATCCTAATCCATGGTAATACTATAAATGACACAGTTAAATTTTTTGACCCAACTTGAATGGGTAACACTACATGCCCAAGATTATTTTGTGTATGTCCATCAAATGCTTTGACTATTATTGATGTAGATTATAAATGTTTATCTATGTATCCAAGAATAAAAATTAGTGTTATTATAAATGGATTTTCACTTGATTCATTATCACTAATGAAATTATGAATGGGTTGTATATTGATATAATCTCAAATAAATATTACATGTCTATCTACATCATTAAGATAAATTTCATTCTCATCAAGTGTGATGATAGGATGTGTGCTCATTTATCTATAAATGTACCAATAATACCATATTTTATATTAATATATGTCAATGGATGAGGATCCACATTGTATGCATGATGTATTTATTATTATTTTATATTCTTTATTGTACCATGGTAAAAAAATGGATTAATAAATATTTTCAACTTTGAATTTTAATTTTTATATTATCTGACTTGCTTTATTGGTGTTTTTATATCAATAGTTTTATCATAAATAAATATTTATTATGCCTTATCCTAAAACACTTGTTTTTATAATTCCCAATACATATGTGGTAATCACAATATGTGTTACTATTCAATCCATCATTTTGAATCTTGACCATATCAAGCTTCAATGGAGGAAGGATATATATGGGATTACAATCAATTAATTTATATAATAGGATATGAGGAGGTTATTTTAACCTTGAAAATTTCCTCCTCAATGGAGAAATCAATTGAATCTTGTGTGATGGTTGTGATACTACATTGAATATTAATTTTCCTTCATTCTTACTCTCATTAGATTTGACCTTGTAGTTTGGTTTTATTTTAAACTTGAAATTTGAAGTAGATGGAGTGTTTGGTACATATTATATCTTTTTCAAATATATGAAATTGACTTATATTTCTTTGATTATTTGACATAACTCATTAATATATTTAAATTTTTATAACATTATAGAATCATGGAGTGGTGATATCAATATTTGTGTGAAGATATCTTACAATTCAATGTTTTCCATAAAATTTGTCATCTTAGTTAACATAGTTTGTATTGAATAATGTATTAATTGATTGTCTCATTTAACCCTTTCTTGAGTTTAAAAATTTGTGTATAAGACAACTTTTCACTAATGTTGAAAGAAAATTTTGATAGAAACTAATATTCTAAAGGGTTGAATGCTATAATTGATTGAAGTGGAAAATTATAAAACCATCATAATACATAATATTTGAGTCTTCTTGTAAGGATATTTGGTTAGTAATTTTTCATGGTAATAATAATTGAAGAACAATTCATGTAATGATTGAAGACATTTATCAATATCACCTTTACCTTCATATAATGATAGCTTATGAGCTAAAAAACCTAATGGTAATGTTAATAGGCTATCTTAGGTGATAATGGATTATGAATCAAAGTTGGGATTCTATTGAGTGAATAAATCTAGGATCACCTTGCTCTAATTACAATACCTTAACATGTAAGGCTATAATAGTTTGTTTAATAAATTATTCACTTGACAAGGTTGGTGATGGACCATGTATATTAATAAAAAGAGGTGTATAAAGCCTATGTAAAAATAGGCATATGAATATATTGGAAAAAATGTGATTCCTCCATTCCTATATATGATGACACATATGTAACTGGAGGTGTTTTTGATAAATTTAATAACTTATTTAACTGTGCTACCTATTTTTACTACTTTAGTCTATTTAATGTAATAATGTGTAGTTATTAAGATGAATTTATTTCCTTCATTGGATATAGAATTGAGGAAAAAATTAAATCAATCCCTTGTTGGATGAATGGTCTACTTTCAACTATTGGTTGCAAAGGCATGACTGCATGTGTCTCAATTTTGGAAAATACTTCACATTTATGGAAATTTATTTTTAATGTTTTAGATATATAAAAGTGGAAATTATAAAAAATATCTGGTTGTGCTTGTTCAAGATCTATTATAAATATATGAAACTATTTATACATAGATTTGTAGTAACTAGAAACAAGCTTAAGCCATTTGAGTTTATTAAATTTGATTAAAGACTAAACGAAAAGACAAAATGATAACAAAAGAACAATAAATATACCAAATAAAAAATATAATATAAAATCATTTCTAGATAGGAAAACACTAGGTAGAGAGCATCACAAGCCACTTGAGTCCATTGAATACAAACTTATCTAGGTTGAGTGTGAAAAAATAATGACTATTTCACCTTCTGCATATATGTTTATTAAATAGGCTGAGATATTGTGATTCATATTATGCCATGAAAAGTTAGTTAATTTCCTTATTTTTTATTTAAACCCATAAGGGTACCTTAAACACTCAAAACATAAAAAAAGAGAGGGGAAATGTTATAGGTTAAGCTAACCCTAATCACCCCCTTAATGATTGACCACTGCATATGTATCCAATAATCCAAGGAGGGAAATCAAACTCATGTAGTTCTCCCACCTAGAGTGAGTGATTGTGAAAATTTTCTCCTTAATTATGTGTATGTAGATATAATTATATATTTAAAACTTGACATTGATAAATTTTGAATTAATTTGAGATACTTTAGACATGGATCATAACTAATCCTTATGAGTGATCTTAAATATGGAAAGAATAGAGTATATTTTATCAATGTGCAATAGTGTGTACACTAGAAACTAAGTGATATAAAGTGGGGATAATGAATGATCTTTGATTTGTATCTTTTTTTTTTGACAATTTCCTTTAGCCAATACTACAAAATGTGTGGGAAGACCCAAAATACTATTTAAAATCTTGGAAAATAACCATTATTTGGTATGGGGACTAACCATTTAGGAGTGTAAACCCATGATAACATTCTTATTTTCCTAGTGTGTACTTGTCTTGAAATATTAAGGACAACTGTCATGAGATAAAGATATTATAAGGGTGATATTAAGTAGCTTAAGCATTTGAATTTCAGATTTATGTATAGTATTGATGGAAAACAAAGGGAAAATCCCACACATAGTTAAATGGATTATAGGGATGGTGAATAAGAGTAATGTATTTGGGTATAATTCATCTGGTTTAAGATGTGTTAATAATTAGTATTGTCAAGTATCCATGACCATATTTTTGTCTACATTTACCCCATATTTATTTTAGTAATAAAATTGCTAGATTAAAGGATAAAAATTAACCTTGAGTGTGAAGAACACACTTTGTATTTGAGTGGATACTCCAATTGTGTAGATCAATCAAATTATGTAAACCATACAACAACACATGAAGTAGTCATTTGTCCATAATTGAAATTTTGAAAAATCTAAACTTTAAAAATTGAAAAATTGAAATAAGAGCAAGGAATGTGTACACCTATAAGGAAATGAAATCAAATTTCATATAACCTACAACTGATGATGGATAAATATTCCCCCCTTATTAAATCATTTGGATAATTTGAGCCAATGGTGAATTGAGAGTGATCAAGTCCTGATTTGGAATAACTAATTTAGCCTTGAGTTCTAAAGATGCATAGTATAACTCTCATGAATTTTTAATAATAACCAATTTACTAATCTAAAAAAGTGGAACCATAATAGATTTGAATCTATGGATATTGAGTGTCATTGTAATTAAACATACATCACTTTTAATCGAAGATGGAACCACATAATGGGTTATCTAGAAGTAATGCAAAGGCTATTACATGTCACTAGAAATGAATGTACATTACACATAATAGATCATATTAGACTATTGTAGACAAATATAGATTGTATTTTCATGATTAAAAAAAATGAATAATATTTAATCCATCATCATGAATACATTTCTCAGAGATTTTTATTGATTTTTTTTTTTTGAAATTGTAACTTTGAACTTTGAATATGTGCTTACAAAAGTATCATTCCTTTAAAAATATAAATTTTAAATTTTAAAATTTGCATGAATAAATATCATTCATTTGAAGGTAAAATTTTAAATTTAAAAATGTGTATGAGAAGGTATTATGCATTTTTAAATTTGATGATGTATAGAAGAGCATTGATAAAACATCATGTCCAATGCATTTATGATAAATGATATAAAATATAATGCATCTATATGCTCAATTTTTAATTGTATTGATAACTTATAATTTTTATCTTGAAACTATTTTTCATATGCCCATACATATGTAGTTAAGTGTGTATGAATATATACTTTGAGTTTTTAAAAATGAGTGCATATCCATGTCATAATTCCCAATGATCTATATTAATGTGCCAATATTTTTTATGTATTTGATTATTGAATTTATTTGAATATTTGAAAATTTGTAACCTATAATAAAATTTTATCTTTGAATTAATTTAAATCTTTTAAGAAACATATTTTGAATCTTTGAAACTTGCACTTTATCCCAAAGAGGATTTTACATTACTTTGAATCTTTGAAATCTTTATTTTGACTCTTTGAAACTTGTACTCTATCCAAAATCTTATTTTTATCTAGTCATGGAGGCTTGGATATCTAATGCAAACCCAATGTGATGATTAAATTTTGATATGAGGGATGCATCCTACCGTGTAGACATCTAATTTTGTCCACAACTAGATTCTTACCAGACTCTAGGTTGATTCCTACCAACCATTACAAATTAAGCTTAGGAATCACTAAACATCCCAAATTTATTTGTGCATCATTCATTAATGCTCATAATCATGTCGAGGCATCCCTATTTCAGATAATAGCCTATATGATATAATAACCTTTCATGGATTCATCTCAAATCACCTTGTGACATAATAACTATTAATTTGACCTATGGAGCCATTAAGCGGTGCACTTGATCAAATATTGAAAGAGTAATTATTATAATCAAAATGAATCATCTAATTAAAAAATGTTAAATTCTTAGATTAATTATCCATTTTTAATTCATGAATATCTAAAAAATGAGATTCTAAATTTCAAAATATTAATCTTTTCATCATTGCCTTTATGAGTTGTCATGCTCTTTGAAAATATCATAAAATATCTAATTTGAGATCCATGCCTATTAATTGAAAATCATAATTAAATAAAAAAAATTAACTCAATTGGAGATTGACTAAACTCACCTAAGGTTAATTTTAACCCATTCTATGTTTAAAATCAACTTTAACTCACCTTTGTTGAGAGTTTATTCTTGAGGCTAAAAATACATGGCCATACCATTTCATTTCTAGGCTTGGATATTGTAGAGTTATTAAGTAGGATTTACTCCATAAACCTCATGAAAGTAATATTACCATGCCCAAATATTAATCTAATCAATAAAAACCAATGTGCCAAGGAGAGAAGGAGCCAAACAAGCTTCATTATTAAGGACTTCCTGATGCACAAGATAAGAAAGCCAGTCAACAAGATATTGGGAGATACAAGGAAGGGAAAAGAGTGTGTTCTTTTATGTTTTAGTTTTTATTTCATATTTATTTTTGTTACTTATGCTCTCCCTAGTGTCTAGGCTATAAGTGTTAGGATTTTAGTGTGTTTATTTGAGTTTTATTTCTTGGACTAACATAAGACTGGATGGAGGGTCTATCAGGAAAATAAAGAATAGAGTAAAATATGGAATCATAAGTACTTATTTAAGGCACAATCACTTCATGACTTCTTTACTACTCCAGATATTTCTCATCCTTCTGCTATTTGGGGGGCAGTCCAGGGAACAAAACATGTTCTTGAAGAAGGAAGTTCTTGGAAAGTAGGCAATGGTAAAAAGGTGAAATTCTGGGAAGATATTTGGTTAAGAGGTAAACCTTTACAGGAAGAAATCCAAGATAAAGATGTTATATAAAGATGTAAGCAAAGAGTGGGCATAACGGTTAATCAATACTGGCAGAACAACACTTGGGTAAACCTCACTGACTATGATCAAGATCTCAAGGATATTCAATTATCCCTAAATGCTATATCTCTATATCCTAATCAAGAAGATAAAATTTTTTGGTACCAGGAGCCAAGTGGACAGTTTAAAGTCTCTTCCATTTCATCTCTAAGGGAAATGGTAGAAAACCATTATGGACAAGAGCCTAGATTAAGGGGCTCATTCCTAAAATCAAGTTCTTTTTCTGGACCCTTCTCCAAAACAAAATTTTGACTCTGGATAATTTACAGAAATGCAGAATCAATGTTGTTAACAGGTGTATTCTGTGTAAGAGAGACCTTGAAGATAGAGATCATCTATTTGTGAATTGTTCCTTCACTCAGCTTATTTGGAAGGAGGTTCTCAATCTGTGGGGAATTACATGGATTCACCACAAAAATGTAGAACTTTCTCTCAAAAGCTGGTATTGTCCTTCAAATAATCTTGAAGTTCTCTTCTTATGGAAAATTACTCTTCCCCATATCTGGTGGGGAATATGGAAGGAAAGAAATAACTGAATATTCAGAAACAAAGAGCTCCCTAGATGGGTGGTAGGATAGAACATCATTAGAGCTCTAAAGGAAAATTTTTCTTCTCAAAAAAATCTAAGCTCTAATCTCAATGTGGATAATCCCCTGAGGACGGATTTTCTTCTTGGCAAACCTGATAACCCCAGATCAGGTGTTACCTGGATTGTTCCACCTTAAGGTTGGATTAAAGGTAACTTTGATGATGTAGCAAAAGGGAACCCGGGGAATGCTGGTTGTGGTGGTGTTTTGAGAAACCATGAGGGTATGGTTATTGATGCTATCACAATTCCCATTGGTATATCTAACTGCCACATTGTCGAAGCTACAGCTGCCCTCCAGACCCTTAAATTAGCTGTGGATTTAGGATATTCTAAATTGTGGCTTGAAGGGGACTATTTGAATGTTATAAATATTCTTAATAATAAGAATACTGCGTCTTGGACCATAGAGGATAAGGTAAAGGAGATGAAAACTCTTTTGAAAAAATTTGAAGATATTAAAATCACCCACACCTTTCGTGAAGCCAACGGTGTTGCAGATTGGCTTGCTAATTGTGCTATTCAGGAAGGTCAAAAAGTTAGGTGGGATGAAACCTTAGAAAGGAACGTGGATTTAAGGGCGCTCATTCTTCTCGATGCCACACATGCGAAAGAAGGTAATATTAGAGTGTAATAAAAACATAATGAGTAGGTGGAGTGACAGCACGGGGAAAGGAACTCAATTATTAAAGAGTAAGGTCCTCAAGAGGGAGAAGCGGATCCTAAAAAGTCACAAACAAATTCGATGTCCCAATCAACTTGACAACAGGAGGATTCAGGGTAATATCCACAGTAATTGGGATTCAAAGAAAATGAGTATGGCACGTGAAAGGAAGGGAGAACCCCGTAAACAAGAACCCAAGAGCTGTGTAGAATGGAGAGAGAAACATCAAGTCTGGAGAATCCTACAAAAAGGAAAAGTTGTGAGCTACATGGAAAGACTCCACGGCTCTAAACCGCATATCATGACGACCTTTTTCAAAAATTGGTCTGATGACAGGGTCACCTTGCATGGTATCACAGTAAACTTAACAGAGGATTTTATAGCTGAGGTTACAAGGTTTCCAATGGATGGACTCAAATTTTCCAAGCAGACCAACATTTCGAATGAGGCCTTTTGTAAGTTCCCCAAAATGGATGAGGAGGAGCAGAAGCTAGTCAAAAATGGGGATTTCTATGAGCTGGACCAGATTAAAGGGATATGGAGGGACGTCCTAAGCTGTATAAGGGAGTACTTCATCCTGGACGGAAGAAGAAAACAAGTGCACAAGTTCCATTTTGTCTTCCTCAACCACTTCAGGCATAAGGTTAGCTTGTATTTTCCTTTCTATCTTCACTACTCCCTGATCCAAAGTTTATATGCTCATAGGAAAAAGGATATGCACCCTATTCTTCACGAAGGCCTTATTCTGCTTATTGAAGGCTACTGCAAGAATAGGGCACTGGTTAAGTATCCCAAACAAGGGAAAAATAAGTTGCTAGGAAATAAAAAGAATGAAAATGTAAGCAGGAGAGGCAAAATTAAGACCCCAAGTCCTAATAAGCAGATTGTAGAAGAAGAAAGGGGACATGAGAGAATTGAAGAACTCGAGGAGGAAAAACCAGAGGAAGAAGAAGGAACTGAGAGCTAGGATACCAACTCTAGTAATGATGTACAAGGTTCTAAGGAAATTGAAAAAGATAACGTCAATACAGAGGAGGATTCGGCTATCAGAACAGTAGAGATGGAGGAAAACCAGAAAGTGTCAGAGGATGAATTTGTCCAAGAAGATCCTGTTGAGGACCCAACTTCTAAGAATGAAAAGGAAATTTCTATCCAGGATGATATTCAAAATATGGATATGGAAATTCAAACTGGAATCAAAGAGCGAGAACAAAGGAGTCAAGAAGATTTCTTTGAAGAAGCCACGAATAGCCCCAATAAAAAGTCTGAGGATTGGAGAGGGAAGAATTAGAATGATGAAACACACACACCTATGACCTGGGTTAATTGTAAAGCTGAGTCTTCTTCCCAATTTGATTCCTGGATGTGTAGGGAGATCATTGATCTCAAGAGAAAAGTGAAAACCTTGGAAGATTCTCTGAAAGCTGCTTGGAACAAAGTAAACAACATGGAAAATCAGTTAAGTGAGATCCCTGTCAAGCTCAAAGCTTATGAAAACAACCTCCGGGAACTAATAAAGGACAACAGAATGAAAATGGAGGAAGTAACGTCCAACATTTGTGCAACTGCTATCAATATAGGTAAATGAGCCAATGAGGAGACCAAAGCACTAGAGGGTCCCAGCAAAAGGATGAGGCAAAGCTCTAGAAAGAAAGATACACAAAAAGGAGCTTTGCTGGAGGCTACCACCCATGAAACTGATTTGAAAGGAAAAGAAGCCATGAACTTGATACTGGAACTGGATGAATAATTTGGTCCTTTTTGTTGGTTTAGAAACTGGTATTGATCTTTGTTTTCCTTTTGTTATCTTTTGTATGTTGTGCTACCAGATTTCTGTTTCTGGGTTTTGATCGGATGCGTCTCTAATGGTTTCAGGTCCATTTAAAACCTATTTTTGCTACTTCCTTGTAGTGTTTTTTAGGTGTTGCCTGTGGACCTAGACGTTCTTTCTTTTGCTCTCTATTACAGGGTTTCAGGGCCCCTTCAAAACCTATTTTTACCTCAATCTAAAACATAAGACTAACCTCCCCTCTACGTATTCTTTACCCACATGTTGGCACACTTGGTGGGACATGAACCCCAAAAATTTTCTCCCAAGGCCTTTTATAACATTTTCCTAACAATTTTCATGTGAAAATTAAAGCTTATTGATCAAAATATGTGAAAATTGAAGGCTCAAAGACATTTTTATAGAATTCAAGAAATTATTTTATGCAGTTGCATTATTGCTCACTAGAATCATAATATTGCACAATATCACTAATATTAAAATCATGATTTTGTCATATTTTCTACATTTTTGTGCTTAACCATCATAGTTTACTAACTAGTTGTGTTTGATAGGGAATACTTGTGATATTGACAATATCACAATGTTGTAGTTGTGATATTGTAATATTACAAGTTAAAAAATCATGATATCACCAAAACTCTTATGATATTGCAACAAATTCTATGATATTTCTTAACTATTAGTAGTCTATTCCTAACCATTTCATGTTATAGGTTAAGTTAAATTATTGCCCATATTTATATAATATTATGATATCATGACTCTAAGAGTAGTAATATTACCTTTATTTATATTTTATTGTCCTAATAGTAATGATATTCTACTGGTACTCTATTTTATAGGAAAGTAGTGATATTATCCAAATTGTTATGGTTTTGTAAGAATAGTCATGGGATTGCTCTATGTTTCTATAGTTTTTCACTCTGTGTAAAATTTTAGAAATCTGAGAGCAAGATTTCAAAAGCCATTTGTTCACTCATGTTTTAATTATAAGCAAAAGAAATCCCTAACATGTTTTACACACCTCAAAGGACAAAAAGAGACATTTAAAACACTTTAAACTTGAAAAATTCACATTTCAAATTAGTGTTTTAAGAATCTCCTTCATTCAAGTTATTATCATTTTGTTTAAATATTTTAACAATAAATGCCAAGGGGTTCAAATTTCATAAAATATTTAATTTTAGTGCTATAAAAATAATCTTTCACATTAGTTACATACTCAAGAGTTTTTGTTTTTATGTTTGTTTGATTGAAAGTGTTTATTTTAGAAAAATGAGTGGTGCATGTATGCTCTTCCTCCATCCCCTTTAGGGAAATCAGGTGATAAAAAATGCTAATTATTTACATTTATCACTTTTTTCCAAAAGTGTGGAATGTTTTTCTTGTCTTTATTTTCATGCATTTTGGCTTGTGGGTGGGAGTTCATCACCTCCTCACAAGTTCTCTAGGAAAGTGTTGACCTAAGAATTAATCTCTTAGCATTGTTTCAACATCAATCCATAGTGGGGTATATAAATTGAGGGTAACCCACTAGGACACTTATTTTGATTCATTAAAACAAGCACCATTAGTGGTACTCAGCCTCAGATATAGGGGTAACTTAGATATCACACTACACTAAGAAAGTGAAAGATGTAATGGTTGTTAAAAGTACTAGACCTTTTCACAACAAGTCAATTTTCATGGATCCAAATGACATGATTTCATCTCTAGTGTTAACCAAACTAGGGACCATCTATAAATGAATAGTTTAGTCAACCCTACTTTTTGCAGATATACTTTTGATACAGGGTGAGTAGCCTAAAGTTATATGTCACCATACAAAATCTTGAGAGAAGAGGGGCCTAAAAATGATACTTTTCATGAACTTTTACTTTTTGGGTTAATAATTTAAAAATACACTCGAGTGAATATATAGATAGAATTTGATAGTACTATTTAACCTTGTCGATTTTAGGATTTAGGACATCACACTTAGGTGTTTTTATCATTTTATCCTTTATTACATGGTCTTGAGTCAAATATATTTATTTATCAAACCAAGTATAAAAATTATTCCTATTTATACATCACTCCTTTGTTTGAAGATGTGTTATGCCATCCATTTAACATCACACAATTTCCTTAAATCATTTATCAAAACCTTTGTGTGTGTCACTTTCTTGAAAGTGATGTCATTATAATGCCCAATTCATTTCAAGTTTTATGCCTTAGAGTCTTGAAATAAACATTTTGTCATAAATTTAGAGTAATATAACATATGGCACCTTGGTTTTGATTTCTTTGCATAAGATTTGGGCATGGTAACATTACTTTCATGAGGCTTATGGATTAAATCTTGCATAATAACTCTACAATATCTAGGGCTTATTCATAATCATTGCAACATTAGGCATACAGGATTTTTTCATTATTTGATAATACATTATTGTACCTATATATTTTTAATTCCTTCCCAAATAGGGGAAAATTATAGACATCAAAATCTAACCACAACTGACTTTTTATCAAACTTCAAATTGATTCCTACCAACCATTTTAAATTAAGCCTAAGAATCACTAAATATCCTAAATTTATTTTTGCATCATTAACCACAACTCATAATTGTGTTGAGGAATACCTATCTGGGATACTATCCTATATTTAATAATAACCTTTCACAGATTCATCCCTAATCACCTTACGACATAACAATGATCAATTTGGCCTATAGACCCATTAAATAGGGAACTTGATCAAATCTAAAAAGAGCAAAAATGATAATAAAAATGAATCATATAATTAAATAAGATTAAATGATTATTTGAATTATCTATTTACAATTAATGAATATCTAAAAATGTAAATTCCAAAATTCAAAATATCAAGCCTTTCATCATTGCCTTTATGAATTGTCAAGCTCTATGAAAATATCCTAAAATATCTAATTTGAGAGCCATGCCTAGTAATTGAAAATCATAATTACATGAATTTTTTTAACTCAATTTAAGTTTGTCTCAACTCACCTAGGGTTATTATTAACCCATTCCATGTTTAAACTCAACTTTAACTCACTTTGGGTGAGAGTTAATTCTTGAGGCTATAAATACAAGGCCATATACCTTCATTTCTAAGATTGGATATTATAGAGTTATTATGTAGGATTTAATCCTTAACCTCATGTAATTAATGCTACCATACTCAAATCTTGAGCCAAGAAATAAAAACCAAGGTTCCAAGTAGATAAGGATCCAAACAAGTTTCATTGTCAAAGACTTCTTGATGCACAAGCTGAGCAAGCCATTTAACAAGCCATTGGGAGCTCTAAGGAAGGTAAAAGAGTGTGTTATTTTATGTTTTAGTTATGATTTCATATTTTTTTTTGTTACCTATGCTCTCCTTAGTGTTTAAGTTAGAAGTGTTATTATTTTAGTGTGTTTATTTGATTTTTATTTCTTGGACTAACACAAGACTAAAATTCCCTATACATATTCCTTGTCAATATGTTGGCATGCCCGATGGGACACACACCCCAAAAAGTTGCTCATAAGGCATTTTGGAGCATTCTCATAACCATTTTCATGTAAAAATTCATGCTTGCTCATCAAAATAGGTGAAAATTGAATGCTTAAGGGAATCTTTATAGAAGTCACAAAGTCAATATATGTATTCATATTCTTTCTCTCTAAAATTATGATATTAAATAATATTGTTAATCTTACAGTCATGATTTTATCATATTTTATGTGTTTTTGTGTTAAACCATCACAATTTAATAACTGGTTATGTTTGACATGGAATACTTATGATATTGACAATATCACAATATTGCAGTTGTGATATTACAACATCATGAATTTTCAAGTCGTGATGTCGTTTAAACTCTTGTGATATTGCAAAAACTTCTAATATATTACATAACTGGTAGTGACTTGATGCTAACCATTTCATGTTACAGGTCAAATTGTGTTATTGCCCATATTACTCCAATATTATGATATCACAACTTTGAGAGTAGTGATATTGCATTTATTTATGAATAATTATCGTAATGGTAGTGATATTGCTCTAATACTATATTTTGTAGGAAATTAGCAATATTATCTTAATTGTTGTAGTTTTATAGGAATAGTCATGGTATTGATCTATGTTTTTTTTAATTTTGTACTCTATGAAAATTTTTGGTAACCTGAGAGCAAGATTTGAAAAGCCATTTATTCACTCATGTTTTGATTATAAGGACAAGGACTCCCTAACATGTTTTTTAGGACACAAAGGCCAAAAAAGAGACATTTAAAACACTCTAAACTTATAAAATTCACATTTCAAATTGGTGTTTTAAAAATCTATTTCATTAAAGTTATTTTCATTTTTTTTTAAGATTTTGAAAAAAAATGTCAAGGGGCTCCAATTTCACAAAATATTTCCTATTGGTGCTATAAAACTAAACTCTCACATTAGTTACATACTCATAAGAGTTTTTATTTTTATGCTTGTTTAATTGAAAATGTTTATTTTAGCAAAATGAGTGGTGTGTGTATGCTTTCCCCCATCCCCTTTAGGTAACTTGGGTGATAAAAATGATCATTCTTTGCATTAGTCACTTTAGTCCAAAAACATGCATAAAATTTTTCTAAGGCCTTCCCCAAAATTTGTATGATTTGGGTGACCCTAAAATAACCCTAAAGTCTTTCCACTTATCTTTATTTTCATTCAATTTGGTTTATGGGTGGGAGTAATAACCTCCTCACAAGTTCTCTAGGGAAGAGTTGATTGAGGAATTCATCTCCTAGCATCATTTCAACCCCACTCCATGATAGGGTATATAAATTTAGGGTGACCCATTAAGATGATTATTTTGAGTGGTTAAAACAAGCTCCATTAGTGTTACTCAACCTTAGAATGTAGGGGTAACTCAGACATCACACAACACTGACAAAATGACAAATGTAGTGGTTGTGAAAATAACTAGACATTTTCACAATAAGCTAGTTGATGTGGATCCAAATGACATGATTTCATCTCTCGTATTAACCATATTTAGGACCATCTAGAAATAAATGAAAAATGAATAGTTTAGTCAACCCCCCTTATTGTGGACATACATTTGATGTAGGGTGAGTAGCTTGAAGTTCCATGTCACCATATAAACTCTTGAGATAAGAGGGGACCTAAAAACACTATTTTTCATGTGATTTTAATTTTTCAATTAATAATTTAAAAATCCTCTCAAGACTAAGTATATAGATAGAATTAGACAGTACTATACACCCTTGTCAATTTTAGGATTTAGGATGTTACACTTAGGTGTTTTTGTAATTTTATCCTTTTTTACATGGTCTTGAGAGAATCTATTTGTTTATCAAACCAAATCTAAAAAAATTCCTATTTATACATCACTCATATGTTTTAAGGGGAATTATGCCATCTATTTAACATCACACATTTGCCTTAAATAATTTTTCAAAACCTTTATGTGTGTCACTTTCTTGAAAGGTGCATCATTATGCTACAGAATTCATTCAAATTTTTATGCCTTTGAGTCTTAAAACAAACATTTTCTCATACCTTTATAGCAATATAGTGTTGTTACACTACTTGAATCATTTCAAAGACTTGTTATCTTGCATCTAAATTCCAATTTTAAAACCAAAACCATGTGTGCATTTTGGATCTCTACCTAGTATCATCATGCTGTGCATTCTTGTTTAGCTTGTTGTCTATTTTGAAAAGCCTAGTTTTCTAAGTTGAGTTCTAAATTAGCCTTTACAAGTTCAAATCCAAACATTGATTATTTTATATCTAGGCCTTGTCTAATATTTTCTTAGGTATACACCCTTCACTTTTAGTTTGTGTAACTTAAACCTAATTCATTACTTGATTCAAGGACTATTTTTGTTCTTATATTTAGGGAAGTAGTCAATCTTCCATATTCCTAATATTTCATGTCTTTTGACATATGATCAAAATGTGTGTTTAAATTTAAATGCCTAGTTTTTTTCAAAGTGTTTAAAATATTTTAGATTAAATCTCTTGCATTTTATACCTCATTTGTTTAAATTTTAGCTTTTATGCCTTTTCTAAAAGACCTAGCAATACCTATTTTGAGCCTAGATTTTTTGCCTTATTTTCCAAAATACCTATCAACCTTTTATTTCTTTAGACCTAATTTAAAATTATTTGAAATACTTTATACTTAAGTTTGGAATTTCAATTTGTATTCATCCGCTTGACCCTTTTGTGTAAGATATTTGATGTTAGATTATTTTGTACCAAGTTTTAGCATAGACCTTTTTGGAGATAAATATCCATTCATTAGACCAAGTTTTAACTATTTTATCTTTTATACATTATTTTTAATATTTTGTAAAACTCTATGATTTTTTAAAAAACATTCATTATTGATTTAGATGTATCATTACACTCATAGTGGAGCCATGTACAATCTAAGTTATGATAATGTGGTCTCATAAGATGAATTGATTCAAGACCCCTATCCTAAAAATGTAGTTTGTGAGATGAATCCTTATCCTCCTTCAAATACTCAATCTAGGGAATAAATCCAACTTTCATTATCCCATTATTTGATTAACAAGCCTCCATACTTAGAGCAGGACTAAGAACAAACTACATAATATATTGATAACATACCATAAATTATAGAATAACTTAAAAAAAAATCATATTACATTACTATACCATTGACATATGATACTTATTTATTTAATAATTGATTGATTAAAAAAAATGATGAAATTTTAGTAAAAAACATAGAGGTAGGGGCCAAGTTTCTAGTAGACTTCCCCCATAAAAATTTGCCTAGTCTAGTTAGAGTGCCTTTTACCATGCATTATAACCAAACAATTGAACATGCCTCCTCTATAAATCCTTAAGTGTTCATGTCGATGTCATACCAAAAACATAATATGCATTTCATAAGAAAGGGCCTCATGGAGGACCACTATATAAAAATTCAAATAACACATCAAACCTATTTAAAATTAGCACACAACTTTAATAACATGGCCATGTCAAATGCTCCACTCATAGAGTTAGTTACTTTAACAAGAGTATTAATTGAATTAACATGTTAAGATAATCTAAGTATATATCCATTTCTTCAAATCAATTTTGGTAGTGACATGTTTAATGTCCCATCTATTGAAGAAGTTTCTTATGCATAGAGTGACATGCCAAATATAGTGGATAATAAGAAAGTGTCTTATAATATAGGCCAAAGTAGTTTAACTACACTAATAAATAGTCCACAACAATTACCTTTAGTTAATACTATAAGTGGTTCACAAAAATAGGGGGTAGGAACTCCTATGTCCCAACCACAAAAAGCTACCTCTAATCCTAACTGGTTTCTTCTTTAAGCGTGAAAATTCAAGGATTAAGTAATAAAGAACTGATTAGTGCCTTACCTCAATAAAACATGATGAATGTTACTCCACCACAATAGGTGATGACTAACATTTCAAAATAAAAGGCAAAATATAATATACCAATGTAGTAGAGGCATATTATTCCACCGCCTCAATAGGGGAAACAAATGGTCCACCTTGATAGGTAGTGACAAGTATACCTCAATAGTCAGAGACCAACATGTCTTTAACATCACAAATGTTGTATAATCAATAATGTATGTCCATTGGTCAACAAAAAATGCCACCAGACATCCAATAAAATTCTACTTCATAAAAGGTGTTTGCATAACCAAGAGATTTTACAACTCAACAATTACCAATCAGACAGTAATTGCCTTTTTCTCCAAACATGCCACAAATATAATGATAAGGCCTTAGTTCACAACAAGTTCCTCTTATTCATCCAAGTTTGACCAGTGGAAATAAGTCCCTAATCAAACT
Organism: Torreya grandis; assembly: GCA_037957365.1. Lineage (NCBI taxonomy): Eukaryota > Viridiplantae > Streptophyta > Pinopsida > Cupressales > Taxaceae > Torreya > Torreya grandis. The sequence goes on from JARHVA010007789.1 coordinate 480,299, forward strand.
CAATAGGCATAGTAATTTACCCAAATTCATATCCTTTTGTCGCATCAATAATTCCCTTAAAATATAACCTATATACCAAATCCAAACCAAAATATTGCACTATAATGTGTGAAATTCCAAAAATTACATACTAATATATGCATACATATTCTTGGTTGATTACTTAACCAAACCAACATTCCACAACAAACCATACCTCCATTATACCATAGTCAAGGTAATCCACCTTTGACCTCTTGGCCTCCACCTTAATCCAATTTTCCTATAGTTTATTGGTACAAGAACTACAAAAAATGAAGGATGTAATTGCTTCCATTCAAGAAAGGAAACAAACCAATAACTTCAAATTAGACAATGTTTATTCATACCCATTCAACATGGAGTATCTACAAATACCATTTCCTCTAGGGTATGAATCACTAAAATTCAATAAATAAAAGGGTAAAGGAGAACTTAAGGCCAATTTACTGTAATTATTTTTTGTTTGGCATCCAGTGGCTTTCCTTGGAGTCTAGCAGGATATGCTTTGGAGTGGTTCTTAAAATTGCCAAAGAATTCAGTATCTAATTTTGATGACCTTTTAGATAAATTTGTGTAATATCTATACAATATCAAACATGATATTTTGTTGGTATATTTGACTAAATACAAATAAAAATTTGGTGAAATCTTTATTATCTATCTATAATGATGGTGATCACTTGCTAGTAACTTCACCCATATCTTACTAAACAAATAATTAGCCACTATGTTCACTAAAAATCTTTACAATAAGATATCCTATTAGTTGGAGCTTTAATATGCATATAATTTTAAAGAGATCATTTATAAAGGTTTATTGATTTAAAAATACCTTATACACAAAGGTATTATTAAGCTTACCCCATCGAATCAAAATTAGAACCAAAACTAAGGAATGAACCAAAATCAAAACCAAAACCAAGTCCAAATACAAGCATCAACACCAGCCACAACCAATAATTATGAAAAATCCAAGAAATTAAATTTCAATAATAATGTTTTTAGAAATGGAGTAACCAATTTGCATGATGTCCAAATGGTGCAAACACCATTTATTTAGCCTACATCATAAATACAACTTACTTATCACTAGCAATGCATTCAATAAACATAGCCTTCATAATAACCTAGACCAACTCAAAAAATACAACAACCGTTAATTTTACAAACCCATCCTCCAAGGAGAAATGTGCCTATTCATCGAATCTTCAATGGATTTGGATAACTTATTAAATCCATGTTTCACAAGTTAGCCACTACTAACATGATTAATTGACCCATACCAAAACACTATCCTAAGGGTATTCCATATCTAGACTAGTATACAGAGAATGAGTTCTATGAATACCATCATGTTCATGGACATAATATATTCCATTGTGTGCAAATTAATCATCTCATTGAAAATATGTTGGAAAATGGGGAGATTACATTAGATAATAGAGCATCTACATCTAATCAAAACTTGGGTATCTACCAAATCCATTTTCTACAACATAATAATTAAAAAAATAGAAAAAATAAAGACCATAAAAATAACAATAATATTATAAACAACCATGAACATAATAATACCAAAAACATTAACAACAATGTCAACCGAATGGAAGGAACCAAGGGCATAATGATTACACCACCAAATAGACTTACCATGTAGTGGTACATGGCTATAAAAAATTTGTAGGTCATATTATGGGAGGTTAATTTTATCACTTGGATTTTCACCCCTTGAGGATATGCATATCTCTCCTCATTTAGGTGGCATAATTGAAACATCTCTCTTATTATGGGTAATAATTTGTTGAGATGAATTTCTAGAAGGGTTAGTTTCCTTGATGCATTCTTTGAAGTAATTTATTACCTATCAATTTTGGATGAAAAGGGTTAATAAAAAAACTAATAAGGATAAAAAATTTGATGAACCAATACAATATTTCCTCATATGAACTAAACTTATACTACTTAGAGTTAAACAAGTCATATTTCACACAAAACTCACAATTCAAGTTTCATTATCACATTAGTGTTTCATAAACTAGGTTCAAGAAGGTATTTGATAATCAGGTAGAGGAAATTAATGATTAATTGAGAGAATATATTCATTTAACACTTTTAGGACACTCCTAAAATTGAAAAAAATACTAATAAATACCTATAACAATCACTCTTCTACACACTTGGTGAGAAATCAAGGATAACATGCTAGAAAAAAGCATCTTCTACTAGTCAATACCAATAAGATTGAAATAAAACCTAATTATGTAGAATTTAAGTAGGAAAAATTAATTTTTCATTTCTTCAAGAGTCATTCAAGTAAAAATTTGGTAAGGGTTTCACCATTAACCAATAGAGGCTACTCAAAAGAGCTAAAAGAGTCAATATTTATAACCTTTGAGAGAGAAGCAAGATAAGGGAAGTCAAAAGGTCACTTGGACACTTGTGAATCTGATAAAATTGGTTATAATTTCATGAGAAAGAGATATTGGATGAACCATGTAAGTTTAGGAGTACCAACTGTCCATACAAGTCGTGAAACATATGAAAAATGGCATGAAACTCCCAGTCTTGGTTTAAAAAACTACCTTTATAATTTGAATCTATTTGAACATCCCCCCATTGACTAGGGATAGGTTTTATTATTGGGATAAGAGGGAAGGCCTTCAAGCATGAATTTCCATGCATTTTTTGCATTCTTACTCATTTGTAAACTCTTAGAAGGAATCCATCACTATTTACAGTCTTAAAAACTCCCTTTTTAGTCACTCCTCACACTTGGCCTCAAAAATGCCTTTAGTTTCCCATGAAAATATATGGTATAGAGTTAATGACACCTTTCAAGACCATCCATGTATTTATAGGCATTAGGAATGCTTTAAAAAGGCTCACACTTGGAGTTTTTACCCTTCTTACACTTATGTCCACTATGCCAATTTTGATTAGTTGAAAGGAGATCACTAGTTTGGACACTTAGGATTTTTTTAATGGAATAAAATGGCCATATGGAGTTATTATAATTCCTAATATTCCACCCAAACTTGATTTCATCCTCAGACTCTTCCTATAGCCTATAAAACACATAAAATAGTCAAGAAAACCCTATTTCTCATGTTGTCCATATAATTATATACAACTCATCTTAGTGGGAGATATATTGAGGGAGTCATATACATGTTTGAAAAACTTTCATTACCAAACTATTTCATTTGTATATCTCTCTAATCTCATTTTCTCCATCAGGTCTTAGCTCAAGGTTTAGTAGGGTTTTAGGTAGGTTTTAGTCTTAAGATTTGTTAATAAATATTTAAAATTAAACCTACCACAAAAATAATTTTTTTTTATTACAATGGATCCCACTAACTTATCTTAATCCCTTTGGTTCTGCTGAAAAACTTTAGAAAAGATTTGAGCATTTGAAAACACTTCTTCAAGCTTGTCCTTGCTTTTCCTGCATACTTATGTTCTCTCTGAGCTAGACATGGATTTACAATTTGTTTATTTGCATAATATGAGTTATATAATGTGTATATACACCTACCTAACATGTCTCAATCATATATATATTCCAGTAAGGGGTGAAAATGAAGTTGTACTACCATTTTGCACTAGGTCTTCTCAAAGCCTAATAGGTCTAATAAGCACCCTATTATATTTGGTTGTCAGGATTAATATATTATATGTAGGTTTGTTTCTTATGAATTTTAACATCCATTTTGATCTTAAAATATCATTACATAACCCTCCAATCACCCTTATTCTCTTTCCTAATTTGCCAACTACGTCTAGTGGAAGTTTACCATGTTGGACTATGAGCATGATTAATTTGGTCATTTTTAGGGGTCTAATATTGATATAGTTCTTCCATATCATCAATTTTACGTTAATACATCTTATAATATGTTTAAATGAGGTTCCCAATGCTCCATATCAGGTCCTTTACTCATTTCCCCTCATTAGCTCACATTGCCAAATCTTGATTTGCTTAGACTGGCTGACCTTTGAGATAAAATAGTGATTTATATCCCTTATCCATTAGGTAAAGTGAATATTTTGGGAGATATTCCAAATCCTAATTATAATTTTACTGAATTTTTTTTCTTGATTCCATGATTTGGGTGTCTAATCAACTCCAAATGTATAAAAAAGGCCTCTAAAAGCCTATTTTCCTACATTTTCTTCAAAACTTCCTAAGAGTGACCCCTCAAAGACAATAAAATAATTTTATTATGATATAAAATGTTTCAAATATCCAAATAATTATATTATACATTTGGAATCATCCAAAAACACTCATTTCCTTGGATTCCACATGTTCATATATTGTGCTAATGGATTTTCTAACTCTTTATATAGATTGTTGCCCATTCCGCCAAGTAAGGAAGAGTGGATGTGAATCATGGATGATTATTTGTATTATTAAATTTTTTATTAGTCTTAAAACACTTTTATTTGTCTATAACTCTCTTATTTATCCAAACAAGTCTATGTTTCACCTTACCCTTACTAGTTTGCACCCTATTATAAGTGCACACAAGGGTCTTGGGGTCTATGTAACATCATTTATCCCTTGGAGTATTTTATGAAGTCACTATAATATTTATTTAGGTGGTCATACCTTACTTCATTAGGTCTTAACTTCCATTTGGTTTCATTTATAGTTTTAACTCACCAAACTGAGCCCCTTTTCCATAAGACTAAGAAACCCTAGTTGACTATTGTAGGTGTATGTTAAGAATGATGGGAATTGAGTTTTGATGTTGGTGGAACTAATTTAATCCATATTTATGTTAAAAAACATCTATTTTTAGTATTATTATTCCTTGGAAACCTTCAAATCACCATTTGGGATATCTAAGTTAGGGTCACTGTCTCATACCCTGCTAAATTGAGACATATACCTTTTACCCCTATCTCTACATATTTTCTAACTTCATCTTTGTTCATGGTGATAAATGGATTAAATTACACTATTAAAATTTTAATTAAATCATTTCCAATTATACCAAACACCTTACTCTACCAAACACCTCAACTAGACTTTACTTTTAACCTGGTGAATTATTGACTAAGACAATCCTAGTCCGATTATTGCCTGTAGGTGTCCATGCTTGTAATTAGATTTTATATGATGTAATAATACTCCCTTGATAACTTTTTAGGTCACATAATTCATAATTAATCTTTCACTCACCTTTTTAGGACCTCAAAGCATAAAAAAGGCATTAAGGTTGGGGTCACTATCTGTACCTATTAGACTGAGACATCCTCTACCTGCAGGATTTATTTTGATTCAATTGAGATTATAATAGTTTTTATATACATATTTTAAATCCCTATAATATTTCATATTACTCACAATTATCTTAGGCTAACTTATATGTTCCATGGAGGCCCAAACTATGTCTTCATTAGACTGGGACATCCTTGCCCCTTAAGACCCTATTGTAGATGCATACAGGGGTTAGCTAAGGTGAATATGATGAAAAAACACTTTATTAAGTTCACTTTGAAATAATACACAATTCTTGATCACTTTTACTCACCTTAGATGTCCATAAAAACATCATAGCTCATACCTATACCATTATTTACATCAACTTAGTTGTCTAACCTGTAGGTGTGTGTGCTTTGTATAGGTGACACTTGTAGATAGTCATGGAGGTGCATGAGACCTTTTCATTACAATTTCCTTATTATTTTTATTTCATTTAACTCCATGAAATTAGCTTAGGCATCCTAACTATGAAGGTTTATCCATTTGTTACTTCTTAGGTGGTAAACGGCCATTTACATCTATAGACCTGTAGATATTACTAAAGCATTTCAATGTTTTTTAGGCATGTTTGAGGCCTTCAAAAACCTATCTCCCTCTACTCTTTGACCTTAATTTTTGGAAGAGGTCTTGTATGTTATAGGGAATATACATATACCTCATTTTAGGCCTTGAAACCTCCTAAAAGTGTGTCATAAGGGGTCTACAAAAATATCTTTGGTCTCTATTTTGTCATTTTAGGGGAAAATTCTCTAAACCCAGTCTCTTATCTCCCAACATAGTTCTACACTCATTATTTACTTTTAGACACTTTATAGGGATTGTAAAAGATTCTTCATCATATCAAGGTCTTCAAAAGGTGTCAAGATGTAGGATTTTGGTACCCTGTTCAACCACCTGTAGGTGGATGTCTTAATGCACCATAGTGGGGTAGAAGTGAACAACATGGAACTTCCTATGAATATAAACCTTATATTGTTTTCTACAACACTATAGTACACCTCTATTAGTTATAATAAGTTAGAACACATGCCAAGCTTTTCACCCCCAAAGATGATGTTAGAAATGGCTGTAGGTGGATGTTTTGGTTGTGTGAGATAGTGAGGGTATGAAAAGTGCCAAAACATGGTGTAAAATGGCTTAAAAATAATTCAAAATGAATTTTTAAACCTTAAAATATATTATATCCTTCAATAACACTTTTAACCATCTTGAAAACACCTTTTCCAACCTAAAATCACTTGTACACATTTGAGATAAAGCAGGCATAAGCATCTCACAACTATTTTAGAATGTAAATTGAGTATGTGACAACATTATAACTCTTTCATGAGCATATAAATTTACTCCTTCCAACTATTTATGATTTTAATAACTAATATACTCTGATTACAACTCCACGAACAAGTTTAACAAGCTCATATAGCTGATTGCAAGTGAAACCAAGCATGAAGTTGACAATGGAGGAAGAAAATATTGAAAAATACTCAAAGGATGACGTGATGGAACCAAAACATGGAAGGAATTGAAAATATTAATTTCATGCATGTGGGACATCCTTTTCCATTCACACAAAACGTTTGTAAAAGACCAATTTTCTAGAACAAGGTAGAAATGACTATAACTTCACTCCAATCCTTCAATCCTTGAAAAATAAGGTAGTTGGCTCATAAAATCAAATAAAAAAGCAAAAAAATCATGAATGACATGATTTAAGGGAGTAAAAATCCTCTTGAACTAATCTCAACAAGTGAATTATATGGAATTTCTCAAACAAGAGCAAAACTTGTAAGGTGCATAGATTACCAAGCATATTTGAAAGGTCAACTTATTATGAATGGTTATTAATGATTAAAACACCATTAATCTACAATAAAATATAAAATTTAATTTTAATGAGTTTATAATACACCCCCAAGATCATTTTTCCTTAAACCCCTTGTGCTGATCATACCAAGAACAAATCTATAGGTCACTTTTGCTTACCAAAAAGGGTTAAAAGGAGTAGAATATTTTTGGAATTAAAGTGACACATATAGATCATTTAAAATGTGGATATAATCATGGGGAAGCTAAATAATCACATTTCAACCTTTTCCAAGTGACACACTTCCAAGGAGGCCATACAAGTGATATTTTCTTCTCTTTTCATTAGAAAACTACCTTTTTTCTACATAACCTACCATATTTTAGTTTTTTTAGTTGCTTAAGACTTATGGGGACACATGGGGCATGAAATAATATTTTATAACCTTAAAATTTCCAAAAAAACTTTTATAAAGTATTAAATGCACCTTTTTAACCCCTAAAATGACTCAAAATGATGTGTTGGATAATGAAATTTATGATCAAGGCTAATATATCATTTAATAACATTAAATGACCTATAAAACACCTCATGAAAAGATATTATGCTCCATAAAACATCTATAAACCAATTTATTATCTAGGGTTTCCCCAATTGATTTAAGCATCAAATTTGGTCAACATATTGGTGACTCATAGGGGTTGTATGCTTGTTATGTTAAGGACCATTAGCCTTATCCTATCCTAGGCCAAGGGAGTCAATTAATTATTGAATAAAACTAGTAAGGAATTTTTTAAAACAAATAAAACAAGCATGGCACACCAAGTAAACACAAGATAAAATAAGATACACAAGACAAACTCACACATGTGCATAATCACTTATGTAACACAAGGAAAATAAAAAACTATGTACAAGGAGAGAGGAGAACAGTAGTAATAATGTTTGAGATATATCCATTGACTAGGATATGAATCTCCTCTCCATCCAACTTTGAGAGTTAAAAAGCATTGTGTTGTTTGTATTGGGTGATAACATAAGGGCCACTCCACAAAGCATAAAACTTTGTGTGTCTTTCAAGTTTAGCCCTATCTTCATCCCACTTTATAATAATGTCCTAATCTTTGAAACTCCTTGCCATGGATTTATTTTCAAATTATTTCTTTGGTTGATCTTGGTGAGCTCTCATAGTTTGCATAGCTTTATCTCTTGTCTCCTTAAGCTCCATCAACTCACATAACCTAACTTCTATGCTTTCATTTTCAATCAAATCCATCTGATAAGTGAGATCCAAAGTTATTAGCTCAAGTGAAATAGGTAGTATATCTTCTCTCCCATTAAAAAATGTGTATGGTGAGTTTCTAATGGCTATTTTTATGGTGATCCTATTAGCCCAAAGAGTTGTCTTCAACTTAGAATGCTGAGTCCTTTGATTCTCTTCCATTGTTCTCTTTATGATCCTAATTAGATTCTTATTTGTGGACTCAACTAGTCCATTCCCTTGTGGATAATATTGGGAGGAAGTAATAAGATAGATACAATGTTTTAAATCCCATTCACTTATCTTAATCTTAAGGATAGCCAATGTAATATCTAAAATTATTGTTGAAAGAGGTCTAAACCTTGTCACTATGCCTTCATAGAAGTCTAGAACTAAAATGTCATTTGCTTCCTTGAGAGAAATAGACTCTACCCACCTTGTAAAGTAATCTATATTAGTCAACACCCATTTATGGCCATCACTATAAGGTGGGTTGATTAGGTCTATGAAATCCAAACCCCATTACATAAAGGGTTGATCAACCTAAATTGGATGAAGAGGCAAGGAAATAAGCTTTTTTTACGATCAAAAAGAGCATAATTTTGACACTTCCTTACCCAATCATGTGTGTCTTTAAAAAAACTAGGCCAAAAGTTTCCAAATCTTATAATCTTAGCAACTATGGTTCTTGGAGCAAAGTGACCACTAGCTGGTCCATCATGAAACTCAATCAAAATTTTCTAAATCTGATCTAATTCAACACACCTAAATAACATACTTGATAATTTCTTCCTAAACAATACTCCATCAACAAGTACATAAGGAATGGATTTCAATCTAAAGTACCTTATTTTAGCCCTATCAAGGCCTTATGGACATTCACTAGTTTGAATAAAATGGATCATATCTTGTGTCCAAATCCTCATTATGAAGGTAAAATTGTCATAGGGTCATCATGAAGGGATAAAATAACATCCTTTTGGTCCTTCAAATCTGAAGAAATATGATCTCATAATCCCTCCCCTTTCACTAGCTTGGTTATCTTGATTTCAACATCATACTCCATCACTTTTGTGATCCAACTAGCCCCTTTCTCATTCAAATATCTACTCAAAAGGAAGTTGACACTAGGATTAGGTATCAATATGTGAGCCTTTTTGTTAGATAAAACATTCCTAAGCTTATTTACACTTATAATAATTGAAAGTGCTTTCTTCTTGACATAAGTATACCTTACCTCATAGCCTTCTAAACCTTGACTAAAGAAGTCAATAGGATGCTCCAAGTTTTCTTCATTTTATTAAGAATGTGAGAGATTACATCCTAATTTTAAAAGGTATATAATTTTAAATCCTTTAAGAAATTAGGACTTACAAGATTTGGAGCTTGGGCAATGGATTGTTTAATCTCTTCAAAACTTTCCTCCTTCTTCTAGTCCAAGTGAACACTTAATCCTTCCTTAGAATAGAGGTTAGAGGCTTGAATAAATTATAAAAATAAATAATGAACCTTCTTATGAAATCAATTTTCCCAAATAAACTATACAAACCTTTCTTATGTTTGGGCAAAGCCAATTCCAAGATTGCACTCACCCTTTCAAGATCTATGGATAGGCCCTTCTTAGAGATAATGTGTCCTAAGAGTTTTCATTCATAGAAAAAAAACACACACTTATTTTGGTTAAGAGATATTCTAAACTCTATAAATATCTCAAAAATCTACCTAAGGTGATTCAAGTGATCCTTTGCATCCTTAGAAAAAGTTATGACATCATCAAGATACACCAACACAATGTCATTTATTAGTCCTTGAAAATACATATCCATTACATGTTGAAATATATCTCCATCATTAGACAAGAAAAAAGATATTTTCCTATAATAATATTTACCCCATTTAGTAGTAAAGGTTGTCTTATATTGGTCACTTTCCTTCACGAAAATCTGATTATACCCAGAATATCCATCAAGGAGAGAAAACCTTTCACTACCTAACACAACTTGTAAAATTATTTACATGAAAGGAAGAGGATAATGGTACTTCAAGGAAACTCTATTAAAGTCCCTAAAATTAACACACAACCTGATTTATCCATTCTTCTTCCTAAAAGGGACTAAGTTTGCCAACCAAGATGAATGTTTAATAGGAAAGATGATTTTGGACTCAATAAACTTAGTAAGATCTTTATTCATAAGATGATTAATCTTAGGATTGAATGAAATTTTTATTTTCTTGATAGGCTTAGCATTCTCATCTATGTCTATGGTATTTTGAGATAATTTTTAATCAAACCCCCTTAAATCACTATGTTCCCATGTAAAGACATTAGAAAACTCTTTACATAACTCAATGAAAGCATGTTTCTCTTCACTAGTACATACCTTCCAAAGTGAAAGAAACTTATCCTTGAATATTTTTACTTTATCATAATTTTATTGCTTAGTATACATGCTTACCTTTTCTTTCTTCAACTAGTCATCATCATTGAAAATACTCTCAAGTATGACTAGGCTTTTAGGGAGCTTGTTTGACTTCAATTGTACAATCTACCCTCCATGTTACTATTGTAGTTTGGACTAATTTTTGGAAGAGAAATCAACCTCCTCTTGTATAAAAAATTATATTTGTTGGTCACTATCAAAAATTTGCCAATTAGTGACAATATATGGTATGGAGGGCCTTACAATCATCTTGAGATGTGGTTGGTTCTTATCTTCTCTTATCCCTTTTGGAATATCAAATTAACATCCAATTGTTGCCAAAATATCAACATGTTTATTGCCCTCTCTTAGGATAGATGTGATATTGAAAGCTTGGAAATATTCCACAAGATCCCATACTCTATGCTTATAGGACTTAAGCAAAGAGTTCCTAGTCACATTTTGGCCTCTTACTTGATTCACAATCAACTCACTATCACCATACACTTGTAATTATTTCAAACCTCTTTTCCTATCCCACTCAAATACATTAATGATGGCCTCATATTTTACTACATTATAAGTACAAGAGAATTGAATTATGAAAGTGGAATAATACCTTTCTTTGGATGGTAAAACCAACATTGATCCACCACCTGCCCCAACCTTACTTCTAGATCTATCAAAGAATAGCTACCTTAAACCATCTATATCTTAACTTGGATTGACCAATTTTGACATGAAATATTCCTCATCATGCATGAAATACACTCCATGACTATCCTCTTCTATTAATTTGTAAGGATCATGCTCATAATTTTCATCTCCCCATTCATCTAAGTACAAATCATAAACTCTTTCAAGAGAAAATGTTGGAGATTGATCTATGTGTATTTCTTCCTCATAAATAATGGCATAATTAACATTTTCCACTTTAGGCATGTAAGGATATAGGTTATTTTGATGGATAGGATCTAATTTAATATTCACTTTAGTACCATAATTTTTCCTAAAAATAATATAGGACTAATTCTCTACCAAGTATCTACTTATCTTAGCTATAAACTCTCTTGACAAACAAAGAGAAAAGTATGGAGGTAAATATACCACAACCACATCATGAGGGATGGAAAAGGTAGGAAAACAATGTAAAATAAATTTAAAATCCTTGACTTCTCCCAATATCTTTATTGGTGATCCATATAATTGTAAAACTCCTTTAGTCATTGGCTCATATTTGAGGCCTAGTTTATCCATCATACACTTGGGCATAACTGTAGTACTAGCCCCACTATCTACGACACAATTGTGAAATAATAAATAACCAATGATAAATGATAATTAAAAATTATGATCCTTATCATTTTTCTTCATTTACCCATCAATGGGTTGGGTTCCATTCACCAAGACAACATTCTCATTCGTAGTTGATCCAACTTGCTTACCAAGTCCTTGCAATTCCTTTTAAAGCATATCCTTTTGTCCAGGTATTTTTAGGTAATCCCATAAATAAATATTCATGTAAAACTTCTTAATTTTATCCATACTATGAATAGAATGATTTTTCACCTTGGAAGCTTCTTTGGAAGCTCTAGTACCTTGTCGTGTAGCTTGTGAAGGTGAATCTATAGGAGCAGGCCTTATATTCTAATTTTTTTTATTTTCCTACACCTTATGAGTTAAATTATACCTACCCACCATTGGAGATGTTTTATGAGTCAAAATAGGTCTTGATTATCCCCTTGTGTCTCTTAAATAATCCTCTTCTTAGACCTAGTGTTAGAAGCCACACTAGTATTCACATTGCTTAAATTCCCCAAATGATTGATGGAACAATACTCTCCATCCAAATGATTTATGAGAGTAGAATAATATTGTGTTTTTACACTCTCCATTCCAATTTTTATTCCATTTTTCTTTGGCATCTCAAAATTAGGAACCTGAGATGATTGATTTCCTTACATTATCATGTCTTAAATATGCATTTCATTGGCATATGCAACTTGGCCTTGGTGTTGGTCATAAGAGGGATAACATGGTTATTCTTGTATAAATTATTTTTGAGTGAAAACAAGATATTTAGAAGAAGAGGAAACATTAGGATTGTAACTTTGGTAAGATCTAGCTTGAGTGATTTGACCTTTTCCTTGAGAATTACCTTGAAAAAGAGGTCTATTTCCTTGTCCAAACTGATTATAGGGCTGATAAGGTCTATAAATTTGAGATTATTGATTTTTGAGGGAAACCAATTCATTGGTGACACTTTAGAGAAAAATATTGACTTCATGAATCTCATTTATGGGGGAAATGGTAGACCTTACTTGACTAGGTAAAGGAGCCAAGGTAGGTAATGTAACCTGACTAGGAGGCTACAAATTAGGTAATAATGGTATTGGTGGCCTAGGAGAAATATTCCTTTCTTGAACAAGACAATTATCATAATTTATGGCTAACTCATAGGTAGCAAGGAGTGTATTACCACCCATGGACTAGATCATCATGGCTACATCACTATTGAATGCTTTTAGATAGTACAAGAAGGCATAATTTGGAGTAGGTCTCACAAGGGCTAGAATCCTATCCTAGGTCTTTTGAAATATAATATTAAAATACTTCATAAACTCTTGTGATGCCCTCTAGATAGTGGTCAATTACTCATCTAGTCATAGATGATCACTTTTTTCTCTAAACCTTCTAGTCATTAAATCTCCTAGTTTATCCCATGAACCAATATAATTTTTAGGTAGAGTTCCATACCAATCTAAAGCTTTCCCTTTGAAAGATAATGCCAATAACATAATAGACACATTATATTAAATGATATTATGGATATTATATAATATTTATATGTTTCTGATGTCTTTAATGGTAGTAATAGGATTTTATCCACTAAAAGATGGAACACTCTTAAGGGCTGCTCTTGGAATTTGGTCATATGGGCCAAGATTCAAAGGAGATGATCTAGTAAAGGCTACAAAAGGTTAGTTATTAACCATATTATAATGTACACTATGAGTATTATGGGATGAACTAAACAAGAAATTTGACTTTTTAAACACTAACTCTCTTGAATAAGTATGAGTATTAACAAACCTAAACCTTTTGATAGAATATGGAGGTAATTGTCCAAACTCAAAGGGTATACCTTTATAATTAGACCTAGTGGTTAAATTTTTCATATAAATTAGGGACTAATAAAAAACCAAAGAGTTTAAAACTTTAATGGAGTCGCTAAGTAGTGAATATAGATGTTCTTATAGATGTAACTATGCCAAAACCAACACCAATCTTGGACAATCTTCTAGGACTATAAGTCCCATCAAGCACATTGAAAAACTATTATAACTTGGATTTTTACCCATTGAGGAGATGAATAGATATCCTCATATAATTTTCATAATGGAAACATCTCTCTTGTTGTGGGTAACAATTTATTGAGATGAATCTCTAGAAGGGCTAGTTCTTTTAATGCATTCTTTGAAGTACTTTCTTGCCTATCAATTTTGGATGAAAAGGGTTAAGAAAACAACTAAGAAAGATAAAAAATGTGATGTACCAATATTTTATTTACTCCTATGAACTTAACTTATACTACTTAGAGCTAAACAAGGCTTATTTCACACAAAACTCATAATTCAAGTTGCATTGTCACATCAGTGTTTCATAAACTAGGTTTGAGAAGGTATTTGATACTTAGGAGGGTAATGAATGATTAATAGAGATAATAAACTCATGGAACACTTCTAATACACTCATAAACTTGAAAATATTACTTAAAAAGACTCTTATAAATCACTCTTCTGCACACTTGGTGAGCAATCAAGGATAACATGCTAGAAAAGATCATTCTCTACTAGTTAAGACCAACAAGATTGAAATAACAGCCAATTATATAGCATGTAAGTAGGAAAAATAAATTTTTTATTTTTTCAAGATTCATTCAAGTACAAAATTATATAGGTTTTCACCATTAACCAATGGATGCTACTCAACAAACCAAAAGAGTCAATATTTATAGCTTTTGAGAGAGAAATAAGATAAGGGAAGTTTAAAGGTCACTTGGACATTTGTAATTTTGATAAAATGGGTTAAAATTACATGATAAATAGATATGGGATGAACCATAAAATTTAAATAGGACCAAGTTTCCATACAAGTCATGAAACTTATGAAAAATGGCATGAAACTCCTAATCTTAGATTAGAAAACTACCTTCATAATTTGATTTTTTTTTAACATCACACCATTAACTATGGATAGATTTGATGATTCAGATAAGATGGAAGGCATTCAATAATGCATATTCATTCATTGGTTTTATTACTAATCATCTAGAAACTCCTGTAAGGAAGTCATCACTATCTATAGTCTAAAAAACTCCCTTTTTGGTCACCCCTCACACTTGGCCTCAAAAATTCCTTAAATTTTCCATTAAAATCCATTTGATTTAGTGAATGACACATTTAAAGACCCTCCATGGCCTTATAGGCATTAATAATTATTTAAAAAGGATCACACTTATAGTTTTAACTTTTTTGACACTTGTGTCCATTATGCCAATTTTGATTGGATAAAAGGAGAGCTCTGGTTTGGATAGTTAGGATTTTTTATTATAATTAAATTAACATAGGTATTTATTATAAGTCCTAATATTACACCCAAAATTTATTTCATCCTTAAAATCCTCCTCTAGCCTAAAAAACACATAAAATAGTTAAGAAAACCTTGTTTCTCATACTTTATGTACAATTACATACAACTCATCATAGTGGGAGATATCCTAAGGGAGTACTCTATATTTTTAAATAAATTTCATTTCCAAATTATGTCATTTAGATATCTCTCCAAGCTCATTTTCTCCATCAGGTCTTGGGTGAGGATTTAGTAGGGTCGTAGGTAGTTTTGGGTCTTAAGATTTATTCATAAATATTTTATATTGAACCTACCACAAAATTACACAAAATTTATTCCAAGGGAACCTAATAAATTATCATAATCCCTTTATTTATAATTAAAAACTTTAAAAAAGATATGAGCATTATGAAACACTTCTTCAAATTTATCCTTGCTTTTCTTGCATACTTATGTTATCTCTAAGATAGACATGGATTTACATTGGGTTTCTCTACATAATATTAGTTCCATCATGTTTATATCCACCTCACTAACATTCCTCAATAATCTGGATAGTCCACCAAGGGGTGAAAATGAAGTTGTACTACCATTTGGCACTAGGTCTTCTCAAAGCCTAATAGGTCTAATAGGTAACTTGATAGATTTGGATATTAGGATTGATATCTTATAGGCAAGTTGGTTTATTATGAATTTTAACATCCCATTTTAAATTAAAATATCATTACATAACCTTACAAGCACCCTTATTCATCCTCTTTCCTCATTTGCAAACTAGGCCTAGTGGAAGTTTGCCATGTTGGACTGTGTTCATGAGCAATTTGGTCACCCTAAGGGTTATAATATTTATATAGTGATTTCATAGAATAAATTTTCCTTCCATAAAAATTATAATATTTTTACATGAGGTTCCTAAGGCTCCACATCATGCATTTTTCTCATTTTTCCCTCACTATCTCACATTACCAAAACTTGATTTACTTGGATTGGCTGGCCTCTGTGACAAAATAGTGAGGTATATCCATTATCCATTAGGAAAAGTGAATATTTTTTAAGATATACCAAGTAATAATAATAATTTTACTAAATATTTTTGCTTTATTCCATGATTTGGGTGTCTAATCAACTCCAAATGTCCAAAAAGGCCTCTAAAAGCAAGTTTTCCTACATTTTATTCAAACATTCTTAAGAGTGACCCCTCTAAGATAATAAAATGCTTTTAGGCTGAAATAACATGTTTCCCATATCTAAATAATGCTACTAGATCTTTTTATTCATCCAAAAACACTCTTTTCCTTGGATTCCACTTGTTTATCTATTATGGTAAGAGTTTTTTTGTCTCTTTGTATGGATTGTTTCCCCTTTGGATAAGTAAAGAAGAGTGGATTGAAATATTTTATGAGTATTGAGATTATGAAACCACTATTTTACTTTTCCATAACTCTCTTATTTCTATAAACAAGTCTATGGTTCACCTTACACTTACTAGATTACACCCTACTGTAAGTGCACACAAGGGTTTTGGTGTCATAACATCATTTCTCCATTGGAGTAGTTTATGAAGTCACTATAATCTTTATCAATGTGATAATAACTTAACTCATCAGGTCTGATCCTCCATTTGGTTTCATTTTTAGTTTGAACTCACCAAACTTATCCCCTTTTTCATACAACTAAGAAACCCTAGTTGACAATTGTAGGTGTATGTTAAGCATGATAAACTTGGGTTTTGATGTTGGTTTAACTCTTTTAATCCATATTTATGTTACAAAACATCTTTTTACACCATTATTCTTCCTTGTAAATCTTTAAAGAACTATTTTGGATATCTATCTTAGGGTCATTATCTCTTACCCTAATAGGCTGAGATATATACCTTCTACCCCTATCTTAACCTTTTTTCTCACTTGAGCCTTGTTAATGGTGAGTGACGAAGTTAATGAAACTATTCAAATTATAATGAAATAATTTCCAATTATACCAAACACCTTACTCTACCAAACACCTCAACTAGACCTTGCTTTCAACTTGGTGAACTATTGACTGAGATACTCCTACACTGACTTTTGCTTGTAGGTATCCATCCATGTAATTGGATTATCCATGATGTTAAAATATTCCCTTGAAAATTTTTGAGGTCACATGATTAATACTTAATCTTAAACTCATATTTTTAGAACCTCAAAGCATCAAAAAGTTATTAAGGTTAGGGTCACTATCTGTACCCTATTGGACTGAGACATCCTTTACCTATATAATTTATTGTGCTTTAACTAAGATTTTCATAGTGTTTATATACCTATTTTAACTCCCTATAATATTTCATAGTACTCATAATTATCTTAGGCTCACCTATATGTTCTATGGAGACCTAAACTATGTCTTCATTGGATTGGGACACCCCTACCCCTTAGGAACCTGTTTTAGGTGCATACATGGGTTAGTTGAGGTGAATGTGATGAAATACATATTCTTGAGTTCACTTTGAAATCATACACAATTATTTATCACTTTAATCACCATAGATAGCCAAAAAAACATCATAACTCATGTGTATGCCACTATTTGCATCAACTCACCTATTTGACCTATAGGTGTGTGTGTGTGTCATATAAGGGGCACCTGTAGATAGTCATGGAGGTGAATAAGACCTTGTAATTACCATTTCCTAATTAATTTCATTTAATTTGACTTTATGAAATCAGATTAACCATCATAACCATGAAGTTTTGTACATTTTTTTCTTCTTAGGTGGTAAAAGGTCATTTGCTTCTATAGGCTAGTAGATATTACTAAAGCATTTCAATGATTTTTAGGCATGTTTGAGGCCTAAAAAACCCTATATCCCTCTACTCCTTGACCTTCATTTTTTGAAGAGGTATTTTTTGTGATATGGGTTATACATCCACCTCATTTTAGGCCTTAAAACCTCTTGAAAGTGTGTCATAAGGGGTCTACACAGAGCTCATTGGTCTCTATTTTATCATTTTAGGTAAAACTTACCTAAACCTATTATTTTGTCTCCCAACATAGTTCTACACTCATTCTTTCCTTTTAGACACTTTATAGTCATTGTCAAATATTCTTCATCATATCAAGGTCCTCAAAAGGTGTCAATTTGTCTCCATCTTCTCATGTAGGCTTTTAGTACCCTACTCAGCCACTTGTAGGTGGATGTCTTAATGCACCATAGTGTGTTAGAAGTAAAAAACATGGAAATAAATATGCATATGAACCTTATGTGCTTTTATACAAAACTATAATACACCTCTAGTAGTTCTAAGAATTTAAAACACATGCCAAGCTTTTCACCCCCAAAGATGACATCAGTAATCATTATAGGTGGATGTTTTCATTTTGTGAGATAGTGAGGGTATGAAGAGTGATAAAAAATGGTGGAAAATGGCTTAAAAATAACTCAAAATTAATTTTTAAACATTAAAATAGATGGCATCCATTAAGAACACTTTAAAACCAGCTCAAAAACACCTTTTCCAACCTAAAACCACTTGTACACATCTAAGATAAAGTAGGCATAAGCATCTCATGACTATTTCAACATGGAAATTGAGCATGTGACAACATTACAACTCTTTCACAAACATATAAGTGAAATCCTTCCAACTCTTGATGATTTGAATAACTATATACTTTGATTACAACTTTATGGACAAGTTGAACAAGCTCATACAGGTGATTGCAAGTGAAACCAAGCATGAAGTTGATAATAGAGGAAGACAAGCTTGTAAAATACTTAAAGTATGAGATGATATAACAAAAAAATTGAAGGAAGTAAACATATTAATTTTAGGAAAATGGGACATCCTTTTCCATTCACACAAAACCTCTGTAAAATATTAATTTTTTTGAATAAGGTAGAAATGACTATAACTTCACTCCTTCATTCCTTAAAAACTGAACTAGTTGGCTCATCAAATCAAATAAAAAAGTGAAACCAATCATTTAAGACATGAGATAATGGATTCAATATAATTTAAAATCAATATTATCAAGTGAATTGTATGGACTTTCACAAATAAGAGAAAAACTTGTAGGGTGCATAGATTAGTAAGTAGATTTGAAAGGTCAACTTATTAGGAATGGTTCATAAAGATCAAACCACTATTAATATGAAACCAAATATCAAATGTAATATAAATGAGTTTATAATACACCCCCAAGAGAATTTTTCCTAAAACCCCTTGTGCTAACCATACCAAGTACAAATCTATAGGTCATTTTTGCTTTCCAAGAAAGGTGAAAAGGATTAGAATGGTTTTGTCATTAAAATTAAACTTAAAAACAATTTAAAATGTGGATCTAAGTATGGGAAAGCTTAATAGTCAATTTTCAATCTTTTCCAAGTGGCACACTATCCAAAGAGGTTGTATCAGTGCCATTTTCTTCTCTTTTCACTAGAAAACTACCTTTTCTTCTGAATAACCTAACATATTTTAGTTTTTAAGTTTATTAATAATTTTAGGGATACATTTGTAATGAAATAATCTTTTTTAACCTTCACATTTCCCAAAAAACATGTATAAATCATTAAATGCACATTTTAATCCCCTAAAATGACTCAAAATGACATGTTTGCTAATGAAATTTATGACCAAGGTTAATATATCATTAAATAACATTAAATGACATATTAAATACCTCATTAAAATATATTATGCCCACCAATACATATATAAAACCAAGTGTTTACCTAGGGGATCCCAAATTTTACCTAAGAGTTAAATTAGGTCAACAGTTATGTTTCAACCATCACCATTAATCCAAGACCAAGTGATAATCAAACATGATCATTGATAAATAATTACAATAAAATCATCTATGATAGTAATATTTATTTGATGTGGGAGCACATATAGGTGTACTATCAACTAGGGATTACTACTTTTAGACCTTATACCAATAACTCATTATTTCCCCATCACCATATACAAATGTATCAACAATTGAGAATTATCCTATATGGTTTCCTTCCACAATAATTTGCTAGAAACAATGATCCTATATCTATTATTGATGTTGTAATAACAACTTGATGGTCAAATATTACCATTCTTGGCCCACAACCATCTACCACCAAACCCATCCAACCCACAATTCTGGCTAAGAACAAGCCATTTACCATTACTAAAGAAAAGAGGTGAGATATTATGGATTAACTTTAGAAGATGCTTACACAAATTTCCATTTTTTATTTTTTTCATACATATACTATCCATAAGACTATTTTAACAAAATTCCTCAACTAATCCCAAGTTCTAAATGACATAAGCCCCAACAAATTCCAAGCTTTTATTGAACATTTAGCCCCAAGCCAATATTTAACGTTTGACCAAATTGATATGTCATCCCTTGGCCTTCTCCATAACAATCCAGTGTACATTGAATTTGTCATTTCATGATACAAATTCAAATGAGTCCTCATAGATAATAGATTGAGCCTTAATACTATGTCTTTGAAGCTCATCAAGCATATTAGATACACAAAAATAAATCTCCATCTAGAAATGATCACTATAAAGGCCTATGATAATGAAGAGAAGGAATCACAAGGCACTATAAGCTTATTAGTTATCATTGGGGCCTTGACCCATGATACACTTTACCATGTGTTATACCTAGATTTGTCATATAATTTGATTTTGGGTATACCTTATATACATGAAATCTACGCAATCCCTTCAACATTTCACCAGTGTCTCAAATTCTCCAATTCAGGTATGGAGGTCACCATCAATGTATATTTTCAGCCCTACAAACATTCCAAACATTTGGAGGCTGAGTACAAAAACTATAACTACTATTTTAGCCTAGATCTAGTTCCTAAGAAGGGCAAGGGGAAACAAATACTTGTTGAATTACTAGAGGCTAATTGTATAGACCCAAATAGCCTTGATTCATCTTTGCATATGCCACCTCCTAAGTTTTCTAATAATTTTACCATATCAGCCAATGGCCTAAGAGAGTATTTGACTCATGACACATTTCACATTGCCAAGCTTCCATAGAACCCTAAGTCCTATGGAATACCTAAAGCCAAACCACCTTGTATGGAATGTAAATGAAAGGGAAAGGGAAAACTTCATAATCCACCTCCTATCATTTTTACATCATCCATTGACTATACAGAGAACCCACTCACAAATGATGAACTTTGGTTACATAATGACAAATTGGTTGATTTTTATAAAAATGCCAAATACCCCATTTCTAACAAGATCATGGAGAATAAATTTTATGAAAGAGGAGGCCTTGGGTTAAATTAGTAAGGAAATATCGAACCAATATCATAACTTAATATAAAAGAACCTATGGTCTTGGATTTAAACCACCTAGGGGTGATCCCATGTATCTTATTCATGTTCCAACACTAATGACTAATGAGGACAATGCCACTTATGAAACAAAGTCCAATCACATAATTTATGAAGACCTTGCCAACACCAATTTATTTGATACCCTTGCCATTTCTAATCTTCCCCTAGTTTTTCAAAATAACCCACTTCCTTTATATCACCCTCAACTTATAACTTGGGACCAACAAGAATCCATAGTGCTTGTAGATGAGTTTGAGAATAATGAGGCCTTTTGTGATTTTCTAGGCATAAGAAACAATGTTCTTTTGGGAGACCAAAAATAAGGGGTCTCAATCAAACTAGATCTTATAGCCTATTTTGGATAATGGATGAACACCCTTAGCTACAAACAAATAAATAAAACATTAAGGTCCCAAAGTGAAAACCTCTTTGAGGTACTTTTGGACCAAGGTAAAAGTAAACTAAAAGGCTAGTCTTTTGGTGAAAACTTGTTTTAGGCACCATTAGATGGGGGTGTTCATCTTTCCTCAAACATAACTTAAGAAAACACCAATGATGAACTTGCTTCAAGGTTTGAGTTCAGTTTTAAATAACATGCCTTTGATCAAATAATCCAAGAGTTTCTAATAATTTTCATGACATGGCCATCCTTACAATTAGGAGATTTTGATTCATTTTTCTTAGGAGATCTTAAAGAACCAGTCCATGCAGAGGACTTTACAGCTGTAGGCCATTTCAAATCATTTTTAACTACTCTAAAATATGGTTTGATCTCCTCATAAAAGACACCATGAAAGTCAACATAAAGACTCCATATGACTTGAAATGTATTAAATTAGGTGCATCTCTCACTGAGGAGGAATGTGAAGTTTTTACAACCCTTATGAGGTAATTTGTTAACATATTTTCTTGGGCCTATTTAGACATGTTAGGTTTAGACCCCACCTTTGTTGTACACTAACGTGTTGTACACCCTGATGTCAAACCTATGAATTATAAATTACATAAGATGCATCCTCATATTTCTATGTTAGTCAAAAAAGTGTTAGAAAAACTCTTAGAAGTGAGATGTATTTGATCAATTGACTACTTAGAGTAAATCTCAAATGTTGTGCCAATTAGCAAGAAGCTAGAAAGATTAAGAATTTACACTGATTTTATAAATATAAACAAGGCCTATCCCAAGGATGGATTTACTCTACCAAAAATTGACATGATAATTTTATCTATAGCAGGGTACAAAATGTTTTCACTAATGGATGGATTTTTAGGATACAACTAGATCTAGATTACACCAAAAAACCAATGCAAAATGATGTTCACCACTCCATGGGGAATTTTTTGTTATAAGGTTATGCCATTTGGTGTCAATAATGTTGGGGACACATACCAAAGTTCCATGACTATCATATTTCATGATATGATGCATGACATCTTTGAAGACTATGTCGATGACATATTAGGTAAATCTAAGACCTGTGTTGATCATTCAACTACACTACATAGAATATTTTAGAGGCTATGTGAATACAAAGTTAGACTCAATCCTAAAAAGTGCATTTTTGGTGTTATTTTAGGAAAAATTATAGGCTTCATTATCTCTCATCAAGGCACTAAAGTCAATCTTTCCAAAGTACAATCCATTACTAAGATGCTACCACCTTCTAATTTGAAGCAACTCCATAGTTTATAGGGTAATATTCAATCTATCAGATTCTTAATATCTCATTTATTCAAAAAATACCATCCTTTTACACACTTACTAAAGAAGGGTGTCACATTTAATTGGGATGAAGAATTCCATAAATCCTTCCAACACCTAAAGTATTATCTTGTTAATCCACCTATTTTGTTACCACTTATGCTAAGAAAATTATTCCTATTGTATATATCTACCACAAACAAAGCCCTAAGGTCAATTCTAGATCAGCATGATGAGAGTGTAAAAGAACTTTTTGTATACTATCTAAGTTGTACACTACTCACACATGAACAAAACTATATGCCTATTAAAAAAGCCTATTTATTTATGGTAATTATAACACAAAAATTATAGCATTACATGCTAAACAAAAAGACCATAGTAATTTATCTATTGAAAAAGCCTATTTATCAAGTATCCACTATCCAAAATAACTTTACAATGTTTCATGGCTAAATGGATCATGATTTTGAGTAAGTTTGAGATAGCTTAAGTCAACCAAAATCCAAATATATCAAGGGAGTAATTCTTACATATCAGCTTACTAAATCTCCCCTTGCAAATACAAAACCTCTAACATTTTAGTTCCCAGATGAGTCCATTATGATCATCATTGAAACACCCTATGAGGACCATCACTAGAAGCTATATTTTGATGAATCTATTTACATCACATGGATCAATGGAAAGCCTATTATTTATTACACCATAAGGGGATCTTATTCTTATATCATTCTATATCAGCTTTCCTTATACTAATAACATGGCTGAGTATGAAACACTCATTATAAGTCTTCATCAAGTAGTATAATGGAATATTAAACATCTTAAGGTTTATGGTGATTCTATATTAATGATCAATCAAGTTACATACTACTTTTAGATGCAAGATGATAAGTTGATACCATACAAGGCCATAATTGACACTCTCCAATAATAGATTGATGTCATACATTTTGAACACATATTAAGGGCTAGTAACAAAACATCAAATGCCATGGCACCATTATTTGATCCATCATACTAACAAGGAAAACTAATATCAATTCATCATTGAAAATATTCTATTACTATCTCATGAACCTTCAACCATTAAAATGATCTATGAAATTATTGGTCTCAGCTTTATATGGTATTCAAACATCTTTACCTACCTTGAAGACCATATTATGCCACCCTACCTATTATGAAAACAATAAAGGGAATTTACCAATCTTATACCACCACAAATTTGATGAAACTCTACTTCATTTTTTAAATTCAATAGAATCAACATTGGCATTATGGGAAGTTCATGAAGAAGTATGTGGATCCCACACTAGTGGGGCCATCTTATCCAAAACTTT
Source organism: Torreya grandis (assembly GCA_037957365.1). Taxonomy (NCBI): domain Eukaryota; kingdom Viridiplantae; phylum Streptophyta; class Pinopsida; order Cupressales; family Taxaceae; genus Torreya; species Torreya grandis. The sequence goes on from JARHVA010007789.1 coordinate 505,092, forward strand.
CCTATGTAGTGGAAATTATTGTCTAACTATGGATGCAGGTGTAACTTCTTACATCAAAAGGTATGACAAATTTCAAAGGCATACCAATCTAATTCATGTCCTAACCAAAATCTAAAACCAATTCTTACACCATGGTTATTTGAAACATGGGGCCTTGATCTCATTAGGAATATTAACCCAACCTCATCTAATGGCCATAAACACATCCTTACCACTACCAATATTTCACTAAGTGGGTTAAAGCTATACCTCTTACTTACATGATTAGAAAACATATTTCCAAGTTCATATTAAATTGCCTCATTTTCTACTATGGTATCCCATCTAACTTTATATCTGATAATGGTGTAATGTTTAAGAACAAGGATGTTAAAATGCTTTGTGTTGAGTCAAATATCACTCAAAATTTTCTAAAACATATTACCCTCAAGGTAATGGCCAAGAAGAGGCAATCAATAAAACCATTGTCAACATCCTTAAAAATATTTTCAAATATTTTGGTTATGATTGACATCTCCAAGTATTTTGTGCCCTCTGGGCATACCACACTAATTATCATACCCCATCAAGAGCCACTCCATATTCCTTAGTTTATGGCATTGAGGCCATCCTTCCCATTGAGTTTGAGTTACCTTCTCTATGCATATAATTGAAGCACATATTATATGATGAAGACTACCATGTATCTCACCTACAAGAGCTAGAGTTACTTGATGAAAAATGCATGGCTATATTCAATAGCCTTCAAGCATAACATACCCAAATCCATGTCCATTATAACCTAGGTCAAACATAAAAAGTGTGAACTTGGGGATCTTTTTATCAAATAAATCCAAAATAATACCACGGATATGGATAATCACAAGGTAAATTTCAAACACAACTAGATAGGCCCATATATCATTATTACAAACTATGGCTCTAGAACATACATGCTTGCTATGTTAGATAGAGATAAATTTGATGAACATCATACACCTCAAGCATTACTTCACTTGAGAGACCTAAAGTATTGTATATGAAGAACCTTTCCATTATACCATATCATAATCTTATTTTTACCATACATTATGTCATTATAATATACCTTTCCTTTTAAATAGATTTATTTTCAACCTCCCTCCCAACCCCTTTGACCTTGGTTTAGTTATATTAGTTCTTTGGGAACTTTCAGTGTAAAGATTTAGATCAAGTTTCAATAGTTGATTCAATATTCAAGACAGAGTCCATATTTTGGACCAGTATGATAGTGGTTTGGTAGTTTCATCCTTCATTTCTTGTTTTGTTTCATTTTGAGTGTCCCTGATTATAATCACCTTTGGGCAAACCAATGTCTCACATTATGATACTAATTATTATTACCTATGGGAAAATTAGTATCATTGACCTATGCCATCATTTCCTAATTATAACCACCTATGTGAAAATTAGGAATAATACCTTTATCAAGCCTTAAAGTCCCACCTTGCCATTCTTATGACATACTATGCCATTTTCCTAATTTGCCTACTTTTAAAAATTACTACTATTGATTTATATTCATCCACTATAAGGTGTAACTAAAGTGACTTGAGGTCCTAATGCTACTATGTAGGAAATGATCAATTCACATTGAGGTCATCTTAGTCACCCTTTTCCATGCTCTCACTATTTTATGAGAAATTTCAAGTTTGAATGCTCTTGTTATTTTATTAGTTAGACTGTTTAGTCTCTGGTAATTCTTGATTGAGTTGAGCTGCATCAACATAAATCCAAAAAAAATTGAAAATGATGGATAAAATCCTAAAAATCACCAAATAAACCACTTATTTACCTTAAGGATTTTGGGACCCCTAGATAATTTATAATAAACCACTTGACATTTAATTTCCCCATCTTTATTGGCTTTCATTTTTAGGCTCTTACCATTTTACAAGTACTCATTTCTACACTCTCGCCATTTTGTGAGACCATTCCCATATTACTCTATTTCATCTATCAAGTTTTCTTGGTCATCATTTTTATTCTATCCCATCTCCTGGGAGAACTACATTTGTCCTAAAATTCATGTTGGATCTTGCATCCATAGAACTTGTTATTCCTATTTTTCACACCCCCTCAATTTTTCTAAACCTAATAATTTTTTTCCATGAAGATGACTCAGTCATAAATTTTAAAATGGTTTTGGGGACCTAGTCAATTAATAGTATATTTAGATGAATCTTTTCAATTTCATAAGTTGATGATTGTTTTATGAATTCATATTTATATTTTGAGTGGTTTCAAAAAGCATAAACATATGAATGAATAAAATATGTATATGTATTTATCACTGTGAATGTTTTTGATCAATCATTTCATCTTTCAGTTGATTCATGATCTGATTATAATACAACATTTTAAATTTAAAATAGGGACACTTTTTATGGTTGAAAGCATTATATGATTGTCATGATGATTTAGATATCTACATTGATCTTCAACTGAGTACTATATAAATTTTAGACCAATTTTCATTTGACAGTATGAACAATTTGTGGTGACTAATTTGGTATTCTTGTTTTCATTGGCAATGTGAACCTTTGTTTGAGATAGATAAAAATGGTATATAATTGGTTATAATGATAACCCTATTAATTGATTTTTTAATTGTGAGTATATAGATAGCGTAGTCATTATTGTTCTAGTTTGAGGAAGCAATGCATATTATGGTTTAATAAATCAAATACATCATTTGATTTATTATGAAATTCATTTTGAAAGTTGATTATGATAATTTTATGGATTCATAAATTTAATTAATGGATAAAATTCATGCATAATTCACTTTTATTATAGTTAACATTTTGAAAATTTTGATATGATTGAGGTTGGTTTGATATTTGATAGATTATTTCCTAAGGACATTAAGTATTCTAAGCAGTTCTAAGTTTCTAAATCCTCATCATGCTAGGGTCCTATTTTAATATCCTAAGTTCAAATTTAATATTTTTAAAATTCCCTAATGACCACTCAAGGCTTATTATTTACAAATCTTATGAATTAAGGTCATGTTCAAGGCATAAGATCTTGTTTAAACATGAAATATTTATGACATAGTTATCATGACCCATAAGAAAGTTGATGTGGAAAGTTGATTTAGAAAATTGAGTTGGTAGTTTAATGTCTTATAAGTTATCAAGGTGAGTTAATGTGAATCATATTTTATGTTTCAAGATCTTGTAGGATCATTTGGTGGTTCAAGGAACTATTGGCTAGTTTTAGCCCACATTTAGAAACTCACTTGGATGGATCAGTTTCTAGAGTTCCTAGTATGGTTTGACCAAGATAAGAATAATTATTAGTGAATTGGGTTTTAAAATAATATCAAATAATATAAAATTTCACCTATAAATCTTTTGAAACACTTTAATTAAAATTAAAGTGTAGTTTATTGATCTTTGAGGAGTAAGTCTTGAGATAGGTCTAGAATTATAAGTGGAAGGATCCAATAGTTTCCATGGTGTTCATGGCATTAAAAGATAATTAATAAAGTTTTATTAGGATCTTAAAGGGTTATTTATATCTTTAAAAGATCAAAATATAATGAGAATGAGTCTAGAATAACCAGACCATCACAACATGCTATGCAGAAGAAAACAAGGTAGTCTAGTTATACATTTGATAGGTGCACTTGGAAATTCAACTAGAGTTAAAGGAGTGCATGAATATAATATTTTTAATTATTTGAAAATTATCTTTGAAACTCATATCTTGATGAGTTTTATATCTTAATAAATAAGCATTCAAAGTTGAACAAGCATAGTGGGACATGCATGGGGACATCAAGTTAAAGCTATGGCAAATAGCCATTCAGATTCAAAATATTCCAAGGATAAGAACAAGGATGATAAGTTTAAAGATCTTAGGTAATTTAATATAAATATAATGGCATGTGATGATCAACGAGGATAGTGGGCCTGAACAAATCAATGGAGTGCATTCAATTATACAAATCAGGATTAATGATGAGTGATAAATGAACAAGTTAGTGAATCCCAAAAGCAAATGAGAAGATTTAAAGTGTCAATACCATAGAAAAAACTAATAAAATTAAAGGTATGCATTAAATCCATGAAAAATTAGATCGATGATGCACATACTGTCAATACTCAATGTTCTTGAGGATGAATGTGAGAATTCCACATGGCATAAGCATAAGAACAAATAAAGACTGACTATAGGCCATCATAGTGAATGAGGATCTGATGTAAGATATCAAAACTAATAATATTATTTAGCTAATGTAATACACACTATAAATTCTATTATATATCCATGAAATTAGTTCAAAAAACCTCTAATAAAATGACATAGAGCCATAACCAAATAACCTAGAATAAGTCTATGGGTGAAATAATAGAAAAAAATTATTAAAAAAATATTATTTATAGTTATTTACCCTATGGTGAATTAATCATCATAAAATATTATCTAACAGTTGAAAATTGACATAAATTGAGAATCCCAAATTAATATCAACAACCAATATTATAAATCAAAGCTAGGAGACTTCAAATAAAGGTTGAATATGGTTCAGGTCGAACCAAGAGAAAATGTTTCAAAGGGCTATATCACCATTAGAGTTTAGTTAAGTTCAATTAATCAAAAGCAACCATACATTCAAGGTTTTTATTAAATAAGCTCTATTTCCATTAAATTTTAGAGGCATGATGGGTTTATTTAAACCTAATATGTTCTAGAACAAAGCTATGTAACATATGGATATTCATAGATATAATGACTATATGAAAACTAATAAATTGGATTGGTTTTCAATCTATAGTAAGATCTATATTCAAGTTGGAACAGATGCAAAAATAAATGAGATATAGTGAAGTGTCTCATCCTTTAGCATAGTCATAACTTCAACAAATAGGTACCTATGTCTGACCAAATCAAACCAAGTCATGGCTATATCAAGTCTACAGATATGAATATTTTATCTTCACAAAAAAGTCAAGTGGAAGGTGGCTTAAATTCCCAAAATGGAGATTTGGTGATTAGAGAAAGTATCTAGAGCATTTAATATATTTTCAAGGTCTCTAAGGGTTTATCTTCATAATAGGATCATGACTCATCACCTTAGACAAACTCTTGTCCTCTAGTGTGTTTCTCAATCAATTCAATGATTTTAAGGCTATTATGACAAATCAAGGTTAGCTTATCTATGATGTATTAACCTTGATTTGATCAAAAGATGGTGGAGCATTCTTAAAAGTTGGTAGCTCATTTTAAATGATATATGACGGTGTGATTCCTCTCTCTCACCCTTTTTCTATATCTTTATTTCTTCCACATGGGAATGGGGCTCTCAAAATTTAAGAGAACTCTCTCTCTCTCTCTCTCTCTCTCTCTCTCTCTCTCTCTCTCTCTCTCTCTCTCTCTCTCTCTCTCTCTCTCTCTCTCTCTCTCTCTCTCTCTCTCTCTCTCTCTCTCTCTAATTTTGAAGAGCAAGAGACTCTCATTTGATAAGGCTAACCCCTATCAAAATTTGTAAAAACTACCTCTTAATGCAATAAAAGACTTTTTTTACCTATTTATTTCCTTTGATTAGTGTTTATTAAGCTTGTGAATGATGGCCTTGTGAAGGATATTTTTTCATATCCATTGTCTTTCTTTTTGTCCTCTTTTAAGGTGCTTCTAAGATATTATAGGTTTGAACTCATTTATTTTATACCATTGTTGTGAGATTGGTGTGAGTCTTAGAACTCCTCTTTGTTTTAATTCATTGCTTCTTGAACCTAGTTTATTCAATACATATGTAATTAGCTAGATTCTAATATTATATGATCTAGTATTATCTTGTGCAGATCTAATGTGAGTTCAAGCATATGAGAGCCTCATTTAAATTTAGTGCATCACCTTGTTATATTTCTTAAGAGCCCTATTTACCCCTTTCTAACTCTTTTCTAAGTATAATCATTAGTTTAGATGATCCATGAAAAGGAATTCAGCATTTTATAGAGGTTCAACCCTATTATAGGATACCCATAGCCTGGGGTTATTCCCATATTGTGATTGGGAGTCGAGGAGCATGAAGAACTCTTTCATAAGGGTGCAATCAACATCCTAATAGTTTTTGGTATGCCTGATGGGACCTAATTTAAAATGAGATTGATCAAATTTTTATGTTAGTTTGATCAATTTGTATCAACTTTAGATTCTATGCAACAACATCTAGAGACTTAGAAAAAAGATTCAATGTTCTAGTAGTAGAGCAGTGACGACATCTCATGCCAAAGGTAATTACAAGATCATTTTATAGAAGTATTCCCTTTGAATTTTTTGAATTAGCTTTAAACTTAGTAAAAATTTTAATATTTCTTAATAAACATCCTTATAAGGGTAAATTTGTTCCTAAAATAATTTCAAGGCCTACCCCTACAAGAAGATCTCTGCTAGCCCCTTTATTACCATGGTAGCGCTATAAATTTTCCCTTTGTAGATTTTAATGGCCAAAGTCCTCTGGACCTTCGACAATATGATCTTATTGTAGTAGAATATCTTAAAAACATCTCCTATTTTATTGGATACCAATATACAACCCCTTTTAAGCACCTCATGGATGTAACTATTTTTTATAATATTCATAATGTTAAAGAGGATAATGTAGAAATTAGGTTATTATCATTCTATTTCAAAGGTAAAGCCTTAGATTGGTATAGAATCCTTGATGCTAACTCCATCAACTCATGGGACCAGCTAGGAGATGCATAGTTTAAGATATTTGATGGCAAAAGTGACCATTTGTCACTTGCAGAGTAGTTAACCATAATTAAAAGAGCCCCTCATGAAGCCATGCAAGACTTCAACACAAAGTTACAAAAGATATAGGATGGAATCCCATTCTATATTAAGACTACTCTAAACTTTACCTTCCCATACTATTTGAAATCCCTCAATAGTGAAATTACAATAATGATCTAGTCTATGGGAGGGAACACATTTCCAAATGCATATGACGTGGTAATCAGAGCAGAACATTATCTACTCCAAGATGGAAAGCTAACACCTAGACCACCAATTCCCTTGTTTCTTGAGATCTAAACACCTCCTATCTTTGTTCCTCCCCTTGATATCATTCCTCTTATTCTAAAAAATATTTCTATACCCTAATTCAATCATGAAAAGGCTTCCACTAGTCAACCTAATGACTCATAAGATCATAAAACTTTCAAGAGCTTAAGAGCATGTTTCAATCCTTGGGAAATGAACTAGTAAATTTCAAAAGTTAGTAAACCCAATTTAATAAGCCTTATCAAGTCTCATATAAACCTAAACAACTTTCTTATCAAGAAACTAGGCTACCCTATAAACTAAAATTCCAAGTTTAAGTCCAACAATAGGGCCATAGATAAGGGCAACCTAACTATACTAGGAAAAACAACTACAACCCAAATGCTACAAGAACTTTCAATACTTTGTTCCCCACTTAGAATAATATTTCCCAAGAATTTGAGTGTACCATGCCTTAAAATTAATATTTTGGGAAATACATTGTCCTAAACATTGACTTCAACCAAGATTTCAATGATCAATGTAGCAAGTTGTTAACTATGGGTACAATCAAGACCTTATGGCTCAGACTGCAAAGATACCTATAATGATAAAACCAAAAGAGCCTCAATAGGTTCAAGGGTTTAATGAAGGATCAAACTATTTGGGTGCTACAATGGTAAATTATGAGCAAGAATAATTCTATGCATCTAATGAACAGGCTAGTTCTATCCAAGCATACATCCCAATGGCAGCTAATACAAGGTTCAAAAGAAGAAACATGGGTGGTAATCAGGAAGCAATCAAAGAGCCTCCTAATAATAATCCATTGGTTTTAAATCTAAATGAACCTACTTATACTAAATTTTTTATAAATGTTCTAATAAATAAAAATTAGGGGATTGTATTTATTCCCTAAAACTCACAAATTTAAAGTATAGCTGTGGCTCCCAAAGAATAACCAAAGGTTGGTGGTATACCCATCAACATTGTGGAAAAAATGAAAATGTCCAATATGAGTGTTCTAATTTGGGTCATGCTCTTCATTCTTGAATAAATAAATATCTTTCAAGAAGGATTATCAAAGATTAAGGTTCCTAAGAAGGAACCAAGCAAAGAAAATGTGGTTCTTACCAATGCAACCAAAAGACCAAATGAAGGGAAATTAGGTAAGATGGTCAAACCTCATCCCTTATATATTTTTATGATCATTAGTGACTCTTTGGTACATAATTTATTAGTATACAGTGGGGCTAACACCTCAGTAATGCCAAAGTGTATAACTAATCATTTTAGCCTAAAATATGAAACCCAATCTAAGGGAATCTTGTAGCTTGATGGATATTCCACCAAGCCATCTAGTATCATCAAAGACCTCAACTTGACCCTACATACATTTATTAATGTTTTAGTGGCTCAAGATGTATTGATTATAGATATCCCTATTCATTTTGATTTATGTTTATCCATATAATTCACAATAATGATTGGAAGTTACCTATAAATAGACTGGTCATACATGGCATTTAGAACAAGATATGAGACCAAAGTTTCCATTAAGGTTGAGCCAATTACATAATTAAAAATTGAACCCTATGGGATAGATAACATAAACATCAATTACACCATAATTGATGAGGATGAATTCATAGTTGGTTAAGAGCTAAAAACTCATCTTGAAGAGATACTAGACATGTTTCTAGATTAATTATAGAATGACAATTAGCTGGTTGATTCCTTGGAAAGTGTTGAGGAAAAAGACATAGGTATCTACTATTTGTTTAAATAAAATTATTCCCTATCATCCCTCATTATTCCTCAATAAGACTTCAATGGCTTATGGAAATTTTTATTTGATGGATCAAAGAGCAAAAATGGAGTGGGTATTGGTGCAATGCTAGTGTCCCCTTACAATAATAAGTATTTATCTTCTTAAAATTTTTAATTAAAATGCTATTATAATGTAGCATAATATGAAGGTATCATCCATGAAATTCAATGGGTTAGTAGGAGAGGTATCAAATAGTTACAAGTTTATGGGGATAGTGAGCTAATAGTCCACCAGGTTAGAGGCTAAAATATCACAAAAATACCTTGATGATGTTTTACAAACATAGGGTATGGGACCTAATTGAGGATTTTGAGGGATTTAACATCTAATCGGTACTAAAGGACCAAAATAAACATGATAATATATTAGTAGCTATGGGATCCCAATTTGATATCCCAAAAGAGTTAAAAAAGACCAAAGTGTAGCCACATGTTAAAGTGATGGTAAGGCCATTAGTGCCTGACAATGAAGTTCATTGTTAGGTCTTTGAAAATGATGATTAATTGGTTGTTTCTTGAAGTAAGAAGAAAATTTTTCCTCTTTGAACCATGATAAGTTCTAACATCATTATGAGGATCAAATTGTTCAGCTGAGCTCTAATAATCTTCCTAAAGGGTTAATCACCCTTGAAGGTCTCTTCCATGAGGGAGACCATATTAGAAAAGATAAAGTAGTGATGCCAAAAAATAAAGAGAACTATGAAAGAGTTCTTATATTCAAAGATAGACTTATTAAGCTTGGGAAGATAAGTAGTAAGGTTTAAAGGCATGAATTCATATAACTTTGTAGAGAATATGCAAACATCTTTGCTTGGGAGTATAGTGACTTAAGAGGATTTTATCCCAAATTAGCCTAATATTATATATAATTGGAGGTTGATGAAAATCTTGTAAAGTAAAATCAAAGACTTATAAACCCTAAAATAGAAGAGATTATGAGTAAATAATTGACCAAACTAATTAAATTTAAGACCATATTTGCTGTTAAGAATTCCTCATGGGTAGCCAACTTGGTACCTATCAGAAAGAAGATTGGGGAGATCAAATTATGTGTTGAATTTAGGGATATAAAAAAGATATCCTTAAATACCAATACCATTTACCATCCATGGAGAAACTTCTTCAGATAGTTTTTGGTTCAGAATGCTTCTCTCTCTTGGATGGTTACTCGAGATACAACCAAGTGCTGGTAAGGGAAGTAGATCAATATAAGACTACCTTCACCATCTAGTGGGCCATATATGCTTAGAAGAAGATGAATTTTAGGTTGTAAAATACTAGATAAACTTTCCAAATATCCATGGACATGGATTTCTAAGGATTACTAAATTAGATGGTGCTAGTCTACTTGGATGACATCATAGTTTTCTCTAAGAAGGATAGTGAGCACATGGATCACCATCTAAAGATGTAGGGAGTATAATATATCTTTAAATCCCAAGAAATGTGTGTTTATTATTCATGAAGGTAAAATTTTGGATCACATTGTCTCAAAATAAGGATTATCCATTCACCTTTATAGAATAAGTGTTATCTTAGCACTATCTTTACCCAATCACAAGAAAGGAATCCAAAGCTTCCCTTGGGAAGATAAACTTTATGAGAAGGTTTATACCTAGTTTTGAAAACTTGGTCAAACCCATCACTACCATGCTAAGGAAGATCCAAGTGTTCACTTGGTCAAATGAAGGTAAAGAACACTTTGAAGCCATAAAGTAAGCTATTGCCCAAGCACCCTCACTTATAAATCCTAATTTCTCAAAGGATTTTATATTGTATGACTTTGCCAATATTGGCAATATATCAGTTATGCTAATGTAGAAGAATGGTGAAGGAATTGAACAACCAATTGCCTTTTTTAGTTAGGGGTTAGAGAGATATGAGTTAATGTATCATCTCATAGAAAAATATGTCCTTGTAGCCTTGAAAAGCCTCAAAAATTTTAGGCCAATGCTCTATAATAGTAGGATCCATCTTATGGTGTCTCACCTTAGACTGAGGGTCTTTCTCCTCAATAAAGACTTGAATGAGAAGAGAACTGGATGGATCACCAAAGTCATGGAGTATGATGTGGGAATTAAGGTCACTAAGTTGGTAAGAGTCAAAGGTTTATGTGAGCACATGGTAGATGATCTTCAATAAGATAAAGAAGTTGTTTTGGTGACACAAGATGAAATAAAAATAGATGCACCTCTGCTTCACAATATATGGATCCAAGATATTACCCATTTAATGCTAATTAGTGAATGCCCTAAAGCTTTGTATAGAATAAAAATAAGGTATTTCAGACTTTAGTCTATACCTTATGCACTAATATATGGGGTTTTATTTAGAAAATACCTCATTGGAGTAATATTTAGGTGTATAGATGATAATCAAGTAACAAATATTTTGGAGCAATTCCATGATGGACCTGTAGAAGGCCATTTTGATCCAAGAACTATAGCAACAAAGGTAATGAGAGCTAGTTATTATTGGCCCAACCTTTATAAAGATGCATATTCGTAGGTTACAAAATGATAAAAGTGTGCTATATTTGTAGGAAAGTAGAGATTAACATCCCTCCCTCTTAACCTAATTCATGTGGAATAACCCTTCATGCAATAGGGTTTGAACTTCATAGGGATGATAAATCCACCTTCTAATAGAGGACATAAATGGGTTTTAACTACTAATAACTAATTCACTAGGTGGGTGGAAGAAATTTCCTTAAGAGAAGGCAATAAACTAACAGTGTTGGACTTCTATGACAACATAGTGACCAAGTTTGGTGTCCTAGCTACTATAATTTTACATAATTCCTTAGTATTTGTAGGCATGAAGACAAGTAAATGGGTACTTAAGTTGGGCATATACCTTAGCACATCCTCCAATTACTACCCCCAAGGAAATGGATTGGAAAATTACACAAACAAGAACTTGATAAGGATTACCAGGAGAACCATGCAGAAGAATTAGAGGGTTTGATATACAAAGCTAAGGACAACCTTATGGGTTAACAAAGTGACTCCCAAAGTTGCCATTAGCAATTATCCATATGTTCTAGTATATGGAAGGGAATCCAAATTGTCCATTTATCTTGAATTACCTACCTTGGTGTTAGCTCATCAAATTGAGTTAATGGAGAGTAAACATATGAGTGTAAGGATGATAGAGCTCATGGAGCTTGAAGAAACTAGGGACCTTAAAATGAAGACATTAGAGTCATATCAGGCTCAAGTCAAGAAATCCTTTGAAAAGAGAGACACAATAAGGGACTTTAGAGAAGGGGACCTAGTACTCAAATGGGACTCAAATAAGGATAAGTGATGAAACCATACCAAGTTTGAAAACATGTGGAGTGGTTATTATTTGATCCGTGGATGCAAACAAAATAATGATTTTTAGCTTGCCCAACTAGATGGAAAGGTATTACCCATCCTAGTCAATGATATTACTATGAATCCTTGATATCAAAGGTGTTTGTACCCATTGTAATGTATTATACATATTAGAGTAGATTTCATGATTTCCTCTAAAGTGCTTTGTGCACATTTATTTTCAGTCTTGTGTTTTCTTTTCAATAAATGCCTAGGGGCACAGTTGTTTGTTTTGTTTCATTTTGATCCTTGTTTCTTCAAGAGGAGGTTTCAAAAAAAAGGCAACCTTGTATCAATTCTAAAATAGTCTCTTCAAGAAATAAAATGAATCCATATACCTAATGGATTAGTTTAAGCCTACTAGTCTTTCCATAATAGGCATGAAATCTCATGATATTTCCAAAAATATTGGCCAATTTTGGCCCACATATAGAAACTCACCTAGATGGATCAGTTTTTGGAAGTCCTAGTATAGTTTGATAAAGTTGAGAATAATTATTGGTGAATTGGGTCATCAAATAATAGTTAAGAAGATCTAATTTCACCTACAAAGCTTTTGAAACACTTTAAGCAAGCTTAAAGTGTAATTTATTAATCCTTAAGGAATAAATCTTGATATAGGTCTAGAATTGTAGGTGGAAGGATCTAAAACTTTTACATAGTGTTCATGTAATTCAAGGAACATGAAGCAAGTTTTATTAGAGACTTAAAGGGTTATTCAAATACTTGATAGATCAAAAGATAATAAGAATCACTCTAGAAGAAATAAACCATCACAACACATCATAAAAAAGAAAATAGGTTAGTCTGGTTACATATTTGATAAGTGTACTTGGAAAATTGACCAAAGTTAAAGGAGTGCATGGAAATGATATTTTTCATTCCTTTAACATTCTATATGAAACTCATATCTTGATGAGTTTTTCTATCTCAAGAAATAAGTATTCAAAGTTGAACAAGCAGAGTGGGATATGCATGGGGACATCAAGTTAAAGCTACATAAATAGACATTTGGATTCAAAATATTCTAAGGATAAGCATGGTACTAACAAGTGTCAATGTCTTGGGTACTAAAATGTAGATCTAATGGTGTGTAACAATAAACAAGGATAGTGGGCACAAATAAATCAATGGAGTGCATTCAATCATTCAAATTTGGATTGATGGTGAATGAGAAGTCAACAAGTTAGTGAATCTCAAAAGAAAATGAGAAGTTACCAAGTGTCAATACCATGGAAACTACTAATAAAATCAATGGTATGTATTTAAACCATGTGAAAGTAGATCAATGGTGCACATAAGGTTAAGAGTCAATGTCCCTTAGGATAAATGCAAGAATGCCACATAACACAAGCATAGGAACCAACAAAGACTAATTGTAGGCCCTCAGAGTGAATGGGGAAATTAAAATTGGCATAAAATGAGAAGCCCAAATTAAGATCAATGGTTAATATTAGAAGTTAAAGCCAAGATACTTTAAATAGAGGTCAAATATGGTTCATATCAAACCCAAAGAAAATGATTCAAAGGGATATATCACCATTATAACTCAGTCAAATGTCATTAAACAGAAGTAGCCATATAGTCAATGTTGTTAATATATTGCCATTAAAGTTTAGAAGCATGATGGTTTTTTTTTTACCTAATATGGTCCAAAATAAAGCTATGTAACATGTGGATCTTCACTGATATAATGACTATATAAAAACCAATAAATTGGATTGCTTTTCAATCTATAATAAATATATATTCAAGTTGGAGCAAATACAGACATAAATGAGATACATTGAAGTGTCTCATCCTTCATCATAGTAATAGATTTGATAAATATGTGCCTATGGCCACCCAAAGTAGACATATTCATGGCTCTATCAGGTTTACATATATGAATATTTTGTCTTCATAATTAATTCAAGTGAAAGATGGCATAAAGTCCCAAAATGGAGATCGGGTGATTAGAGAAAGTAGCTAGAGAATTTAAAATATTTTTAGGATTTCTAAGGGTTTATATTCATATTAGGATCATGACTCATCACCTTTGGAAAAATGTTATCCTATAGTGTATTACTCAATCAATGAAATGATTCAAAGACTATTGGGACAAATGAAGGCTATCTTGTCTTTTATTTATTAACCTTGATTTGATCAAAAGATGGCAGAGTATTATTAAAAGGTGGCAGCTCATTTTAAATGATCTAGGATGGTATGCTCTTCTCTCTCACCCTTTTTCTATATATTTATTTCTTCGACATGGGAAGGGGGATCTCAAAATTTAACATAACTCTCTCTCTCTCTCTCTCTCTCTCTCTCTCTCTCTCTCTCTCTCTCTGATTTTAGATTCTAATAAGAACTCTATGATTTTGAAGAGCAAGAGACTCTCATTTGATAAGGCTAACTCCTATAAAAATTTGTAATAACTACGTCTTGATATAATAAAATAATTTCTTTACATATTTATTGCCTTTGATAAGTGTTTAGTAAGCTTGTACATGAAGGCCTTATGAAGGAGACTCTTCCATATCCATTGTCCTTCTTTTTGAGCTATTTTAAGGTGCTTCTAAGATATTTTAGGTCTAAAATCATGTTATTTTTTCCATTGATGTGATTCTTAGAATTCTTCTTTATTTTCATTCATTGATTCATGAAGCTAGTTTATGAAATACTTATGTAATTATCTAGATTGTGAGATTGTGTGAGATAGTATTGTCTTGTGCAGATCTAGTGTGGGTTCAAGCATATGAGAGCCTCATTTAAATTTAGTTCATCACCTTGTTATCTTTATTAGGATCCCTTTTCCCCCATTTCTAACCATTTTACAAGTAGAATCATTAGTTTAGGTGATCCATCAAAAGGAATAGATCCTTCTCTAGAGGTTCAACCATATTATAGGATACCCATAGCCTAGGGTTGTTCCCATATTGTGATTAGGAATGGAGGAGCCTAAATAAATCTTCCAAAAGGGTGAAATTTCATATCATGACATGAAATTAATGTGAGGCATACATGCCTCAATTATTAGATATTGGTAATAGGTTTATCAAGTGAATTGGTGATTGCTAAGTTTGATGACACTGTAAGCCTGGTTGGTGGAATGCTAAGTAGTAATATTGATTTTAATGAGTCAATGAAAGGTAGATATGTAATTGAGGTAGTTACATCATGGATTTGAAATTATAGATAGATTTATTTTCTTGGTTTTGGTCATTTATTGAATCTTTCTTATGGAAGTGATACTCTATCAATTTGGTGTTTGGGAGTTGCAAATGGATTTTTGAATGGAAAGCTTACTAAAAAGCACATACAAATATGCCTTGAATAGAATGGGTGATTTTTGAGGAATATTTTTGATTTTTTTAATTAAATTTAAGGTTGTATGGAAATAATGTAGTTTTGGTCTGCATGTTAATAAGTTTTGACTTAAGTTCTATGCATGTAAGTTTTGGGAAGTTGAATGAACTTACAATTTAATGGTTTTCATATTTTTATGTGTGTATGAGATATTAAAGAAAATGATTTTAATTTTAGATATATTATTGAGAGATGGTGAGATAAGAATAAGTGGCTTTACCAATTTGAGCATGAGATTTGAGAATATGAGGTTTTGCTTGTTGAATATTCATTTAATTTTAGATTTTTGTGAGTAATATAGACTATTATAGTGTTTCAAGAATGATATTTACGGTTTCAAAGGCCTAATTGAAGATTTGAGTTTGTAGAGATTAACTTTGTGTGTTTTATTTCATGAATATATTTCAAAAGATTTTTTTATATTGAAATATTATGATTGAAGTTTTAGGTTAATGTTTGAGCATGTTAATTTTTTTTTATTGTACCAATTTTAGTTACATATATTCATGGGTTTTGAATAAAAATTATGGCATGATATGTCATCAATTTTTTTTGTATTGATCCTATCTATGAAAGTAATGGGGGATTTTCATGGACTTACACATCTTAGTTTCTCAATTTAGGGCTTCATAAATTTTCCAAGGTGCAGTTTCAGGGTTAGGTGATTTGAACCTAAGTATGCTAGTAGGGGTGTTAGGATTTCAATCCACTTTGATGCTAATGACCCTAAATTTTGGAATGTCTTCAATAATTTCCCCTTCAATATTGTAAATCCTAGACGTTTATAGAGTATTTCATGGTCATAAATTTGGTGCCAAGACTCAATCCCATAGTAGTTCCTCTCACCACTTGCATAATAATCCACATAACTTGCCTATTTAATCACCTAATCTAGAAAGAATTCAGCCTATTAGTGAGCCTCAAATTATTAATGAAGCCATTCAACTTGATATTGAAGTTTCCCATGCCAAGAATCTTGTTAACCTTGCCCTGCCTTCAGTTTATAATGAACCCTCACCATATCAAAGAGATCCTATCTTATGGTGAGAAAAATTAAGTTTTAAGGAGTCTACTTCAGCTTGTGTAGTCAAGGAATTCATCCAAAAACTTTAGACAAATGGTCAAAGAGATAAAATGACACAAACACTTAAATTAAGGTTAGAGTTCTCAAACAGATTAAGCTAGAGGTGGATGATCACACAAGTGATTCAGGAACAAATATGGTTCACCTTCTAGCAGTTGAGATAGAACACAATGAGTGAATGAATGAGCAAGATAAGTCAATTATTGAGGTTTTGTCAAATTATGATGATTATTGGTTGTCAATAGGATAAATTTTTATTTTTAAGTTTAACTTTAGTGGGTAGAATTTTATACTTTCAAACTTGATACTTTATTTTTAGATTTTGATATTTTGGTTGGATATGTTGAAAGTACAATAGATTTAATATATATATATATATATATATATATATATTTTGTGTGTGTGTGTGTGTGTTAATTTTGGAAATATGCATTATGGTATTAATATAAATAGGAATTTTATTAAACTTGATTTATCTATTTGTTTATTGATAGATATTGTTCTAATTTATTATTAATTGATTAGGATTCCCACTTGTTAGGAAGTACTTGGTCTATATTCAAATACTTGATCCATTAAGACTTTTAAGTCATAATTAGAACTTAACTAATAACTTTTTATATTAATTGACTTATACAAAGTCAAATAATTAATTTAAACTATTAACTAAGGTTAGTTATAACTTAATTTTCATTCAAAATTGGAAGCATAAAAAGAGATGAAGGATTCATTTGAAGAGGAGAAACAACATAGGTATTGAAGACTTATACATTGTGAAGTCAATCATTTATCTCTCTCTCTTCTATGAAACTTCTTTCATATATCATGACTTCTGCATATAAACCCATGGTACTTTGTCTAATGGTTGAGTAATTACTTAGGCAACATAGATATATCCAGTTTTATATTATCATTTATAATAGATTATCTGAAGTTTTTCAAGTTTAACATATTTTGATGATTTCCCCTTCTAGTCCTATGTGCATAATTTAAGTATTCAACTGAAATAATGATGAAAAATTCATTATTTGTGACGTTTCATTGATCTATTTAATTGTAAAAGTTTTCTCTCAATATATGTTGTAAATAAAGATGTTGGTTTCTCAAATAAAATCAATAAATTTTGCTAAGATGACTCTCTTCGAGACTCACATGTTTTATCTATATTTTTTTTAATTGACTTTGGCTTTAATATAGTTTAACCTGATTTAGATTGATCTTTAATTAATTTATTTTCCTTTCTATTTCCTTTAGCTTTAAGGTCTTTTTATTTTTAATTTACTATTTGTTTATATTTTTAGGTTATTTTCTTTGATTAATTTCCTTGTTTATTTTTCTTAAGTTAGATTGTTTAGTTTTATTTGATTAATTTCTTTCTTTTATAGTTTAGTTTAATTCATTAAGGTTAATTAGTTTTTAGATTAATTAGTTGTAATTTAGATTATTTTATTAGACTTGTTTAGTTAGATAATTTTTTAGATTTAGTTCAGATTAGACTCTATTAGTTATAATTAACTTTATTTTATTTGTTTTGTTCTTATTTAGTTTAGATTTAAATTGTCTATTTTGTTTCTTTGAGTATTTTTTCTTTCCTTTAGTTTGATGTATGTTGTTTATTATATCTCTGGTGTCTTGAGTTTTTTTCGATTACTTACTTGATATAAAATGTGTTTATCGTGATTTATCTCAATTCCATTTTACTTTATATTCCTTATTTATTATCTTGATGTTATTCAGAAGTTGATACAATATAAGAAAACATTGAAATATATTGAATCATATTTCTTTCCTTTAGGAGATTATCTTATTCATAGGCCTTATCTATCTGATATGATATAGTACATATTCATACCTGAACTAATTCATTATTTGATAAAGTGGATTTCGGAAATTATAATGGAATATGCTATATTTGATAGCTCATTTGTTATTTCCCAGAACATTTAAAAAATCCCTTGCAGCTTTAAGATCATAATTGAACCTTTAGAACCTTACTATTAGAATAGTACAATTCCAAATTAACCTTAATAATAGGTGAAAGGGTTGATTAGTTAATGCTATAATTTTTATCATCAATAGAACTATGTAGGCTACATCCACTTGCCTAGTACATCTAGAGTCAGCTCAACTACCCCTTCTTTTTCTACTATTCCTCCCCATTTTGTTTGTTTGTTACATTGATTCCTACAACCTAGGGGAAATGACTCATCATCTTGTTTGTTATCTATTTGTGCTACCATTGTGATTAACCATTATTTGTGGTTATTTTATTTTGTTCTCATTTTTTTTTTTCTATATTTCTATTTGTTTCTTCATGTTTTGTTGTAATTTTTTTGTTTTTTTATTGGTGTTTTATCTTATTATTTGTTTTTTTAATTTTCCTATTTGTTAACTTTCATTATTGTGTCTTGAATTACTGTATCTATGTTAATTAGGTGATTGATTGCACATTATACTTAAATATATCCATTTATCATGGTTTTTATCATTGGTGCATTATTTTCACTTGTTTATTAGATCATGTATCTATCCTTATGCATATTTTGGCTAAGTTCTCAAGGTGTTTTATATCATGATGACTACTGTCATGTGTTAAAACAAAAATCATCTTAAGAAATATTAATAGTAATGAGGTTACAATACTTCTCCTTGGCACCTAAAAAAATCATGATCTATTTTTGATAAATCCAAATCATTCCCACATATAGAGTAATTAAATCATAGAAGAATTTTAATCCTTACTAAGTTGGATATGCATCTCCATAATTAATCTTTCTCCTCTATACTCGCTTACTCTTACTCTGTGAGTATGGATTTAGTATGTAAGATCCCTATTCCAATTTAGCATGTTACTCACATCATTATACCAAGGATTCTAACTATATTTCACTAAATAATTATGTATCATCCCACTTTTAGAATAGATGATTATAGCTATCTATGTAAAAGTAATTACATTTCAATCTATCTAGATGTTAAAGATTATAATCATCTATGGGAAAATCCTTATCATTTGTTTGCCCAACTAGATCACATTTTTATTATGTTAATTATTATAACCACCTTTGGGCAAATCATTATTTCTATTCACCCAACTGGGGCATGTTTTTATCCTACCAATGATTACAAATGCCTATGGGTAAATCATTATTTTCTCTTCAATTATTATAATCACCTTTGGGAAAATCATTTTTTTGTTACCCTTATACTTTGGTTAATGATTATAAACTACCTATGGGTAAATCATTATACCATGCTATGTTAATGATTTTAACCACCTTTGAGAAAATCATCCTATTTATCTACCCATTTGGGGAAACTCATTATGCCACTGATTATAATCAGCTATGGAAAAATCAATCTTTTCCACCCCATTTTACCTTTTTGGTCCCATCATTTTCCTTCCTTCAGGAGACTGATCACCGATGTTATTTGTCGACCACTCCCTTAAGGGGGAATCTAAGGCTTATTCATCACCATTGGATAATTAGGCATATAGGACCTTTTCATTATTTGAAAAGACATTATTGTGCCTATATCTTACAATGCCTTCCCAAATAGGGGAAAACTATAAACATCTAATTTTGGACACAACTAGCTTCTAATCAAACTATAGGTTGATTCTAACTAACCATTACAAATTAAGTCAAGGAATCATTAAAGTTTCCAAATTTGTTCACCTATCAATCATCAATGCTCAAAATCATGTTTAGGCATCCCTATTTGGGATATTATCTCATACACAACAATAACCTTTCATGAATTCATATGTAATCACCTTATGACATAACAACTATCAATTTGGTTTATTGACCCACTAAGTAGGGCACTTGATCAAAACTTGAAACAACATAAATATTAATCAAATGGAATAATCTAATAAAATAAGATGAAATTATTAGTAAAATTACCCATTTATAATTAATGAATATCTAAAAATGGAAATTACAAAATTCAAAATATCAAACCTTTCATCATTGCCTTTATGAGTTGTTAAGCTCTCTGAAAATATCCTAAAATATCTAATTTGAGATCCATGCTTATTAATTGAAAATTATAATTACATGATAGATTTTAACTCAATTGAAGTTAGTCTCAACTAACCTAAGATTAGTTTGAACCCATTCTATGTTTAAACTCAACCTTAACTCACCTTGGGTGAGAGTTAATACTTGAGGCTATAAATATAAGGCCATAGCCCTTCATTTATAATCATGGATATTGTAAAGTTACTATGTAAGATTTACTCTATAATCCTCATTTAATTAATGTTACTATTGTCACCAAATATTTCATCCTAGAAGAAATTTTTCAAGCTTCTTCCAGATTTGGGCAACATAGGAATATTTCTAAGTATGTGGATGTACCTATATTTGAAATTAACCTCTAGATTTAAGGTCTAGCTCCCTAAATATATAATGTAATGATTATCACTTAAACTACTACTTACTTATGGGGAAAATATTTAGATAATGCATAAATTTATCCTACTCTAAAGGAGGTGATGCACCAAAATGTCTTTCACATGACCATCATATTTCTACCATAATGAAATAAGGCATACAAACTAGTCTCTAAGTCTTAATGGGTTATAACATGAGCATTTTAATATAGAGGTGAGATGTGAGAAGCAAAACAATATAACTAGAGGGTAGATTTCACACTCCAAGGACAATTATATAATTGAAAAAACTTTGTGCACTAGACTACACTCTATATGACTTATTAGACTAGGAACTTTTGATCAAACATGAAAAGATAAGGGAAGAAAGGATATAGAATTATCAATTCTCATCACCCATCACTTATAGACTTAGATAATTATTCAAAAGTTAGAAACAGACTTGCATTAATGTTTAAAGGAAAAATATGACATCATTCTAGTAGGGCTTTTCCATACATGGTGTGGTCTATTATAAAGGCCAAAATGGTAGATACTTATATAATTTGAGAGAGATAAGTGGAAAAATATAAGTCCAAAGGGGAATTAAATTATTTTAACCTCATTTGAACCATAGTTACAACTACTTCTACTAGTTTTCTTCTTATGAACTTCCTGATTGATCTGGGTCATCTCAAGTAGTTGAAATAGTTCATTATTCCTTCACTCATGCTCCATAAAATTTAAATAATGGAATCAAGTGTTTTTGAGCTAAGATATGGCATTAATGAAGTTACAAAAATCTTATCCATCTATTATAAATTCATCCTAGTACTAGCTACTTGTAATTAGTTTGTCATGGCATGTAAAAGTGGAGTGAAAGATCCCTTTCATGTAGTTTGGTCCTGAGCATGAAATCATTTAGGTCTACATGTACGCCTTCATGGTATCCTTAAAAAATCTAGATCTTATTCCAATTGGATCATTCTCAAACCCATCACCATGTTCATAGGTTCATTATAGATGGAAAACCAATCTCAAACTATTGGTTTTCCTATAGTCTTTATATTGATGTAGACCTATAGACTGCATAGTCCCTTTTCTAGATCCAAATAGGTCCAAATAGACCCATTATATCTCCATAAGAGATAAGAATTTACCATATGCATAGGTCCCTTTTAGAATGGTAAACACAGTCATAGAACAGACTCTACATGACATACATATACAAACTAGAGGTCTGTATTTAGTCATAGTGGTATCCCTTTATGTTCTTGATCACCTTAGCTACATCACTATGTCTACTTCATTGCATTTGATCAAGATCTAATGGTGGATTGATGATCCCTAAAAGATTACCTTTGTTCAAATCTAGTCATATGTTCAATCTTCATGAAGTCCCCTAGCTTCTAAACATTTAATATCAGTGGTCATTGACATTTGACTCAACCTATTAACATATTGAACCATCTTGCACCATTGATCCTTATCAGTATGAATGATCATGAGTCATTTATATTGTTCTTGACTTGTTAACTCTATCTAAGCTTACACCATGTGTCAATCACACATTAGTTTTAAGATCCTATTTTTAGTCTATCAGCTTTAATGCTTATGCCACATGTTAATATCTCATGATCCTTGACCTTTTGACTCATCTTATACCATTGGATCAAAATGTATGATGTAATGCAAACCATTAGATCTATTAGGACCCAGTATTTGAAAACCAATAACTATTTCATGATCTTAAATTTGACATCTATATTCCCATCAAGTGATGCTTGTGTGACCATAATTGAAATTCATGCAACCATGAAATTTAATCTCAAAATGGTTTATTTTACTTGAGTTTTATTTTGATGTTTGTTTCGACATCTTACTCTATAGGTCAAACTTTGAAGCTCCATAACTTAAGATAGAGAACTCATGTGGGAATGAAACTTTAAGAGGATGATCCTAGTATGTATATCTCCATGGAACTATAATCCTTTAGATCATAGGGCTTCCTGAGTGAAGATAAAAAATTCACAAATGGGATAGTTCATTCATTTATGGATGATGTCCTATATGGCTTGGCTTTTTAGATTCAATGAGCTAAAATTGGAAGGCTTAGATCTTGAGATAAAAGAATCGTCAATATATGAAACTTGTAGAGAATGATATTATCACTAATAAAATTGATTGTGCATGGTTTGATGGTCACATGAGGCTTTTTGAGCATATTTATAAAATTTACAAGAAATTTATTCAATTATGGTTTCCATGTGATGTCCTAATGACAATCTAGATTCACAAAGCTTGTTCTTGAGCTACTACTTGATCTTTGAAAGCTCAGATGAATTCCTTAAGGTTTAAGAAAACCTATTCCATTTTATAACTAAATTAATCACCTTGAATACTTGACACTTGCATATATGAACCAAAAATGACCCCTAAGATATCAAATGGCACAAGGATTGAATCAGACCATGACCAAGACTAGAATGGAATAAAAAATGACATCATTTAAACTACAATCATGCCTTATGACATTATAAAAAATCCATATACAAGATTTTGACTATAGGGGGTTAACCCATTTTGGCCTATGGTAAAAATGGTCAACATTCTTGGTGATTTCCCAAGGGTGGCATTCTTTTATGCCATGACCAATTGTCTAATCCTATCCATTAGGATATGGAGTCATAAGTATGTATGATGGACATATAAAATACTTCTTGACAACACATAATAATGATATAAAATAATAAGAACAAGACATAAAATAGAAACACATATGTGCTTCAAGATCACTTATTAGAATACAACACAATAAGAAAGGAAACACACACCTAATATAATATTTACAAAATGACACTCAGTTCTTAATAGTAGGGTTTTAAATGTATCCCATTTATGCATATAGGTAGTTATTCTCCATTCATCCTTACTAGCTAAAAAGAGTTACTTTTCTTGCACTTAATGATGATATATGGTTCACTCCATAGGGTATAAAATTTGGTATGTATCCCTATTTTCGCTTTATCTTCATCCCATTTTAATACTATGTCACCTTCTTAAAATGATCTTGGAGTTTCATTCTTGTTAAAATACCTCTTCATTATTATTTGGTGATGCTCCATAGATTGATTAGATTTATCTCTAGTCTCTTTCAACTGTATTAGTTATATCAATCTCGCATCCATTAGAGTGTTCTAAAGCAAATCTAGTTGATGTGATAACTCTAAGGTAGGTAGATATTGAGAGATAGACATCCTAAATTCCCTTACATAGATAATCACAAAAGGATAATTCCCTATTGACCTCTTGGGAGTTATCTTATCAACCCATAAGGTTGTCTTTAATTTAGTGTACCAAGATTTTTGGTTATGCTCCAAGGTTCTCTTCATGATTCTGATCATATTCTTGTTAGTAGATTCATCCAACCCATTAAATTGAGGGTAATAGTTAGATGAAGTGTTCAATAATATATCATTACAATTTTCCTAATCAACTATCTTATCACCCATAAAAGTAAGAAAATTATCTAAAATAATAGTAGGAGTATCAAACCTTGTTATGATGCTCTCATATAAATCCAATATATCATTATCATTAGCTTCCTTTAATGCTACTATCTCAACCCATCTTGTAAAATAGTAATTTTATATGAGTATCCATTTATGACCAGAACTTGATGGGGGATTTATAATGCTAATGAAATTAATACCCCATTGCATGAAAGGTTGATCAACTTGGATAGGATTAAAAGGAAGAGCTACAATCTTCTATTTTCTTACAAAGAAATTACATTATCCACACCTTCTCACCCAAGCATGGAAATATTTGAAGAGTATAGGCCAATAATAACTTTCCCTCATGATTTTGGTAGATGTGTTTCTTGTAGATAAATGACTTCTTATTGTCCCATCATGGAAATTCTCAAACAACACTCCAAACTGATCATTATCAATGCATATCAATAACACACCATTGATGTACCTCCTAAAAATATCACCATCCACAAGAAAAAATGGGATAGATTGAAATATAAAAAATATCATTTGTGATCTACTCATATTATTAGGATACTCAACATTTTGGAGAAATCTAATCACATCCTGTGTCTAACTTTATGGAGGAAATGAACTAGCTGATTGGAAATAATCTTGATTGACTAGAGCATCTTCCTTTAAATAATGAAGATCTAAAGCTAGATGTTCACAAAGGCCTTTACCCATTACCAAATTTTTCACTTTGATATCAACATCATAATCCATTACCTTAGTGAACCTTCTTGATTTTCACTAATATCTTTGTAAAAAAAACTATTTGGTGCTAGGATGAGAGACCATAACATGAATATTATTATTTGAAACCATCTGTCTAAAATTATTTAGTCGTATTAAAATAACAAGAACATATTTCTACACAAATTTGTACTTAACTTAATAATATTCTAAACTTTGAATAAATAATGCAACTGGCTACTCCATGCCTTCATCATTTTTTTGCATCATCATGGTTGAGATAGTATCAAGGTTAGAAAATATAAAAAACATGAATTATTTAGTAAAATTAGTATTCACAAGAGTAGGATATTCTAAAATTTATTTATTTATGGTTTTAAAACTACTCTTACCCTCTTTGGTCCAAGAAAAGACTTGGTTCTTCTTAAGCATAGTTGTGATAGGCTAGGCTTCACCAAAGATGTAAAACCAGGTATGAACCTCATTAAAAAATTTATATTTCTTAATAAATTTTGAAGACCTTTCTTATGTAAGGTAAATGATAAGCCTATAATATCCTCCATTATTTTAGGATCAATAGTCAAACTATCCTTCAAAATAATATGTCTTAAGAGCTTACCTTCATGAACAAGAAAGATGTATTTATTTGGATTAAGAGATACTCCATACTACCTACATCTTTCAAAAACTTGTCTCAAGTGTTTCATGTGTTCATTAAAATATTTATAAAATATTTTTATATCATATACATAAACCAATAACATCTCATTGATCAAAACTTTGAAAGCCATGTCCATTGCTCTTTAAAATGTGGCACTAGTATTCGATAGACAAAAGGGTATCTTTCTATAAGAAAAATTCCCCCATTTAGTAGTGAAGGATATCCTAAATTTATCATCATCATTGAATAAAATTTGATCATATTCTAAATATCCATCTATAAGATAAAAATGTTTATAACCTGAAACCATTTTCAAAATCTACTCCATTGAGGGTAGAGGATAGTGATATTTGAGTGATACTCTATTAAGATCTCTAAAGTCTACAAAAATTATTATCTCCCAAATATTATTTATAATATGCACAAGGTTATCTACCCATGTTTAAATATTGATGGGAAATATTATGTCAGATTCAAGGAGTTTGGTAAGCTCTAACCTCATGAGTTACTCAACCTTGGGGTTTATGGGTCTTTACTTTTGTCTAACCAATTTAACTCTAGGTTCCAACTCAATGGTATGGTGTTTTAGGCTGGGATTAAATCCTTTAAGGTCCTTATATTACCAAGTAAATGTATCATTAAACTCTCTACACATCTCAATGAATGCTTGTTTCTCCAATGTAGAATATACCTTACCTAGTTTGAGGAGTTTTTAATAAAATATCAATACTCTTTCATAATTCTCCTCATTTTTAGACATACTAACTTTCTCCTTATTTTGATAATTCTCATTGAGATATTTTATAAGGTCACAAAACCTTAGGTATCTTATTGGGTCTTTGTTTCACAATCTGATCACCCAATTGTTCTTGGAGCCTCCTTTGATTCCTTGAAGAAAACTTAGCCTCACTTTTAAAGAAATATGTAATATGTTTTTCACTATCAAGCACTTTCAAAGACAATTATTAAGTACAAAAGTCTAATAAATACCTTAATATAAGACTATTTTCCCTCCTCCTTTATGGTAGTTGGAGTATGAAATTGAGCTCCTATGTTAGTTAATCTATCAACATGACTATCATGTTCCCTTAGAACTTATTATATATTGAAATCATTGAAGTATTAAAGAAATTACCATACCATATGCCTATATTACTTAATAAAAGGGTTATTAGAATAACCAATACTCCTCACCTAATGCACAACCAATTCACTATCTCCATATACTTGAAAGTTCTTGATTTGTTTTATCCTTACCCATTGAAGGCCATGAATTAAACCTTCATACTTAGCTACATTACAAGTATAACTAAAATGAAAAGTGTATGAATCATAAGACTATTATTTATATGGGGATAACAACATAAGATTGGCACTTTCACCAACTTTACTTCTTGAAACATCAAGAAACATCTTCCATAGCTCATTATCTTCACCCTCTTCCTTAGTAAGTAGAGGTGTCAATACTCCTTCTTCATGTATATAATATACTCCTAGATTAGTTTCCTCCATGAGATCATAAGGATAATTCTCATAAGTATTAGTATTGTATTCAATAATAAACAAATATGAAACAATACTAAGCTTGGAGGAAGTGCCATCATCTAGAATAGAATCCTTTTCTTTATGAACAACATAATTAAAATTAGAAATTGTCTTAATGTAAGGTTAAATATAAAACCTTGTAAGAGGTTGTGTCATAATTTTTACCTTGGACTCATATCTTGTTATAAAAGACAAAAAATACTAGTCATCTAAGAGATAGCTACCTATTTTGGCTATGAATTCCCTTAATAGGCAGATTGCAAAGTGGGATGGGAGATCAACCAAAACTATGTCTTTCAAGATAGGAAAATTAGGAGAACCATACAAGAAAACCTTAAAGACTTTTATTATTCCTAATATCCTCATAAGCATACCATTTAATATAAGGACCTCTTTTCTATGTGGCTCATATTTCAGGACTAGCTTGTCAGCTACAACTTTAGGCATGACAGAGGTAAAAACTCCACTATCGATAATGAAATTGTGTACCATATTATCAACTACAATGAGGGCGAGGTAAAATGGTGGAGGTTTATCATCCCTAGTAATGGTTAAATAATGACACTAAGATAATTTTCAATAGAAACATGGCCATGAATTTGATTTGAGGGTGATACACTAGTAGGGATAACAGATAATTGATTTTGTACAAGCTCTTTTTTGCCAAGAATATGAAGAACATCCCAAAGAGAAATGGATGTTTTAGTGTTATTAAAAGAATATAAAATTTTTAAATATGCCATACATACTTTCACTTGGTATATTTTAGGTAAATAATTACTTAGAACTTGAGGAATAGGAGAAGACCTTACCATATTTTGACTTGATGGAGATGTATAAGTTTTTAGAACTATCACACTTATAGCTATGTTGTGTTACATTGTAAGAGGATTATATGAGCCTCTAGGTAGGATAATTCCCCCTCCTAGAAACTTCATTTTATCCCTTGTATTATCTATGATAGAGGATCCTTGATTTATCACAAAAGTGTCTTCAACCAAAAAATTGGTGAAAATATCTCATTGAGGTTACCAATCCTCATTAAATTGCATCATCACCTCATCACAATTTGATAGGAGGGGAGTAAATACTCCTTGAGCCACCAAAGCTTGATTTCCACTCTCATTAACATCTATGAATTGGTAGTTCTACCAATCTTCTCCCTACAATAAATTTCTATGAACTGGTGCCATCTCCCTTGCATTGTGGTAGAGTTAGGATTGTATACATTAGCAGGACTATTAATATTAGGCTACCATTGGCCTTTTCCTATTTTATATTTTTTTTGATAGGGATAAGGATTTTGATAGGCACCTTATTAAATATTACATGTCCTAGTTTGAGCCTCTAAAGCTAAGAACTTTGCTTTTCAATAAGCATCATTTTATGCCTACCTAGGATCCACCTTAGTTTTAGTATTGGCATTAGGGAATTGGGATACTTATATAGTATTAGAAAAATCATGAGATAGTGGAGTCATAGACACCTTAGGATGAAATATTCAAAATTAGATGAGATTATTCTCAGATTTGATATCAAGACCATA
This sequence comes from Torreya grandis, assembly GCA_037957365.1. Taxonomy (NCBI): domain Eukaryota; kingdom Viridiplantae; phylum Streptophyta; class Pinopsida; order Cupressales; family Taxaceae; genus Torreya; species Torreya grandis. The sequence continues at coordinate 534,095 of JARHVA010007789.1, forward strand.
TGCTTCAAGGAAAGTGGAATATCCCATAGATTGAAACATGACAGCAATTTCAATCCCAATGGATTTTAAGTAAGTAGAGAACACAAAGATAATAGGTGGTCTCATGGAAAGAGGAAATATATGCTAAGTCTTATGAAACCTTTCATTGAAGTCATGAATTGTTTCTTTGGGTCCCCTCTTTATCACATTAAGCAAATGTATGAGAAAAGTATGGTCACTTTCATTTCCAAATTTGGAAGTCAAAAACACTTCAAACTCATCCTATGTTGTGATACATCCACCTTCTAGAGTCCTATAACAATCTAGATCCTTCCCTTTAAGAGACATGGTAAGGAGTCTAATTTAAATGTTATCTCAAAAAATATTGTGAAAACTACAAAATTTAGAAACATCTCTAATGTGATCAGTAGGTGTGATATGACTCTTACCATTGAATGTGGGCACACATTTCATGGAATTAGGAGGAATGGCATCATATATGTGAATTTAAATTGGATTATCAATATTGAAGGGAAAGCATGAGGTTTATCCATGTCTTCTTCTTTAAAATATTCAATTTCCTTAGCCTCTTCAACCTCTTCCTCCCTAGAAAAATCTAATCATTTTTCAAAGGGTGGATTAGGCTATGAATTTTGAATTACAAGAGGAATTCTAGGTTGAATGGGTGGATTAATATGATTAAATGTTTTAACAAAGGATGACCTTATGAAAACAATGTATTATGAGGGCACATTTATAATAAAACAAAATGGATTTAAACTAGATTTACCATGAAGGAATTTCCAAATGCTAAGTAGCACACTAATTTGTAGCTCATGTTGTCAAGACCAACATTCACCTTGACAAGTTGTATTGAAGACAATGTGTCCCACGGGCATGCCAAAACTATTGTCACCAAATATTTCACCCTAGAATAAGTTATTCAAGATTATTCAAAAAAAATTCAAAATGGGAACATTTATAGGTATGTGGGTGTACCTATATTGGAATAAATGTATCATGCAATGATTATCACTTAAACTACTACGTAGTTATGGGGAAAAGAGTTAGAGAATGAATAAATTTATCCTAATCTAAAGGAGGTGATGTAACAAAATGTCTTCCATGTGACCATAATATTTATACAAAATGTCTTCCATGTGAAGTTTCTCAGAATGTGCCATGTGTCCCGTGGTAACTTAGCAAAGTTTTACAAGTGTTGGCATCCATGTTTCAAATTTATTATGAGTTTTGAAAGCTTTTTTCAATAAGATTCTCTCAGGGTCAAGTAGAAGTCACCAAGTGGAAACTACAGAAGGTTTCAATATGTTTTTCTAAAAGAAATGAAGGACACCACGTGTCCCTAGCTAAAGAATGTGGAAGCCACCACATGTCAACATCCAAAATATCTTCATTTTGTCTCATTATTAAGTAAAGACTATGGTGGGCCCTAGGTTTTATTTCTAAAGTTAGTGGAAGCCACCAAGTGTCACCATATGTATGAATCTAAAATGAGTCTTGAATGTTTCTACAGTCTAGCTAAAGCTCAATGGAAGCCTCCATGTGTCCTTAGCTAAAACAATGGAAGCCCCCACCTATCCCTTGTTAAAGATATGTGGAAAGTGACACCTGTCCCTATTCCCCTTTTGAAGCTGCTTAGGCAAGAAGTGTTATGGGTCCCATTTTTTGTAATTTGTTAATGTTTTGAAGTAGCCAACTATGATAGATGTCAAAGATGAAACACTCCTGAGCAAAGACATATAAAGAGTATAAGTTATGTGGAAAGTGCCATGTATTTTTTGTAAGTGCCATGGAAGCTGCCAAGTGTCATTTTTTGGTGTCACTTAAATAATGAGATAGTTTTCAAGTGAAAAAGTGGATACTGCCAAGTGTCCTCACCCATTTCACAGTGGGAAGCATCCTATGTATCTATTTCAGCCAATGAACTTGCAGGGAGATGGAACGTTTCAGATCAAGGAAATATCTTTTGTTAGACACTTCAAGTTTAATTAGAGTTCAGTTAGACCATTGGATTTGGAATGTGTGGGAAATCTAGAGCTACTCTGATGCTATAAATATGGGTACAAAGATTTCCAGAAGATCATGATCAAAAGATAGAGAGAATTTTTTACAAGAGATTATTGTCAAGAAGTTTTAGACTTTTTAGTTGTACTAAGAATATCATTTGCCTTTGTTTTGTTTTATTGAGTTAGAACGTTTATATAACTATGCATGTATTTATGCCTTCTATGTGAATATAAAATTAATAAGAAGACTGAGTTATGTGCCTTTGTTGATATTTTTTGTGTTATTACAAAATTGTCTAAGTTCTGAGCCTTTGATCCTATCTATTTTCATCTTTTACATTGATCATGCCTTGTTTGCTCTTTAATGTAATTGAATCCTAAAGATAGCTTCACTGTGCTTAGAATTAAGGGTTGAATTAAATTCAGGTGCATCACCATAGTTATATTTTATTTTGTTACATTTGTGTTTTTGTTTAATTTCTATCCTTTTTCCAAACATACTTTTGAGATAAAGAAGAGCCAGATTCTTTAAAATATGGAGGTCATTTTAGGTCGTAAGTCCGACATTCTTGAAACTTCCCATTGTTGGTGTTGGAAACAACATAATTCTAAACATCAATAGTGTTTGGTACGCTCAATGGGACACCATCTTGAAGTTTCTTTCAAGACCGTATGAATAGAAAGCTACAAGGAGTCAAAGCTGTGGACCAGTAACAAGATCTCAATCTGCTATAAATCTAGATATTCTTTTTCCACCATTGATAACTAGTCCAAGAAGAAGGGCCAATCAGTTTATACCAATACCAAGAGCAAACATGGGAGCACCTATACCCCCAAGAAATTATGCAAGTTGGAACACTAGCAATCCTTTGATTCTACCAATACCACCATCTACTTGGGACCCTATTCTAGTAAATGCCCTAAAAGCTATACCCAAATTTAGTGGGCAAGATTTCAAAACACCTGAAGAACATCTGCAGGATGTGTCTGATGTCTATGCTATACATGTGGTCACACAACAGAATGTGGCCATAAGATTGTTAGCAACTTCTTTTAAAGGGAAAGCTCTGGAATGGTACCGATCTTTGACCCCAAATATAATATCTACATGGGATCAGCTTGGAGATCTTTTCTTTGAAATATTTGAAGAAAAGGGTGATAAATCTTCTTTGTTGCAACAATTGATTACTATCAAAAGGGCACCAAAAGAAGCAATGACTAACTTCAATTCAAGATTTCAAAAGACTTGGGAATGGATTCTTGCTATAACAAGACCATTACCAGGTATGGCTATAGTATTTTATCTTAAATCTTTAAATTCAGATATATCAGTAATGATTCAGTCACATGGAGGTCAGACTTTGCCAGAAGCTTATGACTATGTAGTCAGAGATAAAAATAATTTAATAGATGCTAGAAATTTGCCCCCAAGGCCTCCCATGCCCATGTTTCTACAGATTACCTTACCTTTGCCTCAATAAATCCTTAATTCCATAACCCCACCTGTGTCTATATACACATATCCTCAACAACCTGCTAAAGAACTTGTCCCTGCCCAGTCATCTAAGATGGATGATATCAAAAACATCTTAAGGACATTTTATAATGAGTTAATCAACATAAAAAGATAGTAGAATCCTTATCCTAAACACCAATATCAAGGCTACCAAGGAAATAGATTTCCACCACAACCAAACCAGTATCAGGGTTCTCAAAGGCAAACTAACCCTCAACCAACAAACTAATTAGTTGTAGTCCCTACACCCTCACAAACTGTTCCCCCTAATATAAATAGAGAGATTATTCAAGGGTAGAATAATTATGTAGATGGAACCAATGCCTGGTGTTTCCCTTGTAATAATGATCATATGCCTAGAGATTATCCCATGGGTAATCTACAACAAAAGGTAGCAGAGCAAAGAAGAATGGATGGACAATTTGTAAGCACTTCTGACACTCAAGCCATCCAATCCCTTGGTATGCAAAATTTAGTCCTGATGGCTCAGATGCAAGGGATGTCTGTACAACAAGAAGAATAAATAGCCCCTGAACATGCTTTGTTTTCATGGGTTGAAGATGAAGAGATAATATTCTTAAATGAAGCTTCTACTTCTAAGAAACTAGTGGTGCAATTAGACTACTATACCAGATCAAAGAGAAGAATAATGGAACAACTTGAAGTTGCAAATATTGAAGTTATGGAGAATCCTCCATTTCAAGGTCATTAAAACACAATTGTTAGACAAGAAGTGCCTTAGGCAATGTAGAACCAACTGATTCCTGGACAAGTTCAAGAAAAAGCAAGGTACACTTATTTTCCAAGAACCCAAGCATTAGGACAAATGAATGTGGTGGATCAGCTAAAGAGGACTCTAACACAAGTATCAATATGGGACATATTAGTTATTCCTAAGCAAAAGACACTGTTACAAGAAGCTATACAAGGCCAAGCAATGCCTAAATATACTGGTACCAAAGAAGGACCTGCTAATAAAGAAAATTTTAAAGACACATTTCCTCTATAGATAATATCCCTTGTGAACAATGCACCAAAGGTAAATAAATCCAAACCAGAGCCCTTCTATTTGACTTTGATAATTGGAAAGAAACTGTTACATAATAAAATGATAGACTCAGGGGTTAGTACTATAGTAATGCCTAAGCAAATAACTGACGATTTAAAAATAAAGTATGAGCCACTTATTAGAGGAGTTATGCAGTTGGATGGAAAATCAGTGTAAACAATAGGGAGAATTAAACAACTCCCATTGCAATTATATACTTGTCCTAATATAATTGTCAATCAATATGTAGTAGTCATAGATATACCCCCTGTATTTGGCCTATGTTTATCTAGAGATTTCATAGCCAAGATAGGAGGTTATATGCCACTTGATTGGTCTCACCTCATCCTAAAAACCAAATATGGCTCAAAGATGAAAATACTATCTGAACCACTATCTAAGGATCACATCACCAATGAACTAGCTTAAAAATTAGAGGCAACTCATGCTATGCTAAATAAGGAAGAAAGGGTCTTTGTTGAAGAGTTAGGTGACTGGACTGAACGTGACCAAGAAGAGGAAAATAACCATTTATTAGTTATGATGCATAGTGACCCATACGGAAATTATGATTCTAATGCTCTGGGCACTTATGTCATATTTGATGGAGATCATAAAATCCCAAATGTTTTAAGGGAAGAAATGCCAAAAGATACCCCTCTTCTGCCAATCCTTAGGTCTCTCAACATGAATTCTAGATTCTGAGTAACAAGAGGGAAAATCATGAACCAACTCAGGACCTTGAAGAAGATAAATTTTTTGCCTCTTCCCAAGGGAAAAGTTCTAATTCCAAGGTCATGAGTTAGAAGCAAACAATGGAATCATGCAGAAGAAAGGAGGAGGAGAAAGGTTATGCTCAAAGCCTTGAAAAGGTTGAGCCTACTCTTACTCATGGTGATGATAAAGTAGAAGATCCTACATTTGAACACACCCCTCCAAGAGAGCTATCAAGCCACATCTGATACAGATAAAGTGTTGGCCAAATGGAAAGAGGAGAATCATTCAATTCTAGCTCAAGAATTGCCTTCTCTCCTACACATGTATAACTATCAGCTCTCCACTTCATCCTTTCTCAAAGAGAAACGTCTTTTGGAGGAAGCAAGTGAGGAGGAGTGTGCTCAATTCATGGCTAGTTAGGGAGATTTCATGAGTGTAGATGAGAAGGAGATCACCATAGGTACACCCTTTGATGAACAAGAGGACAAGTCACAAGCTTTTGCCTTAATCTCTGATGAGGAAGAGATAATTTTTGACTTTCTTCTTACTTTGCAAGATGATATTGAGGAACATGGAAACTTCCTTGATCATGTTTTGAATGGCTTGTTTGAAGTCATTGAGGTAGGTTATACTATTATTCAAAGAGGCTATGAGTTGGTTGCGGATGGACACGATAAAATTGAGACTCAAATAAATATGCAAAATTACTGCAAGCTTTTAGGCTTATCCTTTCAAGAGGTTGGTGAATTTGAAGATGATATTTTTTAAGTCATTAAGGAGGATGACCATGCAATGGAACTTGAGTTGGAGGCAGAAGGAAAAGAGCCAATCAATGATGTATATCAAAGGGCTTATGGTGATGAGCCAGTAACCATTGATTTCTTGATGAGACACACCAGTATGAAGAACTAGCATTTGACAATCTTTCAAGAACAAGAAGAGTATGTATATGTTGAAAGCATATTTGACTCTGATCGACTCGGATGCAGGCCAATCAAGGTGTCATGCAAGAAGATCAAGTCACCAGAGCTTCATCCCATTCAGCCACTTATCTAGCACCATAAGTCTTCTCGCCATGAAGGAGACTTTAGAAATTTTTTCTTTGATCAAGGAGGGAGGCAAAGATAACTAGTTAATGTATTATAGTTAGATAGTTTCCTTTTCCTTGTTGCTTTGTTTTTCCCATCTTTCTTTCCCAATCTTTATTTTAGATAAGTGTTCTTTGAACACGTGGCCGTGGCTCAGATTTTTTTTTAAATTTTTTTCAAAACTATCGACACATTAAACCTCTCCCAAATCCTTAAATTCCCCAAGGTACCTTGCACAGCCACTTTCATGACATGTCTAACTTGCTATCCCATGAAGATTTAGTAAGATTTGCTAATGGTTTCTAGTTTTAATGCCATTTTGAGATTTGATGGGTCATTAAATACCCCATAATAAGAGTTAAAGATTAACAGTGTCTCAAACATTCTTGTGTCTACTAGAAAATCCCTTCTACTTGCATTATTAGTTCATAGCAAACCTACTTAGTGAAAGTTCCTTTTTTATTGCAAAGATCTATACTTATTACCATAATTCACTATTTACAAGTATAGATATAGATATGGAGGGAGCACAATCTTCACAACAAAGGTTTGGGATTTATGAATCCCTTGATAAATTTCTCACAAGAAAATCATATGCTTCAGCCCCTGCACAACCCTTAAAGACCTATCCATGAACTAGAGTCCTTGAAGTTGGTTATGCAAATGACCCAGCAAAGGTGAAAGATTTTACAGACATAATCATAGACCCAATCCTTCAAAAGCCTAGAAAAACCCTAAGATAAGGGGCACATCAAAGATGTATTAAGAGAGCCAAGGCTAGACAATATGAAACATTTGCAATGAGGATATGGACTTCCCAGCTGGTACAATTCATTGTCCCAGGTGTACATTTGTGCCCTGACTTGGTTGAAATATGCTCTAAATTGTTTCATGTACCCTCAAATACCATAAAATAGGGTCTATTAATTGTGCAAATTACACCAAAGACTATCAGAGACATGTTGGCCCTGTATCATGACAAGACAGTCACATTTCCCACCATTGCCAAAATGCAAAAAACATGGGCAAATGTCAATACTCAATTGAGGTTTCTAAAATCAAAATTGCAATTAGGTGATGATGATACCACTGTGTCAACATTTCCAACAACACGAGCACAATTTTCACAAGCCATTCAAGAAGCACTTTCCATGAAGGCTTTCATTTTTGGAATGAAAGAAGATATAACTATCTATGAAGAGCAAATGGCCATTCTATTCAAATTGAAAACTATTGACAAGTCTCAAGAATATCAACTAGATTTCTCTAAGCAGATTACATATTCAATGGTTGAATAACTCACCCAGTTTAAATATAAAGTGATTTTCAGGTATTTTTCTTATCTATTTCACCTTATGTTGTATCAAAACTCTAGCATCTTTTCCCAATACATGCATCTAAATATGTATGACCCAAGCTTCGGTCTACATAGGACCATCCATGTGTCTACATGGACATATATCTTATCCAAAACTAGTGACCCATATGAATTTTGGGAATTTTTTGTTGCCCCTACTTTTTGTCATCTAAGCCCAGAACCAGTTGTAAATAGATTGACTCCAAGTGTCTCAGGCCTTATGACCAATTGCACTATTCCTTGTGATTACTTTTTTGGATCCCATCATACTATTATTAGAGTCCATGGTTTTAGTAGAGAACCAATGTTGATACCTAATATTTTTACCCTTAGGTTAGCATTCTTAGAGGTCACCACATAAGTGTCTGTGGTGGATAATGAATATGGCATCGGGAAGAAAAAGAAGAAAATGTATGATGTTCCATGGGTAACAAACAACATGGCCTTAGAGGTCAGAGATGTTGAGTTAGTGTTGTTGAGAAAGCTAGCCTTCTTGGGTTTCTTTCTAATTGAAGATAAATGGGTAAATGACCCAAATGGTTTCATAACTTCATGGGTCAGGAATAATAAGGTTGCTACCAAAATTGTGCATGAGGGACGTCCTTTTTGGGAAAATAGAAGAAATTCTAGGGAAGATATTATTGATTTTTATGTAGAATTGATAGATTTGCCCCTTCAAGAGGACAGGACATGGGAAAATTTTTATGTTAAGTAAAGGGATTTTGATCCTAAATCAGAATGACTTTTGGTTTAAGAAGAACATTAAAGAACAAAGACTAGAACTTTGAGAAAATAGAAGCCTATTGGAAATATAGGTAAGAGATTTGTGAGACAACTCACTCTTTTGGAAATGTGGATTTAGATGAGAAATAGGAGGAACTCTGGGATGAATGTCATATATCTCCTGTCTCTAGCCCTGATACAAGTAATTTGCAGACACAGGGTGGAGAGTTAGAAGTCAGAGCAAAATCTAGTCAAACATTACAGACCCCAGGGCAAACCTCAGCTACAGTCACTGTAACTATTTGGCCCCAATCTCTTAGTGCCATTACAAAACAAAAGAGTGTGGTATCCTCACCACCAAAATCTTCTCCATCAGTGTTAGCCTTTGGGTTCCTATTTTTGTACATTTACCACTAGCAACAATGATAAATGTTGAAGAGAAAGAAACATAGCCAAAAGAGAAAATGCCAAGGAAATGTAAGAGGCTGAGGTTTCAGCTTGATTTAGAGGAGGGGGTAGAACCCTCACAACACTAACCATAGAGTACTTCAGCTACTCCTTAGGTAAGTGTTGTTTCTCCTTCTTCTTCTTAGTCTCTCTCTTCCTTTATTGGGGTGACAATCCCGTCTGGCCAAATAATATCCCCTGCCACCTTTGTTGTACCCATTTCTCATTTTGCCCCATCTACTCATACTCAGGCCACATCATTGCCTTATTTTTCCCTCTCTATCCCAAAGAGATTACATCCTCAAATTTCCCCTAGCTAACACTTGGCTATTCCATATGGCTTGCCACAAGGTTATCCTTTTGTGGGTGGACACATTGCCTCTCCTTCTACCTTCCAAACTCAAGTAGATGCTGCTAAGAAGGCAAGGGAAGCCTAAATGGAGAAAAAGAGGATCAAAGATAATAAAGCCCTGGCTACACCACATATGAGGTCATAATTTGACCCAATCCAATAGCAACTAATGGTGACCCATTTGTCACCTAATGTAGTCCAACTAAACGAGTAGATGCAACCCAAAGATTATACAATGAATGCAGTGGCTATAAACATGTCCATTTTTAGACCACAAGATAAGGTTGAGCTGCTAAATGAATCCACTTCTATAGTAGCTAATGATTATTTGAAAATATTAAAGAAGTTACAGAAGATGGAGGCTGATCCAGCTTGAGAGAAGGCAAAATATAACGATTTGACTATAAAAATCAATACCAAGAATAACAAAATAGAGAGTCTCAACAAATAGTTGCAAGATATTATTTATTTTCAAACTCATCAGGATATTCAAGCCCAAAATCATTCTTTGAAAGAAGGGCTGGTGCAAGTGAAAGATGAAGTGATAGCCTTAAGGTGGGAAAAGGCAACATTACAAGAAAAATGTGAGGAAATCCTACTACAGGTTGCTTAACTTCAACAGAAGCTACTGAATGAGAAAAACAATACCACTGTCATATAGGCCCAACTTCAAGCTAAGCGATAAATGATAGAACAACTGACACTTGAGTTGGCTAATAGGCCAAAGAATGCAATGGTTTTGAATTTGGTTAAGGAGATTTATGTATCAATATGGAAAAGAATCTCTGAGGAGATTACTCAGCTTAGACCCTCTCTAACCTTTCTACTAAATGCACACAAATTTTGCAAAAAGGTGGAGATTTCAGTTGAAGCCACTCTATCCACTGTCTCTTTGAGAGTGTTTGACTCTCAAATGCTGTTGCAAAAGATATATGATGCAACTGATGGAACGTTATCAGTAGTAGGGATTAGTGATAGAATGATCACTAATAAAAGAGGGAATGAAGTTCTCAGTTGCAACTCTACAGTAATTAAATGCGAAGAGCTTCTAGATGTGGTAAAATAAGGAATCAAAGACATAAAACAACACATTAAAGATCTAGTGCAATTGGGTCTTCCCTACCCTTTTCTTGATAACAACACGGTGTTCATGGTTGATGAGATTAAACCTTTATTGTTAGCCAGGCAAAGTGATTAGTCAATTTTCTAAGGTTTAATAGATGATTCATCAGTGCCTAAAGTGGAAGCTGTCTTGATACCCATGTCCCAGCTTGAATTTTAATTGAAGGCTATAGTTCATATTTTGTAGAATTTTTCACACAAGGATATCATTAACCTTGATTTAGCCTTAAATGAATTGCAAAATAAGTAGGTATTTCCTGATGATGAATGGTCTATTTATCAGACAGCCTTAATGAAGTTGTGATTTTTGTCACATTTTTTATACATTCTTTGGATTCTTTTTTATCAAGCCCAAAAGCCCTCAAGGTCGCCAAGAATTGTAGAGTAAAAAACTCTACATTTTTTAAAGTTTTAGTTGTGCACTCCAAGTTTTTTCCCTGTGTGTTTTAGTTTCGAGGCAGTGAAGTTTTTGACATAGAGCATGGGCATGAGTTTCTTTTTGCCTAAATTTTGTCTAAGTATCAAAGTCATGTGGAAGCTGCCAAGTGTCATTGGCTAAGACACATTTTATAATTTCTATAAGTTGCTCAGAATGTGCCACATGTCCTATGGTAACTCAGTGGAGCGCGACAAGTGTTGGCATCCATGTTTCAAATTTCTTATGAGTTTTGAAGGCTTCTTTTAATAAGCTTCTCTCAAGGTCAAGTAGAAGTCGCCAAGTGGCAACTATGGAAGGTTTCAATATGTATTTCTAAAAATGACAGAAGATACCACGTGTCCCTAGATGAAGAATGTGGAATCCACCATGTGTCAACATCCAAAATATCTTTATTTTGTTTCATTATTAAGTAAAGACTGTGGTAGGCCCTAGGTTTTATTTCTAAAGTTAGTAAAAGCTACCAAGTGTCACCAACTATATGAATCTAAAATGAGTCCCAAATGTTTCTATAGTCTAGCTAAAGCTCAACAAAAGCCTCCACGTGTCCTTAGCTAAAGCAACAAAAGATGCCATGTGTCCCTTGTTAAAGATACATGGAAAGCGACCTTTGTCCCTATTCCCCTTTTGAAGCTGCTCAGGAAAGAAGTGTTGTGGGTCCCATTTTCTATAAGTTGTTAAAGTTTTGAAGCAGTAGACTGTGACAAATGTCAAAGATGGAACACTCCTGAGCAAAGACATATAAAGAGTATAAGTTACGTGAAAAGTGTCGTGTGTTTTTTGTAAGTGCCATGGAAGCTACCAAGTGTCATTTTCTGGTGTCACCTAAATAATGAGATAGTTTTCAAGTGAAAAAGTGGATATTGCCAAGTGTCCTCACCTGTTTCACAGTGGGAAGCATCCTGTGTATCTATTTTAGCCAATGAACTTGGAGGGAGATAGAACATTTCAGATCAAGGAAATATCTTTTGTTAGACATTTCCAGTTCAATTAGAGTTTAGTTAGACCATTGGATTGGGAATGTACAAGCAATCTAGAGCTAGTCCGATGCTATAAATATGGGTGCAGAGATTGCCAAAATATCATTATTAGAAGATAGAGAGAATTTTTTGCAAGAGATTATTGTCAAGAAGTTTTAGACTTTTAGCTGTGACCAGGAATATCATTTGCCTTTGTTTTGTTTTCTTGAGTTAGAAAGTTTGTATAACTGTGCATGTCTCTATGTTTTTTATGTGACTAGAAAATTAATAAGAAGATTGAGTTATGTGCCTTTGTTGATATTTTCTATGTTATTGCAAAATTGTCTAAGTTGTGAGCTTTTGATCTTATCTATTTTCATCTTTTACATTGATCATGCCTTGTTTGCTCTTTAATATAATTGAATCCTAAAGATAGCTTCACTATGCTTAGAATTAAGGGTCAAACTAAATTTAGGCGCATCACCATAGTTAGATTTTCTTTCATTACATTTGTGTTTTTGTTTAATTTCTATCCTTTTTCCAAACATACTTTTGAGATAAAGAAGATCCAGCTTCTTTAAAATCTGGAGGTCATTTCAAGTCGCAAGTCCCACATTCCTGAAATTTCCCATTGTTGGTGTTGGAAATAGCACAATTCTAAACGTCAACACATACATCACTTGAAAAATTAGAAAATTTTTTAAAACTCAAAAGCAAACTCACATTAATGTTCAAAGGTAAAATACGATAGTATTCCAATAGATATTTTCCATGCATGGTGTGGTCTCTTATAAAGGACAAAATGCTAGCTACTTGTAACATTTGAGAGAGAGAGAAGTGGGAATAGATAATTCCCAAGGGGAATCAAATGATTTCAACCTCATTTGAATTGTAATTACAACTAACTCTACCGGTATGCTTCTTTAGAACTTCCTAATTGATCTAGTTCATCTCAAGTAGTTGTAATAGTTCATTATTCTTGCAATCATGCTTCATATGGTTGAAACAATGGGATCAAGTGGTTTCAAGCTAAGTTTTGAAATCAATGTAGTTACAACAATCAGATCCATCTATTATAAATTTATCTTAGTGTTAGCTACTCCTAACTCATTTGACATGGCATGAAAAAGTGGAGAGAAGGGTCCCTTTCATGTAGTTTGGTCCTGGGGATGAAACCATTAGGGTCTACATGTATGGCTTCATGCAATCCTTACAAAATATATCTCTTGTTCTAACTAGATCATAATCAAACCTATCCCCATGTTCATAGGTTCATGATAGACAAAAAAAACTAATCTTAAACTATTAGTTTTCCTATAGTATTTATATTGATGTATACCTATAGACTACATAGTCCCTTTTCTGGATCAAAATAGTTGCCACTAGACCTAGTATATCTCTGTAAGAGTCGATAATTCACCATATGCATAGGTCCCTTTTATAATGGTAAACACAGTCATAGAAGAAAACCTACACACCACATATCTATAGACTAGAGGTATATATTAAGCCTTATTGGCATCCTTTTATGTTCTTGATCACCTTGGATGCATCACTATGCCCACTTCATGTTGTTTGTTTGAGCTCTAATGGTGGATCGATGATCCCTAAAAGCTTGCCCTGGTTTGACTATGGTCATGTGTTTGATATCTATGAATTCAACTAGATTTTCAACCTTTAATTTAATTGGTAATTGATATCTAACTCAACCTATTAACATATTGACCCATCTCATCCCATTGATCCTACTCAGTATGAATGATCGTGTGTTATTGATCTTGCCCTTGACTTGTCAATTCTATCCAAGATTTTACCATGTACCAATTTTGTATTAGTTACAAGATCTTGTTTTTAGTCTATCAGCTTTAGTGCTTGTGCCATGTGTTAATATCTCAAGATCCTTGACCTTTTGACTCATCTCACACCATCAAATTAAGATGTATGATACAATATGGACTATTAGATCTATTGGTACCCACTATTTGAAAAGTAATGGATATTTCACAAGATTATATTTAACATTCATGCTCTCTTTAAATTTTGTTTATGTGACCATCATTTACATTCATTAAACCATTATGGATTGAATAGAGATTAGCTACATCTTGGAACATCAAATTTGCATAGATGTCCTATCTATAGGTCCAAATTTGAAGCTCCATAACTCAAACTAGAGAACTCGCATAGGCATGAAACTTTTAGATTATGATCTTGATATATAGAACTCCATGGAACTATAATACTTTGAATCTTAGGGCTTATTGAGTGAAAATAAAAAATTCATAAATGGTTTGGTATATTCATTTCTAGATGATGTCTTAAATGGTTTAGATCCTTAGACTCGGTGAGCTAAACTTGGAAGGCTTAGATATAGAGATATGAAACTTTTAGAGCATGATCTTAGAATTAAGGAAATTTCTCACATGGTATGATGGTCACATGAGGATTTTTGGGCATATTTATAAAATTCATAAGTTGTTTCATTCTAGTTTCCATGTGATGTCCTAATGATGGTCTAGCTTCACAAAGCTTGTTCTTGAGCTACTATTTGATATTTGAAATATTAGATGAATTATTTGAAGAGTAAGAAAACCTTTTCAATGTTATAAATACTTTTATCACCATGAAGACTTTCCACTTGCATATATGACCCTAAAATGACCCCTAAGATATCAAATGGTATAAGGATTGAACCAGACCATGACCAATACTAAAATGAATTATGAAATGACATATATTAAACTAAAATCATGCCCTATGACATTATAAAAAAGCCCCTATAAAATATTCTAACTTTAGGGGGTTGACCCATTTTATCCTGTGGTAAAAAAGATCAATAGTTATCATGCCCAAATCTTAATCCAAGAAATCAAAACCAAGGTGCCAAGGAGAGAAGGAGCTAAGAAATCTTAATTTTCAAATACTTATTGATACACAATCTAATCAATCCATTCAAAAATACAATAATATCTCAAAGGAAGTTAAAAGAGAATGTTTTTTTATGTTTTAGTTGTACTATCATATATAGTTTTATTACCTATGCTCTCCTTAGTGTCTAGGCTAGAGGTGTTATTATTTTAGTGTGTTTATTTGAGTTTTATTTCTTGGAATAACATAAGACTAACCTCCCATCTATTTATTAATTTTACACATCTACAAGTCACTCATCTCAAAATAAAAAATAATTGTATCATGTGATAAAGATATAATCATGTAGCATTATTTCATCATGTGGAGAGTATGTTATCATAGAAATGTAATTATCATTGAGGCATGTATGAAACATATTGAATTTGATGAATAAAAATATTTTGTATAAATAAATATATCAAAAAGGAAATCAATAAATTAAAATCATATCTAAAGTCGATTATGAAATAAAAGTGCATGACATGCATCATGGAACTATTGGCCATTTTGGTTGACTTATCAGCTTCTGCCTGGTTTAAATAGTTGAACAAAGTCCCAATAGCTGATGAATGGATCAGATGGTTTTGAATTAGGATCAACATTGAAAATGGAGAGGATCCAATAGTAGTGTTCAAGGATAATCTTGTAGACCAAAAGCTAAGTGCATAAATCTTTTATTCAACTAAGTATTTACTTGTTCATTCTTTTAGACTTTGTGGGGACTAAGTGTTCAAATCTCTCAAGGATTTTGTTAAAAAAAAGTAAAAACAAAGTTTACAAAAAGTATTTTGGAAAATAAAGTGCCTCAAACTTTTTTTTTGAATGGTCC
Source organism: Torreya grandis (assembly GCA_037957365.1). NCBI lineage: Eukaryota > Viridiplantae > Streptophyta > Pinopsida > Cupressales > Taxaceae > Torreya > Torreya grandis. The sequence goes on from JARHVA010007789.1 coordinate 549,605, forward strand.
ATTTCAAGAAATCCTAAAGGAATTGATCTTTCAGGAATTTTTTTTGAAGGAATTCCTTTGGGACTAAATTCCAAGGAAATGGGAAATTTTCAAAAGCCAATGATCCAATATTTTCAAAATCCAATGGTCTAAAATTTTCAAAATCTAATGGTCCATATTTCAAAGCTAAAGGGACTTTTCAAATAAGCTAAAAGAATCAAGTCTGTGGGAAAATTGTCTATAGAAATTGAAGAAAACAAAAAATTTGAAGGATACCTTTCCAAAGGGTTTGTTTTAGACATTTTGTCTAAAACAACTTTTCCAAAGGGCACTTTTCTTAGTGAAAAGGTCCATTTAAAAAAAAACCGAATGGTTCCTTCCCTTCAGAAAAGGCATTTTCAAAAAGATGAAGTGGACCAAACATTTCTCTGAAAGATCATTTAAAAAGTTTTGGGGACCATTTCAAAAGTTCTGAAGATCATTTCAAAAGTTCTGAAGACCATTTCAAAATTTCTAAGGACAATTTAAAAAATTCTAAAGGGCATTTTCATAAAGCTGAGGGACATTTTCATAAAGTTCAAAGACATGAATTCCTTCAAACAAATTGTCCATGGGAAAGTGATAAACAAAAAGTTTGAAGACATGAATTCTTTTAGACAAATTATCTACAGGAAAGTGATAAACAAAAAGTTTGAAGACATGAATTCCTTTGGACAAATTATATATGGGAAAGTGATTAACAAAAAGTCTGAAGACATGAATTTCTTCAAAAAAATTATTTTAAGGAAAAGTCCATAAGCAAAATCTCAAACAAATAACAATGGAAAAAAAGTTTGAATAAAGTGTCCATGGGAGAAAATACCAAAACAATTCTTTTGGAAAAGTGGCCAAAGAGAAAAGCCCAAACAAATAAACCATGAATAATAACTTGAAGGAATACATGCAAAAATGAAAATCCCAAGAATAAAAGGTTGAGGAATTACAAGGAACTAACACAAAGTTTTAATGTTGCATATCTGATCTTAACATGGAATTTCATGCATGTTTTAGTTTTTGAAGCCCCTTTTCATGCAAGTGGAGGCCATTTGGAGTTGATTGGTCTTGATTTTGAGTAGACTTTTGTCAAAGTGTCACATCTATTCTAATTTACATTATTAATTGAAGGTTTTCAACACTTCCAACTTGTTCAAACTAGAGCTCTTCATCTAAGGATTGGCATAGCATCATCTCATGTAGGATGGAGTTACTTGGAGTTGACTAGATAAGGCTTATCATGCATTTTCATTTTTTTCCATGCAAAGGACTTTATTTTGTTTCAACTCAGCTTCAAAATATATCAAGTGGAGTTTCTCTTTGAATATTTGGCATAACTTTCATGCATGGAGTAGATTAGTCCAAGATGGGCCCACCATCCTTTTCCAACACCAAAGATCTTTTTCATGCAAGACATAAGATAAAAAGATATTATTTGAAAGCTATGTTATATTTTAATAGCTCATGTTAGACTTGTGTGATGTGGGAGTTGATCTCTTCTCCTATTTTCAATGCCAATATCTTGGATTTTTTATGTTTTTTATTATATAAGTTGGCTTTTTAGCCATTTTTAAAGAGATGCCTCTCTTGATAAGACCAAACACTATCAAGATTGAGTTTTGTAACCTTTTTAGATAAATAAAAGGACTATTTTTAGATTTTATGGTGCTAGTATAGTTTATTTATGTCAGTGATTTGCATATGTGATAGAATTTTCTTCCTTGTCAAGTCCTGATTCTTACATAGTTACTAGATCAAATTATGTAGGTTATGTTATATGTTTGATGTCTTTTGGATAAAGTTACAATAGATGTAAATGGCTAGTCAGTAACTTGAGTTAGGCATATTATATCATTTCCATCTTCCCTTTTCCTTGATAGTTTTTAGTGTAGATTAGAGATCCTAATTGATACACCAAAGGGAACTAGCCCTTAGGATCTAGAGATTCAATCCACTAATTAAGCCACCCACAGCCTAAGATTGTTTCCATGTTTTAGTAGATTATGAAGGCCTACAAATACCTTTACAAGGGTGTGAGTTTGATTAAAAATAGTTTTTTGCACACCCAATGGGACCCTTACTCCTTGGCATAGATGATGTTTAGAGCTGAGGAGAAACATTTGTAGTAGAGGAAAATATCTATCTTCATCACAAGCTAAATATTCTTTAGGTTGCAGAGTTCATAACATCATTTAGGTAATTATTTCATGCCAAAGGTTACTATGAGGTCAAATAGAAAAGGTATTCCTTTTTAATTCTTTGATTTGTCTTGTACATCATATAAAATATCAAGGTTTAGTGGGACAAACCCATATCCTCAAAAACAATATTTGCCTCTTGGTTATCCTATTGTTCTAATCACTACAACCCCCATTATCTAAATGGCTATCAGAAATGAGGTGTTTATTCCATTAAATAGAGGTATCCCACTAAATTTAGCCTTGTTTGATGAAATTCTGGTGTCTTCCCTCAATAGCATCCCATTTTTCTTAGGATAAAATCAAGTAACCCCTATTGAGCATATCCAAGATATAGCTAATCTTTGTTTAGTCCATAATGTTGTTAAGGATAATGTTTCTATTAAATTGATTAATACTTCCTTCAAAGTAAAAGCATTACAATGGTATATAAACCTACAACTAAAATCCATTTCTACCCAGGATGAATTGGGTGCAGCCTTAGTCAAACAATTTGAACACAAATCTGATCACCTCTCTTTGGTTGAAAAATTAACTACCATAAAGAGAGCTCATCATGAGTTAATGTCTAATTTTAGTCTTATATTCCAAAATACATGGACTAGGATACCTATTTTTATTAGGCCATCCCCTAAATATGTATTCCTATACTATTTGAAATCCCTTAACTCTAACATTAGTGTGATGATAAAGTCAATCGGTGGTACTACCTTACGAGATGTTTATGAGGTTATAATAAGGGTAGAGAATAGTTTGATATAAGCTGGTAAGCTTTCTCCAAGGCCTCTAATGCATATATTCCTAGAATTGAATTCTATACCAGCCCCTCAAGTCCCTCAATTTCCTCAAATTCCATATTTAGCTCCTATTTCATCACCTCAAGCTCAAATTACGACCCCTACTAGTTAGGCTAGTGAGATAGGAAAGTTGAAAGGTTTGCTACAATCCTTTAGGAATGAAATAGTACAACTCAAAAGATAATAATATTAGGCTAATAGGCCCTATCAACAATAAAATTAGACCACCTATCAGCCCTTTAGAGATCAAAGGCCTCCTTATCAAGGTTTTAGAGAGATTAAACCACCTTATCAAACATAAGGAGCCATAATTATAGCTAATCCATATGATGCCCTTGATCCTAATGCTCTTTCCACTTCAAAATCCATTATTCCCACCCCACCTCAAAATAACTTGATACATGATTTAGGTTGGCAGTACACAAATCTTAATGATGCTCAAAACCAAGCCTTGGTATCGCAAAACATCACTATGTCACAAATGACACAAGAAGAGATTTCTTCTCAAGGAGGTCAGTACCAAGATATAAGTTTGGAATAAAAAGGAGAGACTCAACAAATTTAAGGGAAACTTTATGCCATTAATGTAAATTAGCAAGTGGATGATAATGTTGCTTTTACTTAGGGTGTTGAAATTAACTATACAAGTGGTCAAGTTGTAGCTATAACTAGAGATAAAAGAAGAGACATTGATGAGGTTCAAGAGGGGGAAAATGATTCAAGTACTCCTAATGTTGTTTTTAATATTATAAAATAATAACTTTCTACCCCTAAAACTCAAAAAAAATAGAATATAGAGGTTAGTAAAGTTCATTAAATACCTCTAGTTTGTGAGTAGCTAGTGCTTCAAAAAGTAAAACCAAAGGTTGGTGGATCTTAGTTTATTATAGTGGATAAAATGAAGAATTATAATATCATAATTATCATGTGGGATTATTTTTCCATCTTAGGATAAAAATATATGCTAATCCAAGATCTTTTATCTCTCAAATTATCTCCAAAACTAGTTGAGAAATAAGGTGTTGTCTTATCTACTTTGGCTCAACCAACTAAATAATAAGTACATCAAGTAAATAAGATGGTGAAGGTGGATAAAACTAAGGTAAAATAAAATAAAACTCCTCTTTTATATCTTTATTTTATAGTGGGTGATACTTTGGTTCATAACTATATGGTAGATAGTGGAGCTAATAGTACAGTCATGCCTAAATAGATTATAGACAAGCTTGACCTTGTTAATGAGCCAAACATTAAGGAGGTATTAAAATTGGATGGGTTATCAAAAAATATTGTAGGAATTATCAAATATCTAAAATTTACATTACATGATTATCCCAATGTTACTATTTAGTAGGATGTTGTTGTGGTAGACTTGCCTCCTTACTTTGATATGTGTCTCTGAAGGGACTTCACCTCAAATATTAGGGGATATTTATCAATTGATTGGAATTATTTGATTTTCATAACCAGGTATGGCATCAAGGTAATTATTAATTATAAACCTATTACATTTTTCCATATGTATAAATTAATGCCAAGTGTTATGAACACTAATTGTATCATCTCGGATGATGTACTAGATAATAGTGGAGTAAAAAATGGATCACCTTTAAATGAGGTTCCAAATTTGTTTCTTGATGAGTGGGATTCCAATTTTCTTGATCATGATCCTTATAAGATGATTTAAGAAGAAATACTTGGTGTGTATTGCCTTCATGAGAATGATGCACTATTATAGCCATGGTTAAGGATGGTGAATCTAGTGAAGGTTTGTGGCAATTGTAATTTAATGGATCAAGGAATAAACATGGTAAAAAAGATGGAATGATGTTGGTTTATACAAAAAATAAAATATATTTCTCTTTTATTAATTTTTATTTTGGTTTTTCAAACAATGTTGCAGAGTATGAGGCAATAGTTCACGGTTTGTAGTGGGTTAGGAAGATGAAAGTCAACACCTTACAAGTTTTTGATGATAGTGAACTTATAGTTCACCAAGTAAGAGGTTTAAATGTATGTAAAATTTTATTTATTAAATCTTAAAAGTATATAATATGGGACTTACTTGAATATTTTCAATCTTTTAACATTCAGGCAATACTAAGAGGTGAGAATAAACATGAAGATAGGTTGGTTGTCATTGGCAAACAATTTAATATCCTAGCTGATATAAAAAGTGGAAAGATTCAGTCACATATAAAGGTAGTTGTAAGGCATTCTATTCTAGATAATCATGATAATTGGAAAGTGTTCAAAGATGACAATCAAATTGTGAGATTCTTAAAAGAGGAGGCTGAGTTTTCTTCAAAAAACCAATCAAAGTATTTTTAGCAGTATGGTGATCAGATTGTGTAACTAAAAAAAAATAAGTTACCTAAGGTATTGGTTACACTTGATAAAATTTTTATTGGTTATGATAAGTTAAGGAAGGATAATTCATCCTTGTTAACAAAAAAATAACACTATGCCAATATAGAGATTATAGCTGGTAAGAATTTGAATTTGGGTAAGGTATTCACTCCTTCACAAAAGGAAGATTTCATTAAGTTATGCACAAGTTTTTATGATGTATTTTCTTGGAAATATAGTAATCTCAAGGGAGTTGACCCAAGTATAACTCAACACACCATTGAGTTAGAAACTAAAACCAAACTAGGAAGACAAATACAAAGGCCCATTAATCCTAAGTTTGAGCCTTTGATGAGAGCTAATATTCAAAATCTCATAGAGACAACTATTATATTTCCAATAAAGCACTCAACTTGGGTGGAAAATCTTGTTCCAATATGGAAGAATAATGGTGAGATAAGATTGTGTGTTAACTTATATGATTTGAATATGGCTTCACTTAAAGATCACTATCCATTGCCATCAATGGAATAGATTTTACATCTAGTTTCAAGTTTAGAGAGGTTTTCTTTGTTGGATGGATATAGTGGCTACATTCATATTTTTGTTAAGGAAGAGGACTAATTTAAGGTAGTATTCACAACTAAGTGGGGGATATTTTCATACAAAAATATGCCCTTTAGTTTATTTAATGCTAGGGAAACCTTTCAGAGAGTCACGGATATGGAATTCCAATGGCTTCTTAACAAGTTTGTGCTTATTTATTTGGATGATATAATGTTGTTTTCAAAGAGTGCAAGTGATCACATGGTTCATCTCAAGCAAGTTTTCAAAAGTTGTAGGCAATTTAAGGTATCTCTAAATCCCAAAAAGTGTGTCTTCTTAGTTCATGAAGGTAAACTCCTTGGCCATGTGGTTTCAAAGTATGGTTTAAGCATAGATTATGAAAGGATAGAATCCATTCTTATACTCTCCTTTTCTAAGCACAAAAAAGTCTATGCAAAGCTTCTCTGGGAAAATCAACTTCATAAGGAGATATATTTCATATTTTTCCATTTTAGCTAAGCCACTTATAGCCATGCTAAAGAAGAATCAGAGCTTTAGCTAGTCCAAATAAGGAGAAAATAGTTTTGAAGATATTAAGAAAGCCATATCTAGTGCTCATACACTTATAAATCTAGATTTCACAAAATATTTCATTTTGTATGCATATGCTAACATGGACACCATTTCGAACATTCTTATGCAAAAAAATCCTGAAGCTTTGGAGTATCCAATAACCTTATTTAGTCAATGCTTTTAAGAGTATGAAATAAGTTACTCTTTTGTTGAAAAACATGTACTTTTAGTTCTAATGTCTCTTAAAATTTTTATATACTTGTTGTCTAACAATAAAATACACCTAATGGTTTCTCATCCAAGCATTAAGGAGTTATTTTTGAATAAAGATATAAATGAAAATATGTATGGTTAGATAACTAAGGTAATGGAGTATGATGTGTAAATTAAGGTCACAAATCTGATTAGAGGCAAATGACTTTGTGAGCATCTAGCTCAAGACTTGTAAGAGACTAATGAGGTTGTTTTGGTGTCAAATGATGAAGAGGTTGTAGCTAGTCATACCTCACCTTTCAATTGGTTTCATGACTTGGTAAGATATCTCCAAGATGGTATTTATCTCTCTCATCTAAGTTCTTCAAAGAGAAGATACTTTATATTGAAATCAATTCCATTTTTGTTTGTTGATGGTGTTTTGTTTAATAAAGATATCAATATCATGATGCTAAGATGTATAAATCCAAGCCAAACTTTGAGATTGCTTGAATAATTCCAAGATGGACATGGTGGAGGAAATTTTTACACAAGAAATATATCCCTTAAGATCATGAGAGGTGGGTACTATTGGCCTAGTATATTTAGTGATTACCATGCATGGGTAAGGAAGTGTAAATAGTGTGCTATGTTTGTAGAAAAAATGAAACTTGTAGCCTTACCTCTTCAAATAATTATGGTGGATCAGACCTTTATCCAATGGGGATTGGAATTTATTGGTCTCATAAATCCTTATTCAAGTTCAAGACATAAATGGATTATAATTACTACAAATTAATTCACACATTAGACAGAAGAAGTGTCATTGAAAGAAGCAAATGAAATCAATGTTATAGATTTATATGAATATTTGATTAATAAATTTGGAGTTCCTTCAACTATTATTTATGATAATGCAATGGATTTTGTGGGATCTAGGATCAACTAATGGTATATCCAACATGGAATTTATCTTAGCACTTCATCAAACTATTGTCAACAAGGTAATGGCCTTGCTGAATCTACAAATAACAACCTATTGAACATCATAAGAAGGACTATTGAAGATAATCAGAGGTCATGGCATCTCAAGTTGAAGTCATCTCTATGGGTTGATAGGATCACCTAAAAAATATCAATATCCAACTCTCTATATAAGCTGGTATATGGTAAGGGAACAAAGTTACCCATTTCTCTTGAGTTTCTTACTTTAGAAATAATGCATCAACTTGAGTTGTTGGAGAATGGGCCCATGTTAATTAGGTATGTTGAGCTTATGGAGTTGGAAGAGATAATAAATTAGTCCATGCTAGACATGGAAATTCATCAAGCACATGTAAAGAGATATTTTGACAAGGGAGCTTCTTCATAAAGTTTCAAAGAAGGAGATTTGGTCCTCAAGTGGGATGCGTATAGAGATAAATCAAGAAGGCACAAAAAGTTTGATTCCCTTTGGAGTGGCCCATACACAATCTCTAGCTGTAAATCCCATGATACCTTCCAGCTTGTAGAGATGAATGGTGAGGAGCTTCCAATCCTAATCAATGGGGTACATTTAAAACATTGCTATTGAAGAGCTAAGTTCCTTATACATAGTTAGTTTATTTTCCTCCAAGTGTTGTTCAAGCACATTAGTTTAGTTATATTTAGTCCCAAATAAGTGATTTATTTAGTTAGTTTTCCCTACTTTATGTGTTTCCTTTCTTGTTCTAGAGGATGAACTTGTCTTATTTCAAATCAAATGTTGTACTTACAATTAAGGCAAATGTCATGTATATGGCCTAGTTTTCAAGCATAGTAGGCATGCTTCCCTTCAAGTCACTAGAAATGTTGGCCAATTTGTCCACATACCATCTTATACCTAGTTTAAATAGTTGATCAGAGTCTTACAAGTTGATGAATGGATTAGGTGGTTTTGAAGCAAGCTCAAATTTGTAAATGGAAAGGATCCAATAGTAGTGTTCAAGGATAAGCCTATAGACTAAAATCTAAGTGCAAAAATATTTTATTTAGCTAAGTCTTTACTTGTTCATTCTTTAAAAATTTGTGGGGACTAAGTGTTCATATCTCTTGGGGATTTTAATTAGACAAAAAGTCCTAAAAAAAGTTTCTAAAAAGTCTTTTGGCAAAGCAAGTGCCCCAAACTTTTTTTTTGAATGGTCCATTTCAAGAAATCTTGAAGGAATTGGTATTCCAAGAAAAAATTCTAAAGGAATTCCTTCAAGATTAAATTCTAAGGAAATGGGAACTTGTCAAAATCTAATGGTCCAAACTTTTCAAAATCCAATGGTCCATTTTCCAAAGTTGAAGGGACTTTTCAAATATGCTGAAAGAATCAAGCCCATGAGAAAATTGTCCATAGAAATTGAAGAAAATAAAAAATTTGAAGGATATCTTTTTGAAGGGTTTATTTCAGACATTTTGCCCAAAATAAATTTTATGAAGGGCACTTTTCTTGATGAAAAGGTCCATTTCAAAAAAATCCAAAGGGTTCCTTCCCTTCAAAAAAGGCATTTTTAAAAAGATGAAGTGGACCATACATTTTTTTGAAAGGTCATTCCAAAAGTTTTGAGGACCATTTCAACAGTTCCAAAGACCATTTCAAAAGTTTTGAGGACCATTTCAAAATTTTTGAAGGGTATTTTCATAAAGTCCAAAGACATGAATTACTTTAGACAAATTATTTGTAGGAAAGTAATAAGCAAAAAGTCTGAAGAGATGAATTCCTTCAAATAAATTATCCATGGGAAAGTGATAAATAAAAAGTCTAAAGACATGAATTCCTTCAAAATAATTATCCATGGGAAAGTGATTATTTTTTTTTTGAAGACATGAATTCCTTTAGACAAATTGTCTGAAGGAAAAGTCCATAAGCAAAAGCATGAAGAGATAAGCCACAAACAAAAAAGTTGAATGAATTGTTCGTGGGAGAAAATACTGAAACAATTCTTTTGGTAAAGTGGCCAAAGAGAAAATCTCAAAACAAATAAGCCATGGAAAATAGCTTAAAGTAGTACATGTAGAAACAAAGATATTGAGAGAAAAAGGTCAAGGAATTACAAAGACCTAACATGGAGTTTCAACACTGCATATCTGATCTTAACATGGAATTTCATGTATGTTTCAAATTTTGAAGCCCCTTTTCATGCAAGTGGAGGCCATTTGGAGTTGATTGGTCTTGAGTTTGAGTTGAATTTTGTTTAAGTGTCACATCTATTTTGATTTATCTTTTTAATTGAAGGTTTTCAACACTTCCAACTTGTTCAAACTAGAGTTCTTCATCTAAGGATTAGCATAACATCATCTCATGTAGGATGGAGTTACTTGGAGTTGACTAGAAAGGATTATTATGCATTTTCCTTGTTTTCTATGCAAAGGACTTTATTTTGTTTCAAATCAACTTCCAAACATATCAAGTGGAGTTTCTCTTTTAAGATTTGGCATAGCTTTCATGCATGTAGCTGATTATTCCAAGATGGGCCCACTATCATTTTCTAACACCAAAGAGCTCTTTCATGTAAGACATAAGAAAAAAGGATATTATTTGAAGGTTGTGTTATATTTTGATAGATAAATTTGGACTTTTGTGATGTGGGAGTTGATCTCCTCTCCTATTTTCAATGCCAATCTCTTGGCTTTTATAAGCTTTTTACTATATAAGTTGGCTTTTTAGCCATTTTTAAAGAGATCCCTCTCTTGATAAGACCAGACTCTATCAAGATTGAGTTTTGTAACATTTTTATATAAATATAAGGACTATTTTTAGATCATAGGGTGTTGGTATAGTGTATTTATATCAGTGATTTGCATATGTGATATAATGTTCTTCCTTGTCAAGACCTAATTCTTACCTAGTTACTAGTTGATCAAATTATACAAGTCATGTTCTATGTTTGATGCATTTTGGATAAAGTTACAATAGATGTAAGTGGATGGTTAGTGCCTTGAATCAATCCTATTCCATAATTTCCCTTAATCTTTGATCACCAAATAGAATGTTTTCATGAAATACTGATGTATATGTATTAATTGGAGTTGAAGTTTCAGTCTTTTCTTATCTAATCAGTGTTTTAGAAGCTCAAATTGAGTGGATGAACCAAAATATAGGTGTATCACCTTCATTAGATATGATTTTACTTCAATTTTATTTATTACCTTTTCCCTCTTCCCTTTCCCCAGTAGTTTGTAGCATAGAGTAGAGATCCTAATTGATACAACAAAGGGAGCTAGCCCATATAATCTAGAGATTCAATCCACTGATTAGGCCACCCAAAACCTAGGATTGTTTCCATGTTTTAATATATTTTGAAGGCCTAAAACTACCTTCACAAGGGTGATAGTGTGATTAACAATAGGAACCACTAATAATTCTCAATAAACAAAACAATCATAACATACAATGCTACACAATCTCATAAAATGTTACAAAATATGCCAAAATACTACATATAATTGACATATATATGTTTCAACAAACAAATATAAGGGCCCAATATAAAAATACATTAAGAAAGTCACAAATAAGGGACATGTTCAAATATCACGTAGAACATAGGGCCAAGGGCCTCAAAAAATGGGCATGTTTAAATGTTGCACACAACATAGGGTCAAGGGAATAAATTAATGGAAATGTTAAAATGTTTCACATACCAAGAAAATATCTCAAGAGATGTTCAAGAAATTTTCACACAAGGGAAAAAGGCCACACACAATACACAAGAAATGTCTAGCCTATCATATCAAAGTAACATATCCATGTAGCATAATGTAATATATGAGTAAATAATCAAGACACTTATAATATATGTAGTTAAAATTGGAACTTTAGTTCATTTATAAACATAACCTAATGATATGTGACATGTAGAATTAGATTCCCTCAAAATTGTCAAGGCCACTAGGTAAAAAGGCATCTAACATCTAAGAATCCATATGTATGTATGTCCTACATTACACTCATATACCTCATGAAATACATGTGTGTTTAAAAAATTATATGTTATTTAATAATTTTTTGATAAATAACATATGTGAATAAGTAAACTAACAACTCATGTTATGCTTAGGTCCTGATTTTTAAGTTTTGGAGAATATTTTAAATTTTTTGGGATTTATTAACATATTTTTTTTGAGATATTTTATTTATTTTTTGTATTTTTAAAATTAAACTATCCTTTTATCCCCTAAATTAGAGGACCATAGTGCATGATTGTATAATAGAGGGAGATGGTGACTTTTCATGGACAAAAATGCTAAATTTATATGAAGTTGAATCTAAAAGGCAATTGATGTAACATAGCTATAATGATCACTAATCATACTATAATTTTTAGGGTGTCCATCTTGAGAGGGTGTAAAAATTTATGGAGACTAATATAAATTAGGAGGTCTAATTTCTTGTGTTCATTATGGATCATTATGAACTATTCAATGTAATAACTTAGGATTCACTATAGAAGGTTTAGCTTTATTTGAACCTTGAGTAACTCTTTGACATGAAACATGTTGTTTAGGAGTGTGTATCACTTTCTACTATATTGGTTTTATAAAAATGTTGTGTATAGGTGTAATGACTTATTATATGATATGTTATTGAATAATTAAATTATCTTTGTAGTGTTCTCTTGAATGGGTATAATAATTATCTTTCAACTATGATATTGAATAGATCCCACAACCAACTATGGTGGTGGTAGGGTAGGAGGAGAATTTAACACTAACTAAATAAGGTAATTATATATAACTAATTTAAAATTGAATAATTTATTAAAATGTATATATTTGAGACATAAATATACTATGAAAGGTACTATGCATATATTATGTACCTAAGCGCATCTTAATAACACATCAAAGACCTTAGTGCTTGGTAAGACTATAAATGGTATATCCAATGTTACTAAACCAACCTAAAGATGTAGTATTATATTTAAAAGGGTATTAAATTTATTTCCATAATATTATTTGACTATTATTGATGTATATTACACATCTTTCTCTATTTATCCAAGACCAAGTGTTATTATACATGTGTTTTTACTTGAACCATTGCCAATCATACATTTTGAATGGGTTTTCTATTGACATAATCTCAAATAAATATTTCATGGATATATAAATAATTATCATCAATTTCACTATCATAAAAATTGATCACATAACATTATGATAATTTCCCCATAAATATACCAATAATACCATCTATTAGATTCTAATATGTCAAAGGAGGAGGATGTACACTATATGCATGATGAACTTATGAATTTTATATATTATATATAGTACCATGGTTGGGAAATGGATTGATAAATATTTCCAACTTTGAATTGTCATTTTATTATGGTCAAAATAACTTGTTTGTATAATGCCCAAAAGATCTACAATAATCACAATGTGTTACTATTGAAGCCCTTATATTGAGTTTTAGTCATACAAATCTTAAATGGTAGAGGTAGAGAGATGAGATTGTAATTAAGTAATTTTTGTAATAAGACATGAAGATGTTGTGGCAACCTTTTAAATTGTCTCCTTGGTGTAACAATCAATTGAAGATTATTTAATTGTTGTGATACTAAATTTTCTATTAATTTTGATTCATTATTTATTACATTATATTTGAACTTGTAGTTTGGTTTCCTTTTAAAATTAAATTTGAAGTAGATGGATCATTTTGTGAATATTTTATCTTGTTCAAATATATGAGCTTGACTTATCTTTATTTGATTATATGGCATAACTTATAAACATATTTGAATTTGTATAACATAATAGACTTATGGAGTGGAGATAACAAGATTTATGTGAAGATATCTTGTAATTACATGTTTTAAACATAATTTTTCATCTTATTTAGAATGGTTTTTTACCAAATAACATATTAACTGATTGGATCATTTGACTCTTTATTGAGTTTAACAATTTGTACATAATATAGCTTTTCACCAATTCTAATATAAAAGTTTATTGTAAACTAATATTCCAAAGGGTTGAATGCTCTATTTAATTTAAGTGGAAGATCATAACCATTGTAAGGCATAGTATTTAAGTCTTATTATAAATATTTTGTTTAGTGATTTGTCATTATAATCATAATCCAAACATGATGCATGGAGTAATCAAAGATTTTGCTCAGGATCACCTTTACCTTCAAATAATTTTAGCTTAGGAGCTACAAAATATGTTGGTAATAAGTAAAAGGATATATTAGGTGACAATTAATTGTGAATAAAAGTATGTGAGTAAATTGAATGACTATCTCTAGGATAATTTTCTCCAATTTTAATACCTAAACATACACAGCTATAATAGTTTTCTCAAGAGTGTATCCATTAGGCAAGGTTGGTGATGGATGATGCATAGTAATAAAAGGAGGTAAGTATGATGTTTATTTAGAATTATGTTATGAATATATTGGAAACCATGTGAATCAACCATACTTAGATATCATTGCATATATGTAACTAGATTTATTTTCTTTGAGAAATTTGATGACTTATTTAGTTATGTTATATTTCATTATTAATACTTTTGTACATATGGTGAAATACTATGTTGCTTTATACATGAATTTGTGTTCCTTAGTGGAGTTGGAATTGAGGAAACTAATGAAAACAAATCCCCATTGGGTGAATGGTATAATTTCAATTACTAGCTTTAAATGAATAACTACATGTTTTTCCATTTTTAAAAATAATTCACATTTATGGCAAGTTCTAACATGATTATAAGCATATTTGAAATTTTTGGGACAATAATGTCACAAACCCCATAAACCAAATAATTATTTTTTTGGATTTATGGTGTTATGAATTTTAAATTCCACCAATAAACTCCTTGTGCTAAAGGAATTACTAATAGTTGCACATACTTGATCTCAGTTTTTCTATCTCAACAGTGTGGTATTCAAGAAGAATCAGGTAAACCCACCATGGATAGTAGTTAGTATCTAATTACTTGAATAAGAGAATAAATCTTAGCATACATCCATAGATAAATAATAGTAGTGCATGCACTCTATATGTACCTAGATTTGCTTTCTCATAATAATTCTATTAAAACTCATTCATTTAACTCATAACAATATCCCTACCCAATTAGTTAATATACTAATTCCTACAAAAAATTCCCTAAATTACATGAACCTTAACATACCCTTATAACCAATTAATTACCCCATTAACCCACTAACTATCCTACCTACCTACTAATCTACCCATTAGCCCACTTGACAATTTAAAATTCTTATTTATTCACTTACCACCTAACTACCCTACCACCCTAGCCTTTCATACACCCTTATGAATCCTAAACCTCATTAACTCCCATATAATCCTCCATTATCCATAAACTAATAAATAAACCTCTAGAACTAAGGAATCTTCTCCAATGGTCTATATGTCTCTAACTAGAGACATCTAAAATAATTTAAAATTCCCTAGATTATCTTCCACCATCCTATATAAGCCATGCATGGGATATGGAAAAACTAACTTAGAAAGAAATAAGCTATATTATAATCTCATAATCAACCATTATCAATCATCATCATACTCTTTTCAAGCTATTCAACCACCCAAGGAAGCCATTGGAGTCACTATAAAACTCAATTCAAGAAATCCACATCCAACCACTTTTGCATTAAAATAAGCTTGGAGACCTTGGAGAGGAGTTATAAGGGACAAAGTTATGGTAAGAATTTCATTTTAATTGTCTAATTATTACTTTATCCCCTCCTTTGATTTTATTTTTGTTCTTGGTTTTTATTACTAAATATAGAAATTTTACAAAAAAATCAAAATATGATCACACATTGGAGACCATGGTGGGACATGCCCCTTTAATATAATCCATTTTGAGTTTTACAAGTGATTTGGTGACTTGCAGGCTTGACTAGACATAAAAAAAGCTCTAAAATTGGTTAAAACTTCATGTATAAGCAATCAATGATATTGATCTACAAATAGTGATATTATAGTTGTAGTTTTGTATATAATTAAGTGATACTGCCTTAACCATTACCTTAACCATTAATAGTTTGTATTTTGGCAAGTTTCTTGAATTTTGTCAATATCTCTAATTCACAAATTGTGATATTGTGCTAAAATATATGGTTTTGTCCTTTTAGTCACAATTTTGTAGGTTTTTATTTTAAAATAAACATAAGTAGTTTTTTTTTGTCAATTTTTAGCTTTTTTAGCTAGTTTTCAACTATTTTTATCTAGGAGTAGGATTTTTTTCTTTATGTGTAGGAAAGTAGGATTGGTTAGTGCTAAATCAGTTGGGTACCAAGATGCAAAATCACAACTTTGAAAGTCATGATTTTTTATAAAAGGTAGCGATATTATCCTCAAAAATCATGATTTTGTTTTGTCTTTTAAATTTTTTAGATTAAATTACTAATTCCATGACTATTTTATTTTACCTATCTATTTATCCTTTGTTTTGTAGGAAAAAAGGAGAGTCATTTATCTAACAAAACCCTTTTACATAAAATTATAATTTTGTTTAACTAATCTAAGCCATTAGAGTATTTTTATAACAAGTTTTTTGAGTGGTTTTTGTGTTTTTGCCAAGATAACATGAATAAATCAAGTACCATCTGAAGAGAAACCAAAATTTCTATCATTGACCATTATATCACTTTCGATAATACCATTATTTGCAAATTAGTAGTTTTGTGTTAAAATAGGAAATATTGTCTTTTAATAAGTGATTTTTATATAAGGTGTTAAATATCTATATTTATAAGTTATGTTATTATTTTCAATACTAATAAAAGTCCAAATATCATTATTATAGATAAATATCATTCTATTTTATAGATTTGTCAATCTTGCACTAGTTTATAAAAAGGTAAAAAATCTTATATTTGTTTCTTTTCACAACTTTTTTATATAAATAGTTGTAAATATGATTTAAGTTCATTTGTAAATAACCTTTATACATCCATATTATAGTATAAGGTTCATAAAAATAAATTATTTTATACTTATACAATATCTCTACTTACAAATTTGTATTTTATAATAAAAGTCACAATTTTGCCTAACTTTTTGTAGTTTTGAAAGGTCCATATAATTAACTACTATGGTTATCTACTAATACACAATACCACAACTTGAGAGTAGTTATTTTGTATAAATTCAAGTTATTTTAGTATTTTTAAGTGATATTTATTTACATAGACTATGTTTTTGCAATTCTGCAAGAAATAGGCGATTTTTCTTGATTTCAAACTACTAACCCATTTCTTGTAGGACCTTTTAAGGAAAAGGCGCTATATCTAATTTTCTAACTTATATGATTGCATGAGGAGTGAATAAATTAAATATTTTAATATTTTTATTGTATCTATCTTATGTGTATAACTTGTTTGTTTACTTTTCAATTCCCTCACTAGGTAATTAATCAGGTAAATCAATCTTATTTTCCTGGGTGTTAGCCCATTGTGTCTAAGATAACACATGACATGGAATTAATCCCCATGCATGAGATTAGTCTTTAAGGGTTTGTTTCAAAAATTTAATCACAATGCATTCAACCAAGCTCCATATTTCAATACAGTATAAATATTAGGGATAGTTATCATTAGGCTAAATGGTTGACTTCATATAAGTCATCCATGAAGGGGAAGAGTTAAATATTTAAACTAGGCATCAGATATCACCCTATATGGATTTGGGCCCCATGTACCTTCATGTATATTTAGGACTCATTTAGACCCCATTATGTAAACATAACATAAGAACTATTAGTCATAATAGACATTATGCTTTTAGAGTCAAGATCAGATCCCAAGTGACCATCAAGTGCATAGGGTTTGAGAGGGTTTGGTTGATTAAGTAATGGGTCAATGGAATATAGCCTCACCAATGAATCTATTATATGGTGCATACATTGGGTTACACACTCATTTAATTGATTAAATTAGGGATTGATACTAAGCATGTTATTTCTATGTTGTGATAAAGCTCATGTTATTTATGAATTGAGTTAGCCTATCCCATTTTTGTTATAAAACAATTAGAGACCCTTAGGACAAATCCCATATTAGAATGAAACAAATAACCTATTTAATATCACCATTCACACATTTATATATAAACATTTGTTTTGAAATCAAAATTTAGTGGTTACCCATCATTTTCATTCCTAAGCATCACTTATATCCTTGACTAGACATTCTCAAAGTTTATAACCTTATTTGGTTTTAGTCTAGCACTCATCATCATACTATCTCTTCACATCAATCAAAAATCTAATCATCACCTTTATAGTGTGACGGATATTTAGTCACCTTATCCTTTTTGTCTCTTTTCTAGATTGAATCCTTATAAGGTGTTTTTTTTTATAGTATCTGGTCATCCTATTCTTCACCCCCTCTAAAATCATAATCCAAGTCATATATAAATCATTAATATTGAACACTCTTATCTTTGGTTTTAAGAAAAAATTAGTATTGAAAGTCACCTTCTCTCCCATCATTAGATGTTAAAAACACACCTAATCACTTTTATTGCATCATCCTTATCATTTATCATGCTTATCCTAACCCATGCCCAAATTATTAAAATGGGACAAGGATCCAACTAGGAAAATGACTTATTTGGGAACCTAGCTCATAAAAAATAGGATAATGATAACATGAATACCCCTCAAGAGGAAGACTAATTCAAAAATGACTTCTTCCATAATGATGAGGTTAGGGCCCAATTGTTTAATATATCTATGAAAATTGTGACCAAATCTTATCCTATTTCATTGGAATGGGGGGAACATTACCCATAAATTTGACCCAAACCTCTTTCAACATAAAATACATCAATATAAAAGGACCAACACTCTACATCATCAATCTAATTCCAAATAAGAGCATGAATAGGATAATATTATGGATCACAAATAAGATATTAAAGAACAAGACCAACAAGAATGCATCCAAAATAATCACATTGAGGCTAATAGGATAAGAAACATCATAGAGGATTGGTTATACTATTTAGTCTAATATATTAACTCCCTTGCCTCATAATTTTAGGCATAAAATCAAAGGCCTTCTTCCCTAGGGAAACATGCCAAAAACACCAACCCCAATCATTCTAGACCTTGCACTAGTCACAATCAAACCTCCATTCCTCTCATGGATCCATCCTTTGCTCAAGAGTGGATGATAATTAAGGAGAATATTTAGTAGATAAATCCTCGTATATAAGTAATGAGATAAAATTATGAATATTTTTCATCTCTCCTTTTGACATGAGCATAAGTACCTTTCCCATCACAGTTGAGGTTCCAAAATCTAAAAAATATATAAGGAAAGGAGATCCCTGAGATCATGTACAAGAATTATATGTATCATGCCATGAGGTTTCTTATGATGATGCTTATCCCCTCAATATTTTACATAAAAGTCTCATAGGGCCTACATTGGAATGGTTTATGCATTTTCTAGAAGGGTTCATATATAGCTTTGGGGAGTTGACTAGAAAATTCATAAGATACTTTTATTTAAATATTAAACATTATACATCCATCATATATTTTTAAAACACTAAAAAATAAATTGGGAAAGCCTAGATTCATTTCAAAAAATGTGGATAAGTCTTGCAAGATGATTCCATTATACAATTTTAAAAAAGGAATTAGCCAAAATATTTATTCATAACCTCAATACTGAATTGAAAAATCAATTAAATCTATAATGTGTAAAATATTTTTATTAGATCATAGTGAAAGGGATCCAACTGAAAAGACCCTCATTGAGAAAGGTATAATTAAATTATATACCTGAAGTGAACAAAGTCATAATGAAGATAAAAAAAAATTTAGTAAGCCAAAAATATTTAATAAAAACAAAATTGTTATGTGGGATGTAATCACAAATTCTAAACAACATGTTCAAACAATGCATAAAATGTCCCCTACTAATCAATAGAATGTCTCCACCATAAGAGTAACATGGGTAAAGTCTAAACCCCAAACTATAAAAGGGCCTATCACTAGTCTTGGGATACCTTCCAAAGTGGTCCTACAATAGTTAATAATTACAAATATGATCACTCTCCCCAAAAATTGACCTTTGGATGAAATTAAACCTTAACTAGATGGTATCATAAGGATGAATTATATCAACATCATAGAATTAAGTGACATGACACTAAAAAATGTATGAATTTTAATAATTATATCCAAGATATAATTAAAAGGGGGATATTGAAGTAAAAGGGGAGAGCCCGACCAACCAATCTAAGAATTAACAACTTGGAATCTATCAGGACCCATTGCCTAAACATGATCATAGGCAAATAAAACCACCCAAAGACTAGGGTCAAAACTCCACATCCAATCAAACTAATTAGCATGCCATCCCATATCATTATGTCAAAACCATCAAAATCTCTGGCCTCAAGAGCCCATACTACCACCATCCATTATTCTTAAGATTAACTAGGGCACATCTAGCTATGTAGTAACCACATAGTGTAAAAAAATTGTAGTTCTTGGAGCATCACCAAAAATCCCATCTAATTTTACATCCAAAAATTCTCTACATCTTCTAACAAGCCATATAACATAATCCAATAGCTCAAGAAAACTCTATCCTAAATCTCCCCTATATATCTTCTTAAAATGTCATCAATGCATCAGGAGATTCTTAATCAAGTCTTAAATGGCCTCAAATTCCCTTAAGATATTGACATAACCCAATCCCAAGCATTGGTGTATAATTTATCTCCCTCACAACAAATAAATTTTAGTGCCCAATACATGCCTTTTATTGGCCCTCATCATAAGTATCCACTATTCATATAAATTTCCATCTCGAACCAAAAAATCCTTCGGGTACTCATAGATAGAGGGTATTCTTAAAATTTGGAATTTTTGAATAATTTGGGGTATTCTGAGGCTTCATTAGGACCTACGATCATAATCATCAAGGCATAAAATGATAATTAAAGGACATCTATAGGAATCATTTATCTTTCTATCTCTATGGGGCCTGTTATCCATCAAAATTTAATTTATGTCATGGATGTTGATCTTCCATATAATCTACTTCTGGGCCATCCATGGATCCATGAAATGTGAGAATTTCTTTTCACCATTTATCAATTTTTAAAATTTTCTCATTTAGGCATGGAAGTTACCATACCCAAGGAGATAAAACATTTTTGTAGTTATCATATGGATCAATCCCATTTTGCTTACTATTGCCCTATCACGCATAGTTCCACTCTTACTCTAATAGATATAAATTATGTCCACCTAGATGATTTTATACCTAATTCAGATACATCCCCAGATGTTACTCATCTCAATATCACTTCCACAAGTTGTGGGGATAATAAATACTAGACTTTTTATGTAGGAGACTTACCACACTACCCATGTATCTATGGGTCCCCAGCTAAGATGAATGATAATCCCATCATTCATCAATTAAAATCTATATCCTTTACTAGTTCAAGTCTAATATAATAAGATTACTTTGGTATACCCAATGATTCATGGCTTATTCCAGACAATGGGGCCCTAGAACTCCATAAAAAAGTATCCCCAACTCTAGAAGATGTTGTAAAATATGAATTATTAGGGAAAAATACTAGGGAGAAATGAACAAGGTAGGATTGAAACTATATGGGTTTAAAAACACATAAAACATATTGGTCTAGGGTACAAATATTTCGACGTAATCCTAAATAATATCATTGTAGACAGTTATTTAGTTCATGAGGAGTCTTAATCTAAAGAATAAATCAAAATAGGTTCCATTTATAGTCTTTATGAAGATATTTCTACCACCAATCTCTTCCATGACACAACCATTTCCACCATTAACATCTCCCTCTATTACCCTATATTGATAGATTGGGATAAAACACATGAGCCTTCTTTTGACATGTTTTAGAATGATGAGGCCATTAAAAAATATTTGGGAGAATAAGACTTCATGCCATTAGGAGATCACAATAAGGGGTTGTCTATTAATCTCAACAAGTTAGACTATTTCAAAGAATTAAAAACATCCCTTAATCAAATTCAATAAGAGGAGTATGAAGAATAAGATCCCTCTCCAAGTTCAAAGGACTTTCAACTCACTCTTGATGAATCAAAATTCTATTTATAATTAGATATACATCTCCCCAATTAATAAGCTTCAAAAATCAAGGAGTTACCATCACCCCCAATGTATATTTAGGACCATTCACTCTCCCTCATTGAGAAAGTTATTTAATTAAATTTAATAATATAAGAGAGTCATAAAATATTCAAATTGGGGGCAATTATTACACTAGAGGATCTGCAAATTCTTATTAAATTGCTCAAAGAGTATATAGATATATTTGCATGGTGTTATTAGGACATGTTAAGACTTTATCCATCCTTGGTAGTGCATCATTTATTATTCTATCCTAATGTAAAACCAATCAAGAAAAAACTTTAAAAGATTCACCCCAAGGTGGCTCTACTTATTAAAGAATAATTACAAAATTTCTTGGAAGCCAAATTTATTCATCCCATTGATTATTCTAACTGGATATCTAATATTATTCTTATGGCAAAGCCATAAGGTAAACAAAATTTGTACTGACTTATAGGATGTCAATAAATCATGTCCTAAAGATGACTTTCCCTTACCAAATATAGAAATGATCATGAACTCCACTTTAGGCTATGAGATGTAATCCATCATGAATGGGTTTTTAGGATATAATCAAATAAAAACTCCTCTTGAGGATTAACAAAAGACAACATTTATCACTCCATGGGGAAATTTTTGTTATGAAGTGATGCCTTTTGGTCTCAAAAACATAGTTTATACCTATCAAATGACAATGATCATCATCTTTCAAGACATGATGCATGACATTGCCAAAGATTATGTAAATGATATTATAGGAAAGTCAAAACTCTAATCAAGACATCATGTGGTCTTAAGAATAATCTTTGAGTGGCTTAGACAATATAAAGTCATATTGAACCCCAAAAAATGTGTGTTTGGAGTCACCTCAATAAAATTATGATGGTTCATATTTTCGAGGAGGGACATTGAGGTTAACCTAGTAAAAGTCAAATATATTGTGGAAATGCCTCCTTTGAGAAATCTAAAGCAGCTCAGAATCCTTTAAGGCAAGTTATAGGACATTCATCAATTTGTTTCACAATTAGGAAAACAAATTCACCCCTTCACCATGTTTTGAAGAAGGGGACTCATTTACATTGGAAATTTAAGTGTTAATAAGATTTTCACAATCTCAAAAAATATCTAGTAAATCTTATGGTCTTATCACCATCAGTCATGAGAAGGCCTTTGAATTTATATATATCTACAATACCTTGTGTAATAGGGACCCTTCTACCTCAACAAAATGATGAAGGAAAAGAGTAATAAATCTATTATCTTAGTAAGACATCAATTTCATATGAGATTAATTATACTCCTATAAGAAAAGTTTACTTGTCCATTGTTTTTGAATCCTAGAAACTCTAACATTATATGCTCAATAGCCAAGCTCAACTCATAGTCAAAGTTGATCCCCTTAAGTATATTCTATCAAAATATTCTCTAACTATTAGGATGGTGAAATGGATAATGTTTTAAAGTTAAATTTATATCAAATATGTAAATCAAAAGGCCATTAAAGGATAAGAAATCATGGATCAACTTGTGGAATCACCCCTTGTAGATATCAAGCCTCTTATCATAGCTTTCCCAAACGATTCCATATTGACCACTGTAGAATATAATAGCTAAAAATTATATTTCAATGGTTTTTTCACCACACATGGGTTAGGATCATGTATCCTTATGGTAAGTATTGATTTTCAACTACCCCTATTCTTAGAATGGGGGTCCTCCTATCTTAAGTTTTCAAAAATCCCTAATATTTCAATTTTAATAAGTCATTTGTTTTCATAAAAAATCTAATTTAATACTTCCTAAAAATTATTGGTTCAATATTCATCTTGAAATATAGATTAGTATTTTGAAATATTTGGATTATTGTAAGTTTCTTTGAGTTTTCTCTGAGTTTCAATAAATTATTAACCATGAATTGATTCAAATGTGAAGACAAGTTCCACTAAGAATATTCAATCTAAATTGGCATGAACACATTCAATATTCTAATAAATTTCATCTAAATATACCTTGCACTTTTTTTAAAACATTTATTTACAAGTTCTACTTTAAAATTCTTTTATTTCACTTGTGACAGGCACTTGATTGTCTCTAAAGTCTAACTTAGCTTATCACATGACTTCACAAGATGTCAACTTAGACATAGTGGTTTGTGATGCCTTAGGAAACCTCAAATTATAGATGGGATTATAAAAGAAACACTTATACGGTGATGAAACTTATCATTCCCATAATGATTCTATCCAATGATCCAAAGGACTCTCCCAATATCCTACCAAAGTAAAACATGTCCCTCCTAGACTTGCATGGTAATGACACTTGTTATGCCTATGCTACTTCTATATAAAGAGCCACTTGATGACCTTTGAGAGATTTTCAAAGCATCGCACGTCCCCAATAGACCTATGAGATGATATCATGTGCTTCCTTCAAATTGACATGTGGAATATCCTAAGCCATTAGATCCAAGACTCATGAGAGCTTTCTAAGATCAACATGTGGAATCTCCTAAATAATATGATCTAAAACATATGATATCCTATGATGATGATGTATCCCCACTAGACCCATAAGATAATTACAAGTTTCATGCCCATGGAGCCTCATCTAGAGATCAGTTAGATTAACTCTAAGAGTAACACATGGCTCCCTTTGAGCCACTTGTTTAACACATAATTGCCAATAATGGCTGAGACCAATTAAGAATTGTTACCTATCCAAGTAAAGTCAAGATTGCTCATAAGAGAGACACCTATCCAATCAAAGCCAAAATTTATCAAGAGAGAGCAACCTATCCAAGAAAATTCACAATTTATCATGAGAAAGTCACCTATCCAATCAAGGTCCTAATTACTTATGAGAGTGACATGTGGCACACCCTCAACTAACCAAATTAGAGGGCCCACCATAGAGCTCACCATGAATCGAAAGATGACACATAGAAAGGAACATATGAGTCATCACATAAATCCACATCTTAGGGAGCTCAAGAGTAATTAGAGAACACCACGTGTCTAGATTTGAGCCAATTGAGCAACCAAGTCACTTTTAGGCCTTGTAAGTGCCTAGTTGGAGCCAATATGTCATGCCCCATGTCATGGGGTGGAAATTTTTAGATTTATATCTAAAATTGATATAAAATAAAAGAAAAATCAATGATAAGGGTTGAATATAAAGGTGAAAATATCACCATTAATGTTACATACCCCAAAATTTCTAGCTATAAATTGTAGAAGACCAAGGTAATTGGGAAGTCTTTGAGACCAATACTCATAGACCATAATAGGCTGATCAAAGATATATTATACCTATTCAGCTGATCAAAGATATATTATACCTATTCAAAGCATTTATCATGGGATTTACTTAGATTGATAAAGATTATAAATCTTTCATAGAGGTGTGGACCTAAGAGGAGAACGAAAAGAAACTAGGATGGCAACAATAATAGTAGGCTAGCCAATAGTCACTCCTAGGCCCATAAGGATATTCAGTTATATCTTGTAATTTTAGAAATTAGGATATTTGTTTTAAATGCAAACATTATAGCCACCTATCTATATTTGGTTGAAATTTTTGAGCCCATTCAAAAAAATTTACTAGGAATTTGATCCTATAAATAGGGGTTCACCCCTCATTTGTAATCAGAAAACATTTGTTGCAAAATTCAATACAAAGAGCCAAAGAATTTGAGAGTCTATCTATAGTGTTCTTTAGTGTGGTTTTATGACTTATGAA
Organism: Torreya grandis; assembly: GCA_037957365.1. Taxonomy (NCBI): domain Eukaryota; kingdom Viridiplantae; phylum Streptophyta; class Pinopsida; order Cupressales; family Taxaceae; genus Torreya; species Torreya grandis. The sequence goes on from JARHVA010007789.1 coordinate 575,152, forward strand.
TTCTCATCATTTAAATGTATATTTTTTTCCTTTATAAAATCTAATTTGGTGATTACATCTCATGTACACATCTGTTAGCTTGAGCTTAATGCTAGGCTGACTACTTTAGTAGTATACTTGCTCTATTTTCTCTCATTGGCAACTAAATGTGTTATGCAATTTACTACAAGTGAGTTATCTATATACAATGTATGCCATTAAACATATTAATTCTCTTTCCTCATAAGCTTTAACTACATTTATTCATCTTTGACCATTATGCTAAGGATAGTATATGTTAGTTCCATGTGATTTGATTTACAAGTTAGCAAAATCATTATTTTCTTTCATCTTAAGCACAACTTCATTTTTTTTGTACCCTACTCTCTCTTGGATATACCCATGAATCACCTTAGCTTAGATCACGTTGTATATATGCATTTTTTTTTGCATTTTTGGAATTAATTAGCAAACATTAAAATAATTAACAAATATTGGTAGGAAATTATGTCTCTACACATATATCTGTTATCCCTATAACAAGGTCTACTTACAGAATTCAATGTGGTGATTAGATCTTTGCCATTTGTGTTATTCTAATCAATATTTGTACATAAATATCAAGCCCCAAGTAATTATAGGACTTGAAACTTAGCTTTCACTTTCCTCTTTCTTCCCTAATGACATAGGCACCACTAAAAGTGCATCAATAGGGAGGGAAATTTTTGGCACTAGAAGGAGAGCCCCATACAACTATTTTCATACATGTTTTTTGAATTTTGATGTGATTCATTATATAATTATTTAATTACTTAAAAGTATATAAATATTATTGAATAATACTAAGGATTTACATTCTTTACATAAATATTTACATTCTATGAAAGATTTCATCAGAATTAATTTTAATTTATGCAAATTTGGTAAAATAATCTAGATATTTTCTTAAATTCATGTAAAGATACGTGAAATACCTTGTTCTTTACATATGTTAGAGGTTATTTTGATCATATTTGTATAAATCAACTAAAAAATTTAGATGTTTGTGTAAAGGTCATTCTTTAAGATGTTGCTTATATTAGATTTGGATGTTTAAGATCTTAATTTCTTAATTTCATTTGGATTTAAGTAAATCTTTGCATTAATTTTTAGTGGGACCAGCTAAAATTCTTAGATAATTGAAAATGACATAGGAGTCCTCTAAAATATTTATTTGAAATTGATATTTGTAGGTTTTAAGTGTAGAGCTAACAAGTATTTGCACAAGTTTTAAGAATTCTAAAGTTTCTAAGCTTAGATCTTCAAAGATCAAGGTAAAGATAATTGATCTAGTATTTTTTTATGTTGAGTAGTTTGATATTTGTGACATTTATAAATTGTGGAGGATATATTTATAGTTATTTTTCTTTTAAGCACCTATTTCACATCTTGGAGTTGCCTAAGATTCAAATCAGGTCTTGATTTAAGCCTAGAATCCTTTTAGCATATTTATAAACACATAGGAAAGTGAGAGTAGACAAAGGTAGATGTAGAAATTCTAGGACTCAACCTAATTCTCCATCAAACTAGAATTTGTATCCTCTTGTGCCATCCATGACATGGTTGGCTACTTCACCCATCATTGTCCCTAGAGTTGTGCATAATTTGACTATAAATCTAGAGAAGTATCTATCTCTCTTTACCACCATTGATAGGGTGATGGATGAGGAGCATATCAAGTCTTTCAAAGCATCATTGAGGTTTTTTAACATCATTCATGAGGATGTGGATTTTCACCTCTTTCTTTTCATTTTTTACGATGTTGCATGTGATTGGTTCTTTAACTTACTCAAAAGTTTCATCATGGGACAAAATCAATTTGATGACACCTTTATTGCCTAGTTTGGTAGGTGAGTTATCCTGAGAATCATGTACCAATAGTTTACCACCTATAAAGGACCCAAAGGAGCTAGTAAGGACATTTAATGCTAGATTCTAAAAGATGTCCACCCTGACATCCCCACCATATTAGCCTATAGATGAGCTAACCTTAGAAATATACAAGAATGCTTTGAAACCTATGATAGTGATTTTTCTGAGGAGATCCATGGGTATTGACACATTACTTTTAGACTATGTTAAGGCCATACATATCAATGAGAAGATGCACCTATAAGGATACATCACCTTTGCTATTCTCAACTTTGATCGAACCATGCCTACTCTAAACATCATCCCTAACGTGAATCAAAACTAGCCTAATTTGAACCAATTACCAATACTTAACCAATTTCCTCTGAGTCATGTTATACCTAACTAGTAGCTTGGATTATTCAACCAAAAAAGTGATGAGGAACACCCCTAGAATAATCAAGCCATAGTGCCTATAAACAACATCAATGTCCAAGATAACACTCAGAAAAAGATCCCAAAACCTCCAAAGGGAGAATTAGGCTTAATCTAAAGAACTATCCAAAATCTTACTAATGATTTATTGGATCTTAAGAAACAGATAGGAAAATCTAATGAGAGATCCAATATAAACTATAATTTATAAATATATAATAGAGATTTCAACATGTCTAACAATAATAATGAGTCTCCTTTAATTAAATTTCCTAAAATAAACATTTGTGAGATGGAATTTATTAATTGATGTCAAGTGCACAATACTAATAGACATGACGAACTAGACCATGTTGAGTTTTACCATGCATTTTAACCCTTATAGATCCAAATGGAGATATTATACATGACTCCCAATGATCAAAGCAATGCTAAAGGCTTTGATAGCTCTAGTGATGACCCTAGAGCACCTAAATCTATTTTCATGGTTAAGACTTATGACTTTCCCATCCAATATGAGAATGAACTCAAGGACAATGTCAAGAGGTACATGATTTCCAAAAATTCTAGTGAAGAAAATACACCTTGAGAAGTAAAGGTCAGAACCCACCTTTGAAAAATTTCATTCCACCCAATAAGCCAGACACAGCTCCTAATAATAGGACAAATAACAACCCTCCACACCCCAAAGGTAAGGAGAGTTGACCAATAACTGAAACCCCCTCCACAACACCAAAATTTGGATACAATATAGTGGAAGACATGAAGAAAATCAAGGTGAATATAAAATTTCACAAGCTCACATAGATCACAAAACAACATTATTTTCTATTGAAATCCTTAAATGAAAAGCCTAACTCCAACAAGCTCAAAAATATCATACAAATGTAGTGATGTATAAGAGAAAGCATGATGTTCCACCTTTCCTATTAACTATTAGAATTTTTTATAAGAATCTCCATAATTTCTTACCTGATTCTGGTGCCTCAACTAATATTATGCCTCTAGGAGTTTATGAAAATTTGGGGTTGAACCGAGTCAAATATGAAAATTTGGTAGTGTATTTAGACAAGTCACATGTAAATGTGATAGGTGAATTGTTGAATATTCACATGCAACTAGATAAATATCCTTTAATACAATAGTTCATCAATATTTAGGTTATTTACATACTTGAATATTAAGGGTTATTACTTATCCATGACTATACTAAATTATTGAATGGATAAGTGTCCCAGGATTATTATCACATGTGGCTACCTTGGTGAGGGATCCCCAATTATATCAAAATCAATCAAGAACCCAAGATTAAATATAAGATTACAAAATAAAATGCCAATAATGAGAATTTAAACTACTAGTAAGAAGGTAAACTTATAAAATGCCAATAATGAGAATTTAAACTAGTAGTAAGAAGGTAAACTTATAAAATGCCAATAATTATTGGTGTATGAGCTAAAAAAGAATCAAGCATTGGAATTATCTTACGAAATCCTAAAGGAAAAGAGTATCTTACTTCTTATAGATTAAAGTTCTATTACACTAATAATTTAGTAGAATATGAAACCCTTATTTTAGGAATTTAATTTACAATTAAGCATAAGGTTAAAGAACTATTAGTTTATGATGAATATGAACTAGTGGTTAATCAAATTATAATAATATATTAGTGCAAGATCTCTTTTATAAGAAAGTATAAATTTAAAACATGGGATTTAATTGATTACTTTGATTCATTTAATATTATTTCCTTGCCTAGGGAACATAACTAATTGATATATGCTTTGACTTCAACAATAACTAACTTTGTGCCACCAGTAACCATGAACATGTAAGAATTCACTATGGAGATCATCTCATGTCCTTCCATGACAAATAACATCAATTTATTCCAAGGCTTTAGTGAGGACCAGTAGATAATTGACTTCTTATGTAATACTATTATATTTTAGTCTCATATCATGGATAAGCAAGATGAGAATTCTAGGGAAGGTGAAAAAGACAATAAATATGGAGTTATCCAAATTAACAAAAACCAAATCGCTAAAGGCATAATCCCCTTAGAGATAATGTTTGAACTAGAAAATTGAGGAACTAAAGATAAAAAATGAAAGTAAGTGGGAAGGACTACAAGCAAATTAACTTGGGAGATTTTAGAAATGAACAAAATGTCAACATTGGTCTTGCTTTCACCAATGAAGAATTGAATAAGGAAGTTACCTTCATGACCAAGTTCAATGACATTATTTCATGGTCATATGATGAACTCAATATATTTGACACTAGTGTGATTATTCACACTATCCCATTAAATGAAACCTACAAGCCTTTTAGGCAGAGATAAAGACCAGTAAATTTAGTGTTGGAATCACTTATTTAAAAAGAAGTAAAGAATTTACTTGATGTAAGGATAATTTTACCTATAAGGCACTCAACATGGGTAGACAATATTATACCAATTTACAAACAAATGAAAAGATCAGACTTTGTGTTGATTTCTAGAACTTGAATAGATTTTTTAAGAAAGATAATTATTCTTTGCCATCTTTAGATGAAGTCATATAGTTGGTAAGTGGCTCTCAAATAATGTCATTCCTAGATAGATTTTTAGGTTACAACCAAGTCTTAGTGAATAAAGATGATATAATGAAGACTAAATTCATAACTATGTGGCGATTTTTTTCTTACAAATGAATGCCATTTATGATTATCAATGTAAAAGCAACTTTTTAGTGATAAATGGACTATGCTTTCCATAGATTAATTGGTAAGTGCATTATCATTTACATGCATGATCTAACTATGTTTTCTAAGAATAGGTGAGATTATATGATTCATTTATAACAAGTGATGGAAAGGTGTAGAAGGTATGGCATCTCTTTAAACCCTAATAAAAAAATCTTTTGTGTGACTAAAGGTAAGTTTCTAAGACACGTGATCACTAAAGAAGGTATGACCATAGATCCTGATAGGATCAATGCAATTTCAAAGGTAGAAATTTCAAATAGAAAAGGGGAGATAAAGTCTTTCTTTGGTAAAATAAACTTTGTAATAAAGTTTATTTCTAGTTTTTTAGAAATAGTGAGGCCACTCAACACCATACTAAATAAGGATGCAAAGATAGAATGGACTGTAGAAGTGAAAAAGGCCTTCCAAGACATCAAAGTTGTTATTGTTCAAAAAACTATCTTAATAGGTCATAATTTCAATAAATATTTATGTATATACTCTTTTGATTCTAATCATAATATTTTTACTATCTTAACACATAAGAAAGATGAAAAAGAGCACTTCATATCTTTTCTAAGTAGCAACATGAAAAAATACAGAGCTAATTTATCCTATCCTAGAAAATCAAGCTTACACACTTATAAAATCTATAAATAAATTCAAACACTACATCTTATGAAAAAAGACCTGTTCGATAGTGTTTAATCTAGTTGACAAAATGATGCTAGGATATAATGAACTCAGGGACATAAGAGGGAAGTGGTTGCCTAAACTTTAGGAATATTACTGAGAAATAAAATTTTCTAAGTTAGTGAGGGGGTAAGGTCTTATCCAACTCATTTCAAACATTGATCCTCATGTTGATATTTTGTGGGTAGAGGCAAATCAAGTACCTAGTGGAGACTAGTATAAGGACATCATTCATTACTTATTACCTGGAGCATGCCCTTCACACCTAAAAAGAGAATAAAATATAGCCCTCAAGTTGAGATCGTCCCACTTCATGATCAAAAGAGGAGTCATTTACATAAAGAACTATGAAGGAATCTACTTAAGGTGTGTTTCCAGAGATGAAGCCACCAAAATCATGGATAGTTTCCATGCTAAGCTAGGAATTAGTCACCCTTAAAAGTGTACCACTATTTATAGGATACTAAGGCCTAGATATTATTAGCCAACTACATTCAAGGATGCACATGCTCATGTGTGAACATGACATAAGTGTTAGGTGTTTGACATAAGAGAAGTAAAGGAAGATATGCCTTTAAAACTAGTAATTAAGGCAAAACCATTCATATAATAGGGCCCAAATTTTGTGGGAGTTATCAACTTAAACTCCTTGATAATACACAAGTTCATAGTCATAGGCACATAATATTTCATAAAGTGGATTGAAGTGTTAGCCACCAAGAATAGTAGAATAATAGACATCATCATATTCCTAGAAGAAAACATTATCACTCATTTTGGGACACCCCTATCCCTAGTGTGTGATAATGGCCTAGAATTTACATTAGCTAAATTCACTGAATGGGCCTATGATAACTAAATAGTCATCAAGTCTACATCAAACTACTACCCTTAGAGTAAAATTTTTGCAAAATCAACTAATAAAAACTTGATGAATGCTATCAAGAAGTCTATTAAAAATAAACCAAGAGAATGGTAGTCTTTACTAAAATTTTCTCTATGGGTAGACTGGACTAGATATAAGTAGGCACTCAAATTATCCCCATTTCTATTAATTTATGGGTAAAAACCTATATTTCCTATCACATTGAAGCTACCTAATTATGAGTTCATGGATGAGTACATGGAAGATGATGATGGAATATAGTATATCCCATCATCCATATGGAAGATGTAAGAGATGAAGCCTTCAAAAAATTTAGCAAACATCAGGATGTGGTGAAAATATGGTTAGACAAGCAAGCCAAAGTCAGAGAATTACAAATTTCAAATTTAATCCTACTATGTGACAAAGCCCATGAGTAAAAAAGGACAACATGCTAAGTTCACTCCCTCTAGATTGGACCTTATCAAGTAGCATATATCTTAGGTGAAAATGCATTCAGACTCAGGGACTTGTAAGGAAATGACTTAGCCTTACCTATCAATGGGAAATACATGATGTACTACTTCTCTACTAATTTATCCCCTTATTCCACAAGAAGAGTAAGCTTGTTTATTTTTAGATTAGGTAGGAGTAGAATAGGTTTCCCTTTCTATTTTCTTTTCCTATTGTTTTCTTTCTTGATTCCCTACTTTGTTTTTCTTCTTTGTCCTTTCTTGATTTCTATTCATTTGTTTGTTTCTTGTTGTGCATTGTAGCATAGCACTAAGTCCTCTGTATATGAATCCTTTTGGTTTAGTTTGTGTTAACCTGGTCCTAAATGTAAAGAAGGGATTGTTGATTTTTAACACTTGTAGTCCAAAGTTGGAAAACCTCTATCATTGTTCTAATTTAGAAAAGTTGGGTCGGGTTAATTAGATATTAGTTTTATTATGAATATCTCAAGTTATTTTAAGGTTATAATATAGTTTAGATGATTGAATAATTACTTGAACAAGAGTTTTGATCTATGTAGACCATCATACTATCATAAAATTTACTAAAATGAATTTCTTGGGTAGAACTCATTATCTGAGAGTGAATAACATTTAGTTATGTCTTGAAACAATCCTTACACCTAGATAATTTTGGTTCCCAACCATTCTAGTTTATGAACATAGGTATATACACACACACACACACACACACACACACACACACACACACACACACACACACACACACACACACACACACACACACACACACACACACACACACACACACACACACACACACACACACACACACACACACAAAAACAAAAACAAAAATAGATACACCAATGAATTGAAATCATAAACAACTTCATATTCTATGAAAGGTAATTTAGGAAATCTCTTCTAGGCCTATGAGCACCTAGTTGGTAGTTGAGAAAGGCTTGGAGTGGAGTGAAAGATATCTATGTGGGGCTATGGATGCCAGGATGGTAGAAGAGCAATGCCCAAGCCATCCCTAATTAAACAAATAATTATTATTACTTAAATCTAAGAATGCTTAGATCATTTCATATATTAATGTCTTGAAGCTTGAAATATTAACATTTTTGAACCTAGTGGCAATGGCTAATTAAATGCAAAACATAGACATAGTATATTTGTCCACAATATTTAAACTTTATTTCTAGTATATGAGATTTTATTTATTTTAAAAATTAGTTTTGATGTAGTTGAAAATCTTAGTAAGATGACTAATTTTTAATTCATCTTTGAATAGCAGATCTAGATGCTAACATTTTATAATGTTTCCCCATAGAGGTCACTATTTTTTGATGCTCAACTACCCCTATTCCTAGAATGGGGGCCCTCATATCTTAATTTTTCAAAAATTCCTAATATGTCAAGTTTGATAAGTCATTTGGTTGCATAGAAAATCCAATTTAATACTTCCTAACAAATCTTGGTTCAATATTCATCTTGCAATATAGATAAACATTTTTAAATATTTGGATTATTGTAAGTAGCTTCGAGTTTTCTCTGATTTTCAATAAATTATTAACCATGAATTGATTTAAATGTGTAGACAAGTTCCACCAAGAATGTATAGTGTAATTTCACATGAACACCTTAATTTTTATGGGACTTTCATTTGACTAGACCTTGTACTTTGTTTAAAGCATTTTTTACAAGTTATGCTTTAAAATTCTTTTATTTTACTTGTGATGTGCAATTTAATGTCTCCAAAGTATAACTTATCTTATAGAATGACTTCACATGATTTCAACTTAGATGTAGTGGTTTGTGATTCCTCATGGTATGCCAAATTATATATAATCTTCTAGAAGAAACACTTACATGATGATGACACTTGTCATGATCATGTTGCTTCTATCTGATGATCCAAATGACTCTCCTAAGATCTCACCAAAGAAATGCATGTCCTTCTTAGACTCGCATGGTAATAATACTTATGATGCCCATGCTACTTCTATCTAAAGATCTACTTGATGACCTCTAAAATCTGAAATAATCATCATGTGTACCCATGTAACCCACAAGATGATGCCATGTGCTTTCTTCATATTGGCATGTGGAAGATCCAAAGATGCCAGATCTAAGATTCATGAGAACCTTCTAATATCAACACATGGAATCTCCCAAAGCATCTAATCCAAAGATCATAATATCTTATGATGATGATGCATGTCCCCACTAGACCTATGAGATAATGCCAAGTGTCATGCTCATATATGCTCATTTGGATATTAGTTAGATTGCCTATGAGAGTGACACATGGATCCCTCTAAGCCACACATTTAACATATAATTGTCAATAGTGGCTGAGACCAATTAGGAAGTGTCACCTATCTGTTGATGGTTAAAATTGCATTTGTTTCTAACACCAACAATGGAAAGTTTCAAGATGTGGGACTTGCGACTTGAAACAACCTCTAGATTTTTATGAAGCTGGTATCTTCTTTATATCAAGTGTATACTGGGAAAAGGGATAGGAATTTCAACATAAACACAAATGCAAGAAATAAAATCTAACTATGGCGATGCACCTGAATGTAATTTGACCCTTAATCTAAGCACAGTGAAACTATATGTAAGATTCAATTACATTTAAGAGAAAACAAGGCATGATCAATGTAAAAGATGAAAATAATAGAAATAGAGGCTCACAACTTAGACTACTTTTACAATGACATAAATATCAATAAAGGCACATGATTCAATCTTATTATTAATTCTCTAGTCACATAAGAGGCACAAAAACATGCACAGTTACATAAACTTTCCAACTTAAGAAAATAGAACAAAGGAAAATGATATTCCTAATCACAGCTCTAGAAAATCTAAAACCCTTGACAACATAGCTTAGACTACTTTTGCAATGACATAAAAAATATCAACAAAGGCACAGGATTCAATCTTCTTATTAATTCTCTAGTCACATAAGAGGCACAAAAACATGCACAATTACATAAAATTTCCCACTTAAGAAAATAGAACAAAGGCAAATGATATTCCTATTCATAGCTCTAGAAAGTCTAAAAATCTTGACAATAATCCTCTCCCATTACCAGGTATGACTATAGTTTTCTTTCTTAAATTTGTGTTTCTGTTAAAGTTCATATCCCTTTTCCCAGTATACACTTGATATAAAGAAGAGACCAAATTATTAAAAATCTAGAGGTTGTTTCAAGTCAAAAGTCCCACATTTTGAAACTTCCCATTGTTGGTATTAGAAACAAATGCAATTTTAACCATCAACAGTTTTTGGCATGCCTAGTTGGACCCTATATTGAAGTTGCTTTCAAGATCATATGAACCAAAGAGCTACAAGGAGTCAGAGCTATGGACCAATAACCAGATCTCAATCTGTTGTAAATCTAGGTATTCTTTTGCCACCTTTAGTAACTAGTCCAAGAAGAAGAGTCAACTAGTTTATACCAATACCAAGAGCAAATATGGGAGCCCCTATAGCCCCAATAAATTATGCAAGTTGGAACATTGGTAGTCCTTTGATTCTCCCAATACCACCAGCCACTTGGGACCCTATCCTAGTGAATGCCCTGAAAGCTCTACCCAAATTTAGTGGGCAAGACTTCAAAACACCTGAAGAACATCTGCAAGATGTATCAAATGTATGTGCCATAATGTTGTCACACATCAAAATGTGGCCATAAGATTATTAATAGCTTATTTTAAAGGGAAATCTCTAGAATGGTATCGGTCCTTGACCCCAAATATCATCTCTACATGGGATCAACTCAGAGATCTTTTCTTTGAAGGATTTGAAGAGAAGGGTGATAAGTCTTCTTTATTACAACAATTGATTACCATCCAAAGGGCACCACAAGAAGCAATGATTGACTTCAATTCTATATTTCAAAAGATTTGGGAAAGAATCCCTACTATAGCTAGACCATTACCATGTATGTCTATAGTTTTCTATTTTAAGGCTTTAAATTTAGACATATCTATTATCATTCAGTCACTTGGAGGTCAGACTCTACTAGAGGCTTATGACTATGTAGTGAGAGTTGAAAATAATTTGATAGATGCTGGAAAGTTGTCTCCAAGGCCTCCCATGTCCATGTTCCTAGAGATTTCCTTGACATTACCTCAAGAATCCCCTAAATACATAGCCCCACCTATGTCTATGTACACATATCCTCAACCACCTGCTAAAGAAATTGTCCCTGCCCAGTCATTTGAGCTGGATGATATCAAGAATATCTTAAGGACATTTTCTAAAGAGATGATTAATATAAAGAGATAAAATAATCCTTTCCCTAGGCCTCCATATCAAGGCTATCAAGGAAATAGATTCTCATCACAACCAAACCAATACCAAGGTCCTCAAAGGCAAAATAATTATGTGGATAACACTAATTTCTGGTGTTTCCCTTGTAATAATTCTCATATGCCTAGAGATTGTCCCATGGGTAATCTACAACAAAAGGTGGTAGAACAAAGAAGAATGGATGGACATTTTGCAAGTTCCAATGACAATTAAGCCTACCAGTCTTTTGGTATGCAAAATTTAGTCTTAATGGCTCAAATACAAGGGATGTCTTTGCAACAAGAGGAAGAAATAGCCTCAAAACATGCTTTTTTCTCATGGGTTGAAGATGAAGAATCATTTTTCTTGAACGAAGCTTCAACTTCCAAGAAACCAGTGGTGCAATTAGATTATTATACTAAATGAAAGAGAAGGATGGTGGAATAGCCTAAAGTTGTAAATAGTCAAGTCATGGAGAATCCTCCATTTCAAGGACAAAGAGACACATATGTTAGACAAGAAGTGCCTCAGCTAGTGCAAAATCAAGTAATTCCTGCAAAAATTCAAGAAAAAACAAGATATCCTTATTCTCAAAGAACTCAAACTCTGGGACCAATAAATGTGGTGGATCAATTGAAGAAGACTCCAACACAAGTATCAATATGGAATATATTGGCTATTCTTGAATAGGAGACACTACTACAAGAAGCTCTGCAAGGCCATATAGTACCCAACTGTACTAGTATCAAAGAAGGACCTGCTGAAAAAGAAAAGCTCAAAGACACAGTTCATCTACAGAAAACAACCCTAGTGAATAATGCACCAGAGGTAAGCAAATCCAAACTGGATCCCTTCTATTTAACTTTGATAGTTGGAAAGAAATTGCTGCATAATGTAATGATAGATTTAGGGGCTAGTACTACAATAATGCCTAAGTAGATAGCTGATGATTTAAAAATAAAGTATGAACCACTCACTAAAGGAGTCATGTAACTAGATGGCAAAGCAGTACGAACAATAGGGAGAATTAAACAACTCCCATTACAATTATATACTTTTCCAAATATAATTTTAAATCAAGATGTAGTAGTCATAGATATACCTCCTATATTTGGCCTATGTTTATCAAGAGACTTTACAGCCAAGATAGGAGGATATATGTCTTTTGATTGGTCTCACCTCATCCTAAGAACCAAATATGGTTCAGAGATGAAGATATTATATGAGCCATTATATAAGGATCACATCACCAATGAACCAATTGCAAAGTTAGAGGTAGCTCATGCTATGATGAATAAAGAAGAAAGGGTTTTTGTTGAGGAGTTAGCTGAATGGACTGAACATGATCAAGAAGAGGAAAATGATAATTTATTAGCTATGATGCAAACTGACCCATATAGAAATTATGAATCCATGGGTCTGGGTACTTACATCATATTTGAGGAAGATCATAAAATCCCAAATGTTTTAAGGGAAGAAAAGTCAAAGGATACCTCTTCTATCAATCCTCAGGTCTCTCAACATGAGTTTAATATTTTGAGTGAGAAGTCACAAGTGTATGCTTTAATCTTTGAAGAAGAAGAGATAATTTTTGACTTTCTTCTTACTTTTCAAGATGATGTGGAAGAGCATGGACATTTCCTTGATCATGATTTGAATGATTTGTTTGAAATCATTGGGTCAGGTTATACTATTTTTTAAGGAAGCTGTGAGCTGGTTGCATATGAACAAGACAACATTGAGACTCAATTACATATGCAAAAGTATTGAAATTTTTTAGAATTATCCTTTCAAGAGGTTGGTAATTTTGAAGTCATTAAAAAGGATGATCATGAAATAGAACCTGAGTTTGAGGTAGAAGGAGATAAATCAATAAATGATATATATCAAAGGGCTTCTGTTGATGAGGAAATAATTATTAATTTCTTGATAAGACATACCAATATCAAGAACTGACATTCGACAAGCTTCCAAGGACAAGAAGAGTTTATATATGTTGGAAGCATGTTTGACTCAGACTCACTCAAATGTAGGCAAATCAATGTGGCCTACACAGAGAGCAAGTCACCAGAGCTATATCCAATTTAACCACTTATCTGGCAATATAAACTGGCTTGTCATGAAGGAGACTTTATAAATTATTCTTTTGATCCAGGAGGGAGATAAAGATACGTGGTTAATGTATTATAGTTAGATAGTTTCCCCTTTCTGTATTGCTTTGTTTTCCCATTTTTGTTTTCCCACTTTTCTTATAAATAAGTGTTCTTTGAACACATAGTCAGTAGCTCAGAGTTTTTCAAATTCTTCAAAATTTCTCAATGCATTGAATATCTTCCAAATATTTAGAAATCTCCAAGGTACCTTGCGCTACCACTTGCATAACGTGTCTATCTCACTGTCCCATAAAGATTGAGTAAGATTTGCTAATGGTTATCTGAGTTTAATTCTATTTTGAGACTTGATAGGTCAATAAATACCTCTTAGCAAGAGTTAAAGCTTATAGTTTCTCAAACAATCCTACATCTGTGAGAAAATATCCTGCTACTTGCATTTTTGGTTCCTAATAAATTTGCTTAAGCAAAAGTTTTTCTATTTTTCAAAAGTTCATACCAATTATCACAGAATAGATATAGAGATGGAGGGAGCACAATCTTCACAATAAGGAGCTAGGATGTATGAATCCCTTAACAGGTTTCTTGTGAGCAAGTCATATGATTTAGCTCCTATGCAACCATTGAAGACCTATCTAAAGACCAGAATCCCTGAAGTTGGTCAAGCAAGTGACCCAGTAAAGATAAAAGATTATGTAGATGGAGTCATGGACCGAATTATTCAAAGAGCTAGTAGCAAAACTCTTAGAGAAGGGGCACATCAAAGGTGTCTTTAGAGGGCTAGAGTGGGGCAATATGATACATTTGCCATGAGGATATGGACTTCACAACTGGCACAATTCATTGTCCCAGCTGTACATCCATGCCTTGACTTGGTCAAACTATGCACAGACTTGTTCCATGCACCCTCAAACACTATAAAATGGGGTCTATTCATGGTGAAAATCACACCATAAGCTATTAGGGACATGTTAGCCCTATATCACGATAAGACAGCTATGTTTCCCACTATTGCTAAAATGCAAAGAATGTGGGCAAACATCAATACTCAGTTGAGGTTCTTAAGATCTGAATTACAAATGGGTGATGATGACACTACTGTGCCTACACTCCCTATAACAAGAACCCAATTCGCACAAGCTAGCCAAGATGCATTGTCTATGATGGCTTTCATCTTTGACATGAAAGATGATATGGCAATTTATGGAGAATAAATGGCTATCCTCTTCAGGCTGAAGATCATTAACAAAACTTAGGAGTATAGGCTTGACTTTTTTGAATAAATGCTTTCTCAATGGTGGAACAACTAGCCTAGTTCAAATCAAAAGGGGTTTTCAAGTACTCTTCTTATTTGTTTCAGCTCATGCTATATTAGAACTCTGACCTCTTTGACCAACATATGCATCTTGATATGTATGACCCAAGTTTTGATCTCCAAAGGACCACTCTTGTGTCTGCATGGACACATATTTTGTCAAAAACTAGTGATCCATATGAATTCTGGGAATTATTTATTACCCATACCTTTTATCACCTCAGCCCTGAACTAGTTATGAATAGACTATTCCCAAGTGTTTCAAACCTTTTGGCCAGTTGCCCAATTCCTTGTGATTTCTATTTTGGATCCCACCATACAATCATAAGAGTCCATGGTTTTTATGGGGAACCAATGTTGCTACCTAAGATTTTGACTCTTAGGTTAGCATTCTTAGAGGTCACCAGGTAGGTATCTAAAGTTGATAATGAATATGGCTCTGGGAAGAGGAAGAGAAAAATGTATGACCTCTCATGGATGACAAACAACATGGTACTAGAAACCAGAGATGTCAAAGTTGTGTTGCTAAAAAAGCTAGCCTTTCTAGGTTTCCTTCTAATAGAAGACAAATGGGCATATGACCCAAATGGTTTCATCACTTCCTAGATAAGGACTAATAGGATTGTAACTAGAATTGCACATGAAGGCTGCCCTTTTTGGGAAAATAGGAAAAATCCTAGAGAAGGTGCTCCTAGATTTTATGTTGAATTAATAGATTTGCCCCTTCCAAAAAATAGACCCTGGGAAACATTCTATGTTAAGCAGATGGATTTTGACTCTAAAGTTAGAATGACTTCTGGCTTAAGAAGGGCATTAAAGAATAAAGATTGAGATGCTGAGAAAATAGAAGCCTATTGGAAATATAGGCAAGAAATTTGTCAGACAACTCATTCTTTTGGGAATGTGGACATAGCTGAGAGATGGGAAGAACTATGGGATGAGTGTCATTTTTCCCTTGTATCTAGCCCTAACACAAGTAATTTTCCAACACAGGGTGTAGAGATGAAAGCCAGAGCAGGATCAAGCCAAGAGTCATAGGCCTTAGGGCAAACTGTAGTTGCAGTAACTATATCAATTTGGCCCCAATCTCTCAATGTCATGGAAAAGAAAAAGAGTGTGGTGCCTTCACCACCAAAAGCTTCCCCATTAACATCAGTTATTGAAATTCCTAGGTCTCCACAAGCATCACTGATGGTAGTAGTAGATTTGGAAGGAAAAGAAACATAGCTAGAAGAAGAGACACCCAAGAAGTGAAAGAGGGTACAATTTTAGTTTGATTCAGAAGAGGAGGTAGAACCCCCACAATGCCAATTATAGAGTACTATAATTGCTCCTCAGGTAATTATTATTCCTCCTTCTCCTTCTCAATCTATTTCTTCTCTTGTTGGCATGATGATTCCATTTAGCCAGATGACATCCCCTGCCACCTCTGTTGTTTCCATTTCTCACTTTGCCCCATTTATCCCTAATCAAGCTTTAACATTACCTCACTTTTCCCCTTCTATTCCCAAGTAATTTTTTCCCCTCAGATTACCCATAGCCAACAATTGGGTATTCAATATGGTTTGCCATAGGGACATCCTTTTGTAGGTGGGCACATTACCTCTCCTTCTACCTTTCAGACCCAAGCATATGCTGCTAGGAAGGCAATGGAAGCTCGAAGAGAGAAAAAGAAGATCAAGGAAAATAAAGCCTTGGATACACCCCATCTACGGTCACAATTTGACCTCATTCAGTTGTAATTGACGGTGACTCACTTGTCACCAAATGTAATCAAGCCAAGTGAGCAGATGCAGCCAAAAGACTACATAATGAATGCAGTGGCCATAGACATGTCCCTATTCAGGCCACAAGACAAAATTGAGCTGTTAACTAAATCCACTTTTGTAGTTGCTAAAGACTACTTGAAGACATCAAGGAGGCTATAGAAGATGGAGGCCGATTCAGCTAAGAAAAAGGCAAACTATAATAGTTTGACCACATTAATCAATAAAAGAAATAATGAGATAGAAAATATGAATAAACAGTTACAAGATACTATTTCTCTTTAGACTCACCAGGTAGTCCAGGCTCAAAATGACTCCTTAAAAGTATGGCTAATGTAGGTAAAAGGTGTGGTGATGAACCTAAGCTGGGAAAAAGTAGCATTGCAAGAAAAATGCAAGGAACACCTGCTATAGGTTACCCAATTACAACAAAAGCTACTAAGTGAACAGAATAATACTGTGGCTATACAAGCCCAATTTCAAGTAAGCAACAAAGAGTAGAACAATTGACATTGGAGCTAGCCAATAGGCCAAATAATTTCAAAGTGTTAAGTCTAGTTAAGGTGCTATATGAATCCATGTGGAAGAGAATCTCTTTAGAGATTATTCAGCTCAAGCCTTCTCTCACCTTCTTGCTAAATGCACAGAAATTGTGCAAAAAGGTGGAGAATTTAGTTGCAAACACTCTAGCTATAGTTTTTAGGAGAGTATTGGACTCTAAAATGTTGCTATAAAAGCTTTATGATGCATAAGATGGAACATTATCAGTAGCAAGAATTGAGAATAGAATGGTCACTGATAAGTGAGAGAACGAGGTTCTCAGTTGCAATTTCGTAGCCATCAGTTGTAAAGAGCTCCTAGATTTCATGAAAGAAGGAATTAGTGAAATGAAATAGCATATTGAAGATCTAGTGCAAGTAGGTCTTCATTCTCTATTTCTTGATGACAACATAGTGCTAATGGTTGATGAAATTAAACCTTTGCTATTGGCCAAATAGAATGATCAGATAATTTTTTAGGATTTAAGGGATGATTCATCAGTCCCTAAAGTAGAAGTTGTTTTGATTCTTGTTTCCCAACTTGAATTCAAATTGAAGGATACAGTTAAGATTTTGTAGAATTTTTCACACAAGGATATTATTAACCTTGATTTAGCCTTCAATGAATTGTAGAATAAGCAGGGGTTATCTGACAATGAATGGTTGCCTATCAAACAACAACTGTAATTTTGACAATTTTGATCGAGCAGGAGTTATGGTTTCTTTTTGAGCAAGCTTAAAATTCCTTGGGGTCACCAATAACTGTAGAGTAAAAAATACTCTATGTTACATTCTAATTTTTAGTTTCACACTACAAAATTTTGTTCTCACATACTTTGGTTCGAGATGGCAAAGTTCTGAAACAGAGCATGGGCTCTAATTTCCTTTTGATTCATTTTGTCTAAGTGTTGAAGTCAGCCAGAAGATACCAAGTGTCATCAGCTGAGGCACCTTTTACAATTTTTATAAGTAAAGTGGAGATTGCCATGTATCTCATGGTAACTCAGTGGAATGTGACAAGTGTTAGTATATGCATTTCATATCAACATCAATATTTCAAATATTTTTGAAGTGGAGGGTTTCAACAAGCTAAGTATCAGGATTAGGTGGAGGGCACCAAGTGGCAATCGTGGAAGGTTTCAATTTGCTTTTCTAAAAGTGATGGAAGATGCCACATATCTCAGCTAAAGAGAGTGGAAGCCACCACGTGTCAACCTTTGAATTTTCTTCATTTGGTTTCACCAATATAATAAAGAATATGGTGGGTCTCAAGTTTTGTTTTTGAAGCAAGCGAAAGCCACCAAGTGTCGTTGTCCATGTAAATATGAAACGAGGCCCGATTATTTCTATAATATAAATAGATCAATGTGGAGACTAGCACATGTCACCTTTCACAAGTTTCTCAAAATGTGGCTAAAGTAGCAGAGATCACCACATATCCCTAGTTAAGTAAAGTGGAGATTGCCAAGTGTCCTTTGTTGAGGCAAGAAAAAATTGCCACCTGTCCCTATGCCCCTTTTAAAGTTGCTTAGGCAAGAAATGTTGTGGGTCTTATTTTATATTAAGTTGTTAAAGTTTTGAAGAAGTAGATTATAACAGGTCTCAAAGGTGGAACACTCCTAAACAAAGACACAAAAAAAATATAAGTTACGTAAAAAGTGCTACATGTCTTCGGTAAGTGTTGTAGAACACGCCAAGTGTCATTCTCTGGTGTCTCCTATGTAATAAGAAGGTTTTTAAGGAATTGGCCAAGTTTCATCTTTCGTTTAATAGAAGGGAGCATCCTGCAATCTATTTCAGCCAATGAACTGCTAGAAGATAGAGCATTTCAAAATCTAAGAAATATCTTCTATTAAACACTTCCAGTTTAGTTAGATTTTAGTTGGGTCGTTAGATTGGGAACATGCAGACAATCTAGAGTGAATCCAAGGATATAAATAAGGGTGCAGAGATCACCAAAATCATCAGTAGATACTTAGAGAGAATTTTCTAAGAGGATTATTGTCAAGAGTTTTAGACTTTCTAGAGCTGTGATTAGGAATATCATTTGCCTTTGTTTTATTTCCTTAAGTTGGAAAGTTTATGTAATTGTGCATGTTTCTATGCCTCTTATGTGACTGGAGAATTAATAACAAGATTGAATCCTGTGCCTTTGTTGATATTTTTTGTGTCATTGAAAAAGTAGTCTAAGCTATGTTTTTAAGGGTTTTAGATTTTCTAGAGCTGTGATTAGGAATATCATTTGCCTTTATTCTATTTTCTTAAGTTGGAAAGTTTATGTAACTGTGCATGTTTTTGTGCCTCTTATGTGACTGAAGAATTAATAAGAAGATTGAATCCTTTGCTTTTGTTGATATTTTCTATCACTGTAAAAGTAGTCTAAGCTGTGAGCCTCTATTTCTATTGTTTTCATCTTTTACATAGATCATGCCTTGTTTTCTCTTAAATGTAATTGAATCTTACATATAATTTCACTGTGCTCAGACTAAGGGTTGAATTACATTCAGGTGCATTGCCATAGTTAGATTTTCTTTCTTGCATTTGTGTTTCTATTAAAATTCCTATCCCTTTTCCTAGTATACATTTGATATAAAGAAGAGACCAGTGTCTTAAAATTTTGGAGGTTGTTTCAAGTCGCAAGTCCCACATCTTGAAACTTCCCATTGTTGGTGTTAGAAACAAATGCAATTTTAACCATCAACACTATCCAAGAAAAGTTAAGATTGCTCAAAAGAGAGACACTTATCCAAGAAAATCTAAGATTGCTCATGAGAGAGACACCTATCCAACCAAATCCAAGATTTCTCATGATTAATACACCTACCTAAGCAAGTTCCTATTTGATTGCAAGAGCAACATGTAACACTCCCTCAATTGACAAAAGTAGAGGGCCCACCCCATAGCTCACCATGAATAAAAAGATGTCACATGGAAAGGAACATATGAGTCATCACATAAATCCACATACCAATATTATTGAGAGAAATTAGAGAATGCTACATGTCAATATTTGATTCGACTGAGCAACTAAGTCAATTTTAAGCCCCATAAACACCTAGTTAGAGCTAATGTGGCAAACCCCATGTCAAGGGGTGGATATATTTAGATTTATAGATAAAATTTATAGTGAATCAAAGAAAAATTATTGTTAAAGGTTGAATACAAAGGTGAAAATCTCACCATTAATAGTTCACAAACTAGAATTACCAATCAAAAACTGTAAAAGATCAAGGCAATTGAGAAGGCTTTAAGACTAGTACTCATGGAGAACAACAAGTTGATCTAGGATATACTAGACCTATTTAGACCATGGACCTAGGAAGAGAATGAAAATAAACTAGGATGACAACAACAATAATAGGTTAGCTAGTAGCTACCCCCAGGCCCATAAGGATATTTGGTTATATCTTGTAATTTTGGAAATTGGAATATTAATTTGAAATGTAAACATTTTATCCACTTAGCTATATTCAAACACAATTTATGAGCCCATTAAAAACTTTTTCTAGGCATTTGAGTCTATAAATATGGGTTCACCCCTCATTTATAATAAAAAAATATTTGTTACAAAATTCCATATAAAGAGCCAAAGAATTTGAGAGCCTATCTACAGTGTTCTTTAGTGTGGCTTTGTGACTTCTAAATTATCATGATTTAGACATCTATTTATTTCATTTTTAAATACAATTTGGTAATTACATATCATGTATGCATATCTTAGTTTGAGATTAATGTTAGGATGACTACTTTAGTATTATGCATGCTTTATTTTCTCTTATTATCAACTAAATGTGCTATACAATTTAATGTAAACAAGTTATCTATATGTAATGTATGTTGTTAAATATATACATTAGCCTTCCTCATAAGTTTTAATTTCATTTATTCATATTTGAGAATTATGATAGGGCTGGTAGATGTTAGTTCCATGTGATTTTATTTATAAATTAGTAGAATCAATATTTTATTTCATCTTAAGCACAACCTCTTTCTACCCCACCCTACTCTCTCTTGGATCTACCCATGATAAAACTTAAATTAGACCATGTTGTATATATCCATTGTTCATTTGCATTTTGGGTATTAATTGGAAAATAGTAAAATAATTCACAAAGATTTGTAGGAAATTATGTTTCTGAACATACATTTGGTATCCCTATAGTAAGGTATGCTTGCAAACTTCAACATGGCCATCACATATTGCCATTTATGCTATTAAAAGTAATAGTTTCACACATAACTCAAGCCCCAAGTCATTCTAGGACTTTAAATTGAGTTTCTACTTTCCTGTTTGTTCCCTAGTGACACAGGGATCACTAAAAGTGCATCAATAGTAATCCCACATGGTGAAATCATCCCTAAAGCATTTTACATTAATTCTCCATGTACAAATAATATTTATAAATATGAATCCTTATTTTATAATCTCTAAATATTCATATAGTGGAATATCCATCACCTTCAAGTATTTGGTGATTCATAATTGATTATTAAATAAGTAAATGAGGAGTTCCAGACAAAGAATGAGAAACAGATTGCCTATAATAATTAGTAGATCAATTAAAACAAAATTTTCAATCCATGACATTCAAACAAGTACCAAGTGTAAGTAATAAATTAGTTGGCTCTATGGCTACTATTGGGTCTTTGATCAACCTTCTAGAAGATGCCCTTTAAGATAAATTTCTAATTGAACACTTTATATTACTTACTCATCAATCCATGGCTCATTTTAAAATATGTGCCATTATTGATTCAAATATGACATGGTATCATGACATATATACCTATCTCCATGAAAATATCCTACCACTAGATGTAAATCATCACCAACACAAGACCTTTATCCATTTTACATCCCGTTATACCATCTTTGGAAACACGCTCTATCAGTGAGACTATGATGGTGTTGAGAAATGTTGTAATTGATGTCAAGGTTGATTTAATTTTATGCCAAGTTTTATGTCATTAATGTCAAGTTACATTGAATGAAGATACATGGTGAGTTGTTTATGAGATATGATCTTGTGTGCTTGATGTGACAAGGAAGTCAGATGACAAGGTTTGTTGAGGTATGAGCTTTTGTGATTGATATAAAAAGGGAGTCATGTGACATGAGAGAATTTGAAGGTAGTCTAATGTCTCTTTTATTTACATAGAAGCAACCTAATGATTCTTATATTGTTTTTGGTCAAGGTTGTTTCATTAGTGTGAAAATGTTGTTTGATGAATGTTCTTATTTGAGTAATAGTCCTTGAGTACAAGGAGTCTTGAGAAGCCTAGCCATCAAAAACATAGTCATATCATGAGTATGTGTAGAGGTATGAAATTTTTTGAGAAGAATGAAAGGAATTTGATCAATTTTTATAAGCATCACAAAGTGTTTCAAGGTTAGTTTTCAAGTTTCAAGTGCTTGAGAAGCCTAGTCATGACACTAGTCATGGTATGTAAAGTCCTAGTGAGAAGGTTTGAGAATGGTGGCTTGGTGAGATGGATGCACAGAGGCATAATAGGTTGTATGAGGTTTTTTAAGTAGGCATATGAATCATTGGATCACTTAAGAGAGTTTCAAGGTGATCCTACATGATTAAGACCTTAAGTCCAAGTCTACAACTAGATTAGTTATAGACCCTACCTGACCTAATAAGGTGTCATGATGTGTTGTCAAGGCATATGAAGAATCTATGGAAATATTTAAACATGAGGTAGGTTTATTTAATATTTGAGTAAGGTGGATAACACATGAAAAGAGGTGTGAAGTTGGTTTTAAGGCCTAGTGTGATTTGCAGATCAAGGTCTAAGTAAGTAGAGAGAGAGAGTGTATGTGTGTATGGGAAAATAAGTTATGAGATTTAGATTTAAAGATAATAATAATAATAATTTGAGTATTTAAAGTGGTGTGCTATATTTTCCCAAGTGTGTTGACAAAGTTTGAGGTCAAATTTTGATGGTTTAGGCTTGAAAAAGTGTTTTAAGGTCTCTCGAGGGCACAAAATGAAGGGTTCCTTACTTGATAAGGTTTTTCTTGTGCTCATTATCTCATCAAAACTATGAATGTGAATATAATATATTTATGTTATATTGTTAAAGTTTCTATCTCAAGTTATATGCATTATTATTTAGAATAAGGGGCTAAGATTTATGAACTATTACTAACAATGGAAGATGGTTCAAATCCTTATAGAACATTAATAGTGACTTGATATGAAATAACTTATTATAAAGTTATCATAATGGATTTTTATGTATATTTTAGTGATTATATGTTGTATTAAACTCTCATAGGCATCTCTAGGTGTGATTGAGTCTTTAGGTGAGTGAGTGAACCCTATAAGAAAGGCCTTATTTCTCAAAGATTTTTTGTAGTAGTTAGAGTTGACAAAGTCAAAGTATGAAAATAATTGGATGGAGAAGGTTGAGACTTGAATTTATGTCCATGGTGTTTTTAATATAGGTTATATCCCTTAGGTTTTTTAAATTGGTCATCCAAGTAGACCAATTGCTAACATGCCTAATGGTGAAAATAGTGAAAAAACCTAGGCAATAGTGAGAACATGATTAAGGATGTGTTATAATAGAATAGATATGAAAAAAAATGAATGAAAATGTTTCTTAATAATTTTAATACATGTTAATATTTGGTATATTTTTTTGAGGTTAGTTATTATAGTGAAAAAGTTGATCACAATTTGACCTGTCTAGTTTACATGAGAAGTGAAGTATAAGGTTATGAGATTGGTATGCAAGACCAATATTAGCACTTGACCATATTATATTTATATCTAATAATTATATAATAATATGATACACATTCATCAAAATTATTTATAAATGGTCTTATATGTGAATAAATGTCATCGTCACCATGATTATGCTTTAAGGTAAACTCGTAGTTTTAGGCAAGCAAGTTGTAGTGATGAGTTTGAGACTTTATGCCTTGAGTTGAAACATGTAATGTACATGATATTTATATTTAGGACTTTTATTTCCTATCCATTATTTTTATAATTTTTTTTAGTTATTGATATTAGTGAAAATGTTGAGCTAAATTATCTTGACTAGATAAGTGAGGTCCGTGAGAAAGAAGGCCAACAAACTAGTTTGCAAGACCATTAATTGACATTAGAGATTATGATATTTTTTTGGATGTTTTCCTAAGGATTTTTTATGATAATTTTAATTCACTATTATTCCTTGATTATTTTATTTTAGGTTTAATAATTTCAAGTTTCCATGACTATGTTTTGAGGCTAGTTGGCCATTCAGAGTGAGCATTTTGTAGAGAAGAGTTTTAGCCTGTATACCTTGATTTGAAGTATATAATAAAGTTTTTAATGACCATAAGGACATTAGTTATTTTAAAATGTGATTTATTTATATGTTTTTTTATATAATTTGTGTTTTATCTTTAGTATTTCAAGATATAATTTATGGGTATGCACAGTCCTAATTGTGAATAATACTAATGGCATGCTTCAAGTGGTGGTTGGAGCTAAAAAATGTCATGGACATAATATGAGATTAGTATAGGTATATTGGATTTGAATATAAAGTGTTCCCTTTATGTGTGGAGTTTTAATTTTTTCTAAGGAGATCAAAGGGTAACGTGTGCTACTGAAGACCTAATTGAATTAGGTCTCCTTAAGGCCTAAAAGAGATTTTACTCTTATATGCTATGATCAACATATTAAAATGTTTGATTTATGTATTAAAATATTATATGACCTATTTAAAGGGTAATAAAAGTTTTAAAGTGTATATTACTAACCAAGAGGTGTATGAGTAAGAGGTTTATATATATACAAGGTAGTTTTAGGCCTATTTGTATGTGTTGGGTGAAAGTGAATGAAATAATACATTGATAAGTAGAAAGAGGTATTAAAAACCATATTAATAGTGTATAGAAAATATTATGAAAATTTTATAGAGGTTTTATGTATGAAAAACAAGGTCATATGACCTAATCAAGTCAAGAAGAGGGCTAGTGGTGCAAATAATCCTAGAAACATTTTGAGAGGGGTAAAAGAGAGAGAAGAGATAAAGAAGGAGATCATCATATATTATATAAAAAATAATGTGTTTTTAATGTGATAAATTTTTTTAGGTGGTTTATTTGGTTCTAATTCATCTAGGGGTTTGGTGCATCCTTATAATTTGGTGCTTGCTAAAGCCTAGTTGAGTTGGTGTTTTGCTAGTTGGGGTTGGTGTTCCATGTGAAGTGGGTGTTTCACTAAAATTGGTGTTTATCTTATTATACTATAGTATAATTGTATATATTAGTGTATTTTATTCCCATTTAGGGTTTCCCACATATGTTATGTGTTCTTATGTTTCATGCGTATGTGGATATGTGTTTATTCTTGCTAGATCTATATGCTTATTTGAATGGTTCATGATTGCTCAAGTAAAATTGAGAAGAACATTTTTGAAGACTGATTCACCCCCTCTCTCAATTATTTTTATTCCAAAATTTTATATCATATTATTTCCTTTGAATTATGCCTAAGAATCTAAATGAGATCCTAGAAGCAAGGATGAATAGTTATCAGTCTCAAGGTGGTTTATCTACTAGTAAGGCTTTATTATTTAATGGGAATAATTATGTTTTTTTTAGCATTAGAATGAGGACATATATAATATCAATGGGCCATGACATATGAAATTTAGTTGTGTATGGATACACTCCACCTCCTAGACCACCAATTGATTCACTAGGTAAAAATGAAAGTGAGATCAATTCCAAGGCAATGAATGTCATTATATGTGACCTATTAGAAGTAGAGTTTGTGAAAGTGATGCACTATGAGTTATCCAAGGTAATATAAGACAAATTTAATACTATATATAAAGGAGAAACCAATGTGATATGGCCAATTTTTAGACTCACCAAAGATAGTTTGAAAGTATAAAATTGAATGAAGATGAAACCATTGCATCTTACCTATTGAAGGTTGAGGAAGTTGTAAAAATAATTATAGGATTGGGAGATAAAGTGAAAGAGTCTACAGTTGTTCAAAATCTATTGAGAACACTAATTCCTAGTTTTTATTCTAAGGTGTCTATATTAGAAGAGATGCAAAATTTGGACAAATTAGAAATGGATGGGATTCATGTCATTTTAACTACCTATGAGATGAGAACAAATAAAATAAGGCCTCCTAAGAAGGAACTAGCATTCAAAGCTAATAATAAGTCAAACAACAAGAAGGTTAATAATGAATAATGTTTAGATGTTGATGATGATCAATTGATAGCCTTATTTTCAAGGAAATTGAGGTTTGGATCTGATAAGTACAAGGGTAATTTGTCCTTCAAATGTTTCCACTTTGGTAAGACTAGTCAATTCACATCTAAGTACCCTAACAAGTATAAGAATGAGCATGATGAAGAACATGATGAACATCATAGAGATGGTAAGAAGGTATATAATGTTAAAAAAACAAGAAGTAATTTAGGAAGTATGAAGGTAAAAAAGTGTCATTCAATAATGAGAGAAGTTTCTAGACCAAAGAAGATAACTCATCTAATGTAAGTGAGAAAAGAACATTTGATGGTGATGACGATAGTAATGAACATGAACATGACACCAATGAAACCTTTTTCATGGCTATAGAAATATACAATGAGGGTTGATCAAAAGGGAAAGGATATTTGGTTGATGAATAAATAGATGATGAAGTTAAAATTAACCTTGAGTTAAAATTGGTGAGTGTTATAAAGGAGTTGAAGTTCCAAAGAAAGAAAAATAAAAAACTAAGATAATTAGTTAAGGAATATGAAGAGCAGATTGGTTTGTTTGAGGAGATATTGAGAAACACATCCAAGGAGTATGATGAGATCATAAATTATATTGAATCACAAATGGAGATAGTCATTACAAACCTAAAGGGTAAAGAGGAAGAATGCACCAGGTATGGAACTAAAGTGGAATCCTTAAAATTTGATTTGGATTAAGCATATAGAAATATTAAGACCTATGAGAGTTTTGAAAAAATTACTAAGTCTAGATGATATCTTGAGTATTCAAAAGTCTACAAGTGATAAGACTAGTATTTGTTTCAAATAAGACTAAAAGGAAGAATTTTAAGTCAAAGAGAAGGATAATGAAGGTAAGAAGATCAATATGAAAAGACCAATCAGA
Organism: Torreya grandis; assembly: GCA_037957365.1. NCBI lineage: Eukaryota > Viridiplantae > Streptophyta > Pinopsida > Cupressales > Taxaceae > Torreya > Torreya grandis. The sequence goes on from JARHVA010007789.1 coordinate 602,401, forward strand.
TAACCTAATAAAATAAGGTATGATAATTCATTAAATAGTTATTATTACACATGAAACTAGTTTGGTCATAGAGAAAGAGTGTAGAAGACCCTCTAAAAATGAATTTGCATGGGATTATGAAAGGAAACATTAGTCAAGAGGTATGACTGAGGTGGTTTTCTATAGTTGTCATCATATAGGACACATTGTAAGATTATTTCCTAACATATTTATAAGGTCATCAAGTCAAAATAAGAGGTTTGAAACTCCTAGAGTATAATAGAAAAGGCAAATGTGTGTGGAAACCAAAGACAATAAAGGTTAGTCATGATTAGTCTACAAGCTCATATGGACTTTTTTATATGGTAGAGCATACTTTAGATGAGAAATAAAGTCAACAATGTCTATTATTAGATCATATTAATGATCAAATTATTGATGAAGAGGTCAAGCCTATAGTTCCAATCAAGCCTAAAATGATACTAAAGGATCTTCAATCTTGTAAAAACATGGAGATCTAGGAATTTCTTGATCTTGTATTTTTTTAGTGTCCTATGGAAAGGGTTGACTCTATTAGGATTCATGGAGACACTCTTTAGTTAGAATAAACAAGGTGGATTCTTGGTTTGAGGGAGAGATATTCATTTTGTTTATCATGCTTTATCTATGCTGAGAAGTGGTCTTATAATTTGAACTCATGTGAAGGAGGTATGCATGGAGTAAGTGGGAGCATGTTCCTATAATGCTTCATATTGTTTATGTGTTGATATTTTATTATAAGAAGGTGTGGATCCAAAATTTGTGGAATGTATGACACTTTGTCATTAATGTCAAAGGGTGAAATTTTTTAAGAAGGTATATTGACCATTTTGGGGGAGATGAGAGTGATTAGATTGAAGAATGTTTTAGCATCAATGACAAAGGAGGAATTTGTTGAGAAGTGTTGTCATTGATGTCAAGGTTGATGTCAATGATTTTAAGGTGAATCTAGTGAAGGTACATGGTGAGTGGTCTATGAGATATGAGCTTGTGTGCATGATGTGACAAGGAAGCCATATGATAAGGTCTATTGAGATATGAGATTGTGTGCTTGATATGACAAGAGAGTCATGTGACATGAGAGAATTTGAAGGAAATATAATGTCTCTTATGTTTAGAGATAATTTAAAGGAAACCTAATGATTCTTATATTTGTTTTTATCAAGGTTTTTATAGTAGTGTGATAATGTTGTTTGATGAATATTCTTATTTGAGTATTATTTCTTGAATACAAGGTGTCTTGAGAATCCTAGTCACAACAAGCATAGTCATATCATGAGTATGTGCAAAGATATTAAATTTTTGAGTAGAATGAAAGGCATATTATCAAGGTTTAGAATCATCAAGTATTTTTTCAAGGTTAGTGTCAAGTTTCAAGTGCTTGAGAAGCCTAGTCAGGGCACTAGTCATGGCATGTAAAATCCTAGTGAGAAGGTTTGAGCATGGTGTCCTAGTGAGATGGATGAACATATGAAAAAGAGGTTGTATAAGGTTGATTAAGAATTAATATGAGGTAATGGAACAATCATGAAGTTTTAAGGTGAGCCTATATGGGTAAGACCTTAAGTCTAAGTATGCAACTAGACTAATTCTAGACCCTACATGCTCTAATGAGGTGTCATGAGGTGTTGTCAAGGCATATGAAGAATGTATGGAATTATTTAAACATGAGTGATTTTTATTGAGTATGTAGGGTGGAGAACACATGGAAAGAGGCATGAAGGTCAACTTCAAGGCCTAAATTGATTTGTAGATTAAGATTTAAGTAAGCAAAGAGAGAGTGTGTGGCCAAATAAAGTTTGAGATTCAGATTTGAAGATAAGAATGAGAATGTGAGAAGTGATAGTAGTTTGATAAAGTGTCCTAGGTGTGTTGACCAAGTCTAAGGTCCAAGTTTAAAGTTTTAGGCTTTAAAAAGTGTTTTAAGTTATCTTAAGTGCACAAAATGAAGGGTTATCTAAATGAGAAGGTTTTTCTTATGCTCATTAGCTCATCAAACCTTTACATGGGAATATAAGATATTCATGGTAAATGGTGAAGGGTCCTATATCAAATTTTTAAGAAATATTTTTTGGAATAAGGGGATAATATTTATGAATGATTGATAATAGTGGAAGATGGTTTAAACCGTCAATGAACCCTAATAGTGACCCAATATGAAATAAGTTTCTATATAGTGCTCATAATGGATTGGTATGGATAGTTTAGTTATTTGAGGTTTTATTAAAATCTCCAAGGAATATCTAGGTGTTATTGAGTCTTTAGTTGAGTGAGTGGACCCTACAAAAAAGGCCTTATTTCTTAAAGATTTATTGTAGTAGTTAAAGTTGACCAAGTCAAATTATGAAAATCATTAGATGGATAAGGTTGAGAATTTTATTTTATGTCCATGGTGTTTTTTTTATAGGTTATATCCCTTAGTTGTTATAACTTGTCATCTAATTTGACTAGTCACTAATAGGCCTAATGGTAGAAATAGTGAAAAACGTATGCAACAGTGACAATATGATTAGGGATGTGTTGTCATGGAATATGGATGAAAAAAAGTGCATGTAAATGTTTTTAAATAATTTAAATACATTCTTATGTTTGGTATACATTTTTTAAGTTAGTGATTATAGTGAAAAATTTGTTCACAAGTTGACATGTCTAGCTCAGATGAGACATTGAAGTACAAGGTTATGAGATTGGTCTACAATACCAATATTACCATTTTAACATATTTTATTTATATATAATAATGGTATAATTATATAATAATACCATACACATGAATCATGATTCTATTTAAATTGTCTTATAGGTGATTTAAGGTCATTGTCACCATGACTATGCTTTAAGGTAAATTGGTAGTTTTGGACAAGAAAGTTGTAGTGTTGAGTTTGAGATTTTATGACATGAGTTGAAGCATATAATGTACATGATATTTATATTTTGAAAATTTTATTTAATATAAATTATTTTTATAAGGTTTGGTAGTTATTAAAATTAGTGAAAATTTTGAAGCCAAAGTAGCTTGACTGGCTGAGTGAGGTCTATGAGAGAGAAGGTCAATAAATTGGTTTATAAGACCAATAATTATCATTAAATATTATGATATTTTTTTGGATGTTTTTATAAGTATTTTTTAGGATAATTATAATGTATTTTAATTCCTTTATTTTATTCTTTTAGGTTTCATAATTTCAAATTTCCATGACTGTGTTTTGAGGCTAGTTGGTAGTTCAAAGTGAACATTTTGCATATAAGAGTTTGAGCCTGTATATCTTAGTTTAAGTATATAATTAAATTTTTTAATGAACTTGAGGTCATGAGGTTTATAAATATGTTATTTATTTCCATTTTTTAAATCTAATTTGTGTTTTTTCTTCTGTAGTTCAAGATAAACTTTCTGGGTATGCATAGGCCTAATTATGAATAGTACTAATGGCATGCTTTAAGTGGTGGCTGGAGATAAAAAGTGTCATGGACCTAATATGATATTATTATAGGTATATTATAGTGGAATATAAAGTGTTACTTTAGTTTTTTTGGTTTTAAAGTGTTACAAAGAGATCAAATTTTAATGTGTGTTAATGCATGCTTAATTAAATTAGCTCTCCTTAAGGCTTAAAAGAGATTTTGGTCCTATATGATGTGACCAACATATTGATTTTTTATTTTTTTTTAATAAATGTATTAAATGTGTTATATGGTATATTTAAAGGTTAATAAAAGTTTTAAAGTGTATATTGATGACCAATAGGTGTATGATCAATAGGCTTATGTATATACAAGGTAGTTTTAGGCCTATTTGTGTGTGTTGGGTGCAAGCTAATGAAATAATACATTGATAATAATAAATATGTATTATAGACCATATAAATAGTATAAAAACTATTATGAAAATTTTATAAGAGAATATTTATATGAGAAACAAGGTCATATGGCCTAATCAAGTCAAGAAGAGGGCTAGTTGAGATAAGAAACCTAGAAGACAATTTGAAAGGGATAGAAAAGAGAGAAGAGATAAAGAAGATCATAATATATATTATAAGAAACAAGGTGTTATAAATATTATGAAAGGTTTAATGTGGTGGATTTTGTGCTAAATTATTTAGGGGGTTAGTGCCTCCTTGTAATTTTATGCTTGTTAAAGCCTAGCTGAGTTGGTGCTTATTTAGTTGGGGTTGGTGTTTCATGTGAAGTGGGTGATTCACTAAATTTTGTGTTTATATTATAAGAATGTATTCCATTTGTATATATCAATGTTTTTTCTTCCCATTGAGTCTTTTACACATATGTGATGTGTTATTAGGGTTCATGCTTATGTGGATAGGTGTTTATGCTTGCTAGATCTATATGTTTATTTGAATGGTTCATGATTGCTTAAGTCAAATTGACAAGAATTTTTTTGAATATTGATTCACCCCTAATTATTTTGATTCCAATAGATGGGAATTTATTAATATGTCTGACCTCAATGGAGGATACTCTTATAATCAATGAGGTCCATGATGGTATTTGTGGTGACCATGTCAATGGAATGACCCTAGCCAAGAAGTTACTCAATACTAGATATTATTGGCCTACAATGGATCAGGATGCTTGAAAATATGTATGCAAATGTGTATCATATCAAAATCATAGTAATATTATTCATGTCCCCATATAAGAGATGTAAACTATAATGAGTCCTTGGCCACTTTCATTATGGGGATTAGTTTTAATTGACAAGATCAACCTAACATCATCTAATGGGCATAAGTTTATAATCACAACTATAAATCACTTTTAAAAATGGTTTGAATCCATGTCACTTGTCTATACAATATGTCTCCAAATCTCATAGTTTATTTTGAATCAAATCATTTTCTATTTCATCGTCCTAGCCAAAATATTATCAGATAACAAGTCTTTTAAAAATAAAGAGGTCAAATATTTATGAAAATTCTATCACATCGAGAAACATTTTTCCACACCATACTATTCCTATGGGGAATGAACAAGTAGAAGCCATTAATAAAATACTTCTTAAGATTCTAAATAAAATCATGAATGATGCAAGGAAAAACTAGCATTTTCAATTTTACCCTACACTTTGGTCTTATATAACTAGTGTTTTTCACACACATAGAGGCTACTACATACTCTTTACTATATGGAAAAAAATCAATCTTTCATATGGAAGTGTAAATCCCCTCTTTATACATCTCTTTTTAGGGCATCATTACCAATCATAACCTTAGGCAATAATGGCTAAAAGAGATTGAACTATTAGATGAAATATGTCAAAATGATTTAAACCATATTTGGGAATATCAAAATAAACTCAAGGGCCAATATAAAAAAAAGATCCAATTCCAAGAATTTGAAGTTAGTGACCTAGTCCTTAGAGAAAATCAAAAGAACACCAAAGAATATTGGGACAAAAAGGGCAAATTTGAATCAAAATAGCTTGGGCCCTATATCATTACTATAAAATTTAGGTCAGGAGCCTCTAGATTAAACATACTTAATGGTGATGAGATCGATGAGCCTATGAATATTATGCATTTAAAACATTTTTATATTGAAAGGATCTAAAAACCTCCATCTATGATTCCCCATTATTGGGGTAATATCCATTACCATTATGCCTCTCCCTTTCATTCCATTCCATTCCATCATTCTCTAGCTAACCCTAGTCTTCATAGTGAGTGTATATTACATGCTTATGTAGAATAAAGAGATATTAATTTCAAGTTGGGGCACATAATTAGTAGTCATGCAAGGGGAATATCTTTGAGGAGTTTTATGGTATATCTCCATCCACTTTTATTACATCATCCATCCTATTTTTTATACCCTAATACATATCCCAGTCACTTCCTCCTTAATTATTATTTCTCCTACTAGCCTCAAGATGTATCCATCCTTGTCTATCCATATCCATTCCTAATAAATGATCCACAAGACCCCATTAATTT